>JACBWW010000049.1:4458558-4541894 GCA_020086605.1 Lanius collurio
GCATTCAGGACAAAGAAATCATGGCTTACCCTTTCCACACTGCGTCTCCTCAGTGATCCATATGGTATTTTGAATAAAAGTCTTCGGGTCCTACCCGGAGTCACAGCTGTCTGTACTACCATAGTGCAGAGCTAACCCGTGTGTGTGAGTGTGTGTGAGAGACAGAGAGAGTTCACAGCACACACAGGCTTCCCTTGAAATAACTTACAGTCTCATCTAGATTTCCCAACTATCAAATAGCTGAGTGGGTTTTCACATCAGACCATATGAGTCAAGATGTGGCTTGTTTGAAAGAAGGAGGGGGGAAATGGGGAAAAAATAAATGAAAAAAGGAAACCCCAAGCCTTGTAACCTTAACAACATGCTTCAAGCAGTGAATCTTTAGCTTCCTTCTGTTTCTCGGTGTAGTTTGCTCAGCAGGGGTGCTGTGCCATGGAGGTGGAAGAATTAAGCTTCTGGGGAGAATGTTCCGAAAACGTCAAGCCTGCTTCTCGTTGCTACAGATGGTAACCAGGTCAGTTGTCTAATCAAAGCACTATCTGAGTTATTATACGCTTTGCCATGTGACTGCAGACCCCTCTGGTTTGCTGTACAGTAGATCACATGTTCACCTCAAAAAGAATATCTGGTGTATCCCCATCTGGTGCAGAGATTAATGTTAATTCCTGGGTTCAGATATTCCTCTCTCCTAGATGTTGGAAAGCACACAGCCAGAGCAGAGGGCTCGGGCAGCTCCTCTGGGCTGCTCAGCCCAACTGAGCACTCACAGATCCGGGGTCTGTGTGGCACAGCGCAGCACATGCATCAGGACAGAGAGCAGACAGTACCACTCACACTCACGTCTGTGCATATCCACATCAGTGAAAGCCTGGTGGGGGATGCCTGCAGCCTCTGTGTGTTACCCACTTGCAAAAATGGTTACATTACAGTCTGTAATTGTGAAGTGTTACTTCACAAAGACACTCTTAATGTCTACTTTTTTTTTTTTCTTTTATAAAACTACTTTAGAGGCTAGGAGAAGATGGTGTTTTATTTCTCTGGAAGAAAAAACTGAAAATTTATTTGCACTCTAAATTGTACACACATGCTCTGGAAAGGGGAAAAATACTTCCTCTTCCCACAGTCTGTCAGTAACACCAGGAGTTGTCCTAAAGTAGACAGGTATAATCCTGTGCCTTTGATAAAAGTGTTTTGGACATTGTGTTCATTTCCATACTCTGATAGAAGTATTGGTCCACATGCAGTTTAGGGTTAATGTGGGCAAGGTGGGAACTTCTCAGCCCAGGAATTCCTTAGTGGTACTCTGAATTTGCTCAGTAAAATGGAAAAGATGTTGGCCCAGGTTCTTTTCCTTGAAGCAGTCTAGCTGGGAGAGCAAAAATCTGCTGAATTGGAGAGCCAATCCCTTCCTCCATGTATTGTTCTCATTTTAATGCAAAACTAAAAATACTTTGTTTTGATCCAAGTCCAAAAGCTGGGATGAAGGTGTTAGGGACATGACATTAAAGCAAACATTTCAAATAAAAAAGAGAAACTCTGTATCTGCACAACATATGCACATGCATTAAAACCAGTCAAAGAAAAAAAACCCTGCAGTTTGATGTGGGAAACTCTAAATATTAAAACAATTGGCCTTTGTCCATGATTATTTCCATATGTCTTTTTGCCAAAGAGGGTGAAATAGACAGGAAAAGATGGAAACATCTTAAGTATGACCGACTTATACAGGTTCTTTATGTGGAATAGGTGTACAGTTAGGGTCTTGGCTTCTTGCAGGTTTTTTTTATGACTGTTCATGCCCCTCCTGCTATCTCACAGCCTGCCTGCCTCTTTTTTTCAAGCATGAAGTGGCTGGCGTTTCCCATGGGGAACCTTTGCCTGCATCAGCAGAGGCCCTGGGGAACAACTGCTGGAGAAAGAGGGCAAAGGTGGTCACAGTCAGCCTTGCTGGGAGCTTTTCCTGAATAAAAGCTGAGTCATGTCTGAGTCAGGACCTCGGGGGTGAATGTTTCATACAAAAGCAGAGTAGCAAAGACGTCCCAGATTGGAGGCCCTGGGTGGGAGTCCTGCCCACCCCAGCCCTCTACCCCAGGAGCTCTCACATTCCTGCAAGCACGTTCTCCTTCCTGCAGGTCCAGCTCATAGGAAAAACAGCTCTGTAGATAGAAATTTATCCACTAGAGGGGACAAAGAGCCATCACACACATGGAGATGTGTCTGTAAGCCATCAGGCCCCAGGACCAGGCACAGACAGTCCAGTGGTACCAGCATGAAACACCACACACCGATTATCTCCATAGGGGAAAGGGGAGCATTCACTCAGTCATTTGCACAAACCACATTTTCTTTTGGCCTGGATTTTTAGGTCTTGCCAATGAAATGCAAATCTGTGTATTACTCAAGGCAGCTGAATAACAATAAAAATATTCTTTACAGGAAACCTCTTGCACATGAGAAAAGTAGAAGAAACCCATCAATTCGCATGTTACTGGAACCAGTTCCAATAACATCCCTGTATATCCCACTGGGCCTGACTCCTTTGCTCCCTCACTGTGCTGCACCTCAGGCACAACTCTACAGGTACCCTCCATGTAAATCTGGAGATCTGGACCCACTATGACACTTTCTTCCATCTCATTCCTCATTTCCCAGGTGGTATGAACCTGGAGACAGGAGGCCAAACCTTAATCATCAGGACTGTGGAAACCATCCAGGATGATGAGATGTTGGCTTTATAACTTTTGTTCAAAGCATATTGGTGGGCAATTGTATAGGGCAGTCTACTAGAATTCATTCGACAGGTTGCCTACAGGTAGGTAATGTAAAACATGCTCCCATGAGGGTTTTTCTAGTTGTTCCCAGAGGGTGATTTGGGTGTCTGTGGTAGCACATCCAAGGGTACTTCAGCCCATCAAATTCTGAATCTGCCTCTGGAAAGCCCCCTTTCCCATTTAAGTGGCTGCAGATGTGAATTAAGATCACCGAGGCTTCATTTAACTGCATTGTCTGCAGAGACAATCTCCAACTGAACAGCACAGTGGGAAATAAACCCCCAAATATTCTAAGGGAACATCCTGGCCTTGTCCACACAGACCCTCAGAAGGGACACACTTCTGTATTTACTAACTGCTGAAAGACAAAGCTTTTTAAAGCAGTGGATGCTTTTCAGTACTAATTGCAGGCTGCCAGGAACAGTGGTTTGTGGTAACAATGCATCAGAGGAAAGTATATCCAGTGGATTTCTATTTGGACTAGATTTCTCTTTTGGTCTTTAATGAAAAGGAGAGAGGAATCATTTACTGCTGCAAAGCATGTCTTATATTTGCAACACAGGAGTCGAGTTTCAAGTCAGAGTACTCCCAGCAGAGATCAGTGAATGGAAACCAGTGACAGCAGTGGCACAGACTGAAGTGCAGTGAGTGGTATCTATCAGATCTATCAATAAGACATTGTACTGTAAAATTGAAAAGTCGCTCGGTACAGGAAAATCCACTTAAGTTTGATATTCTATGAAGACACTAGTATGGCAACAGATTGAGGGGAAAATAAGGATAATTTGCAGCTCCTGGCAGTATTTTCCACCCTGGATGATATCTATGGTCTCTCGGTAGCAAAGCCAAATTTTCCCCTGGAGTCCTGATTGGGAAACCACTTCTATTTGAGTTCTTTAGCAGCTCCTATTAATCTTTGTGGGATTTCTTACTTCCCACTGTAAGCAATCCTCCCTAGCTATTTTGTTGGAAATATGAGAAGAACAGAGCTTCCCCAGAGCTCTGGGGCTGCAAACCCTACAGTGACTTAGCTTAGATTTTATTGCACTCCCAATCAGACTGCAAAGCAAATTGCCTTTTTGGGAGTGAAGGATGTACAGAGGTTGTCATTGCAAATCCAGCTTGCTTTTGATTTAAAAAAAAGGAAACAATTCTCCAGTCTTACTTGGTGTTTTACTGATAAATGTTATGATCACTCTAGCCTGGGGAGCGATGTGGGAAAACACACCAGGTGCAGCCCCATTCCCATATGAGTCCTTTCCATCAGAGCTGGCAATAACCCAGCAGCTTGCAGGGGTGAGAGAGAGAGGCTGTTTGTTGTCTCCAGCCACAGAAGGCCTGGGGGCTTCCCCTGCATGTGGCATTGCTGTGTCACATCGGGGGCCACATGCACCATCCTGTCCCTGTTTCTCCTGGACAAGCAGTGTGTGGGAGTGCCTTTGCTGAAAGCAACTACCCAGGCTGAATATGAAGTTCAGCCCCAGCTCTGAACAGAGATTTGTGCTTTGTTTCACTCTGTTTCAGTGCTGTGGTTTACGAAGTGATGAATGTGGTGTTGGACGTGCAGCATGTCCCCCACTTGTGCCAACAAAGACCATGGAGGGTAGCAAAGAGAAATTTGGGCTCCTGTCACAAATTTATATCATGCTGCAGCACAGTTGGTTAGCCATCTACAATTCATAGATATGTTAGTGGGTCTGACTAGCATAAGCCTAATCAGAAACCCAGAACCAAGCCCTTCTGCATTTACAGAAGCTCATATCTGATGCACATTACCATAGGTTGACACAGAATGTCATGTCAGGTGTTCCTAAATGTCTCCATTCATAAATATCCACATGGCTGCTCATCAGTTGCTTTGTGTACCTCAGCCCTGGGTGTCCATGGGGAATGGCTGCCAGAGCAGAGCATGAAGCCCAGGATGTCACCTGCTGAGCCTGGCCCTAGCCAAGCACTTAGACCCATCAGCTGCTGTGTCCACCAAACCAGCAAGTTCTCGGCACAGCCCCTACTGAAAAGCATGGCACAGACACCTCAGGAAATATCTTCAGGAAAGAGGACAGAGCAACCTGTACCCTTCCTCTGGCCCTCCTGCCACCAGGCAGGCTGTCCCAGAGCAGCCTCCATCCCACCTCCAGTTCTCCTCTGCATCCTCCAACCTCTCTGTGGTCCTTGCTGGGGAAAGTGGTCCCAGTCTCTGAGCATCCAGGCAGATGGGCTCCTGGAAAACTCTGTCCAGAAGAACAGCAGCAGATAGCAAGCAGAGCCTCTGCTAGATGGAAGGACATTTCCCTTGGGTTTTAGTGTGCTGGCAGGTCAGCTCTTTTCCCACATAACTCAGAGAGACAGTAATTAATTAGGGAGGGAACTCGCCTGACCCCATTGCCCTGAAGACACGCCCCTGTAAACATCACGGAGGGATAGAAGGGGCCACCTCTGACTTCCAGGGTTAATATAAACAAAGGAGGAGATATTTGGCAACAATAGCACATTCCCACATGGTGGCTGTGCAGCAGAGGCGGGGTGTGATGCACACAATAGCAGGCATGTTCTTAGCTGGGGGATGACTACACAATATTTCTACTGGGGGTCTGGTCTAAAGCCTTTGCAAATCCTGGTGACTGCAGGGAATGTGTGAATATTTGGTGTATCTCAGTATCAAATCTTAAAATGTGAGTAGGTGATTCCTGAAGAATGCTCAGCACTGCTGATTTGCTTCAATTCCTGAAGAAATAGGGGTTTGCTCAGCACAGCATGGAAGGTACTCAGCCTTGAGCTCCATTTAAGCCTTAAACAGGATATGTGACATATGGACTATGTCAAACACTGTGAAGATAAATGCTTCTTTGTTCTGTGCAATTTTCTCTCTTTTAAAACTTCATCCTTATTACACTGCTTTGATTAATCTTAATATATTGTGGGAAAGCATATGTGTCTGTGTGAGGGAAGGAGAGAGAGTTATGTTGCCCCAAGAGAAAGCCACATGAATAGCAGTGAGACCAACATGTCCCTAAAGAAGAAGGGGAAGTAGAAGACCCCTGAGAGATGTTACCAGGGATTTTTTTAAGCTTTGCCAGACTTGGTAAACAGCTTCTCAGGCAAATTACATTTTGTAACTGAGGTCTTGCAGGCATGGAATAATGATGACTTTTCTCCAAGTGAGGAGAAAACTCTGCATAAAGCTGAAAGAGGAACCACTAACACTGGCAAAATACAAACCCAGCTTGGTTGTGTTTTGTGTGTATTTTCTGAACAGATAAAAAAAATGTGAAAAGTTTGACTCTCTGGATCTTCCGTCTTGGACTCGTGGAGCCTCTCCCTGTAATTCCTATCAATTCATACAACACCCTACCTCTGCTGTAGGAAACACCTGAAGTGGCATCTACCTCTCCTAACTTTGGTCCCTTATACAAGCTTGTCACCTGGACTCCTTTTGTGGTAGCTGGAAGGAAATGGGCACTTGCAAGATTTGAGGCACCAGATCTGCTTCAGCTGCCTGCTCCAGTGGGGGGTGAATGGTACCTGACAGTGTCAATGTCTCCCCACCAATTACAAAACAAACATGACAATTGGCCACTCTTGGTCTGCCCTGCCAGCTCTCAGAGGTTCTCCTGCATCCCTTGGTATCTGTATTTAATTACCTTGTGTTTGCTAACATCGCTTTTGGCCTTCACACTCCCAACTCTTTGTTCTCACTGTCTTGTGTCTGTGTGTTGTTCAGCATGGTTGACCAAGCCTAGGTTGCTCCACAGAGCTCTTCTGTTCCACAAAGGCTCTCTGAAGGTCAGCAGCACAATCTGACTCTCATGGGAGTGAGATGGGAGTTCTCTGCAGCTGATGGCACTGTGTGGAGGGCTGCAGCACAGCACTATGGCTTTTCTTCTGCTCCAGGACTGTCCATGGCAGCTGCACCTGGCTACTCAGATTCCTGGACCAGGGTCAAAAAATGATTCAACAAATTCATAAAACAACATCTACTGTAGGCTGCTAAATTTGAAGGTTCTACTTCTAGGTTGTGAACCCTTGAATGCAAAGAACTGGTGGTTGGAAGATAACTGTGGGGATTGTGGTTATGCATTTACCCTCTTTTAGAGCTGTCTATAGGGACCTGATGCTATTTGCTGGTCAAGACACGATGCTGGACTATATAGTTCACTGGGAAGACCTGGTATGATTATTTTTCATTTTTCAGTTTCAGAAGTGTCTAAACAAAACCTGAGGCAAACTACCTAATTAGATCTCTTTAATGGCACAATCCTGCTAAGCAACCTCAGCTTTTACTGCAGGTCAAGGGGCCTGATTCTGCTTCTATCCTCTGCACTGGAATAACTCATGCTGACTCCAGTGGTGGAGGGTGAAGCTTTAAATCTCTTGCAAACTGGATGCTGAGGAAAATCTGAGGGATGCTGTTGTTACCAGAGAGAAACTCATTAGGAGCTGCTTCAAAGAACCAATTTCTCAGATAAATAAACACACAGAATTTGCCATTATATTGCAGGGGGTGAGGTTAGCACCTACACTTCTGCATTACATATGATTTGTGACTGCTCTGGGTACAAACTTGCTTCTTGCTCTTCAATTAGCAAGTCCTGGCAGCCTGGCAAAGCCATGCAATTTATTGCTGCTATAGAGGTTAATGGATCACTTTACTTGTTGATAATGTCTTATTATTGCAATGGTTATTAAGAAATATGTAACACAGACACTGGGAGTCGATAGCAACTGCAAGGAATGTTTGCTTGATTATGGCAGGGAGGGACTGCTATGTGCATGGCTCACAGTGTAAATGGTGGTTGAAGAAAGTTCTTCAAAACCATCTTCCTGCACCCCTTCTGCCTCCAGATTATCCTCACTCCCAGCTGTGAGGATGGCTACTGTTTACTAGCTTTGATGGCATGAGAAAACAGGAAGGTTAGTGGTGTAATTGCCCAAAGAATGGACAAATTTCACAGTTATCTATGTCAGAGCATGCTAGGACTAGATCCAAAGTCATGCTTCATCCTTGGCATCAGAGATCTGTGAGACACTGATGGTTGGATTATTCTGCAATTGTGTGGAGTCTTGTACTCTGGAGGGAACAAATCACCAAACTGGGCTTCTGGAAGTTGTATTTCTACTCCTTTCTAAGTGGGAAGATGGCTCCATGTCCCTCTGTTTCAGCTTCTCTGTGTGTAACAGGAAAAATTATCAGACTTTGTTGTTGTTTCACTATTGCTAATAAAAAGCCAGGTCAGCTAAATGTTCCTCTCCTCCCAGCTTAGTTTTAAGAGCTAGAATATGTGGGTATTGGTAGCCACCACTCCTAATCCTTACTGGGACATGATGGCCCTGTCCACCTCAGTGCCATCCCCACTGCCAAAGTCCACCAAGGAGCTCTGCCTCCTGTGGTGCCATGGCCAAGGGACCTGAACCTCATTTCAGGCTTTTCAGTCTCAGTGTTTGAGTCCCTCTCGTTCAAATATCCATCTTTAGCCCTGTCTGGATACAGGAGTTTGACTCAGATCTTGATTCCAGTTCATCCCAGGTAACTTCCTCCTGTGAGTTTCATGGCCTTGCTATTTTGGTGTTAACTCTGACAGGACCTGACAACGGGGAGGGAGAAGAGTGGCTGTTTCTCTGGGGGGTGGAGGAGGCTGGAGCATAGCAAGTCTGGATTGCTATGTCCACCCAGGGCAAAGCAATCACAGCCCCTCTCTACGCCAGAAAGCCCTCACAATTTCATCAGATACTGTCATATACATACATGTATATGATATATATACAGATATTAAAAAATATATTTGAAACATTATTTTATATACATATAAAGACATATATGCATATAGACATAAGTATATATTTTCTGTGGAGCGTGGTGGGAGGAAGCTTGAGGAGCCAGCTGTGGAAATAGGTGTTTGCAGGAATGTAGAAGGAGATAGAGAGTAAACAGTGGATTTGACAGGATGTGTTTGGATAGGGTCTAAGACCCTGGGAACCACTAGAGATAAACTGCCTGTTGTCTTTCAGGTGGTATCTGGAGTGGGCTGGGCACACAGGGTTCATGGTTTAAAGACTTCATCTGAAGGATTTTTTTCTCTCCTGGGACATCCACAGCTCCATCATGCCTATCCTCAGAATTCAGTCTCCTTTTTGAGGCCAGAGGATGTTTGACTACTTCAGGCTCACTTTCTTAACAGGATGAATATCCCTTTCTCTGTTTGCTTGAAAGTCTATTTTTAGCAGGTCTAAAGCCACGTCCATGCTGCAAGGAAAAGCATTCCTCAGTGGGGTAGGCTCCACAAGCCTTCTCACTTCCAACCCCTTCCAGACGTCCCATGCAAAGTGCCCCATGCATGCTGGGCATGATATAGCCTGGAGGGTCGCTCAGCCTGTGCCTAAGGCAAGGCTTGGAAGGCAGCAAGGTTGATCCTGAGGTTTGCCTCAAAGGTCTCCTTTCACAGACTGCACTAGAATAATTAGCGTGTCCAGAGGCAAGAAGAGTTTAGCTCAGGGATGCCTTTTGCAAGCTGTGGGACAAGGATTTAGAGCCTGCATTTCATACCCAGACTTTCTTTTCCCTGTAGCACACCCGAGGGACCTGCTAGCTTGTCCCTGCACCGCCCCCCTACTTTGGTCCCTGTCTCCCTGTCCAGCTTGTCCAGACAGCCAAGTCCCAGCTCATCAAGCGGCTCGCTAGCAGCCCGCCAGTGATGACAGCTAATTATGAAATGTCATGTCAGAGGCTTCCCTTTTATCTCATCTGGTACAGCCCTGCAAAGCTCTCCAGTGTCCTTTGGAAACAGGGGAAAGGAAGTGTCAGTGCAGCACCAGCTGCTTCTCTGATAGCGGGTGACAATGCAGTGAGAACACCATGTCCTGGAAGGAAGTGGCAGCTCGTGCCGTGTAGATGCAAATCTCTGCTCTCTGCAAAATGAAAGAATATTTTAAAAAGTGTTCTCATGTAATACTAGCTTTCCAGAGGAAGTGTTTGACATATCTTCTGGCAAGGCTTGCCATCATCCCTGCAAAACTGCTGACTCCAGGTGAGTTCCTGCAGGAGAATTTAGCTAAAAACCTTGTCCAGAGAAAAACTGACCCATCCCTATAGTTTTTCTTCAGTCTGCATTACTCGGAAGCCAAATTACATTAAGGTGTGTTAGTCTGAGCTGAGCTATGTCTCAGTTTTTGTTAGAAACTAGTGGCTGCTTCTCATTTGTTGTCTGCTATAACCTTTTACATTGTGACAAAATGGGCTTGATAGCTTAGTACCAGCTATTAAAGGGAGCTTTGTCAGGGTCCGCTGATCCGGGAATCGGTTACTGTCCCTAAGGTCCAAGAAGCATTAAAACTAAGTTTCTTCCTCAGGTAACAAAAAGATAACTCAAGGCTCCATAGACCACAATTTCCCAATTTTGTAAGTAATCACCTGGTTTGGAGCAGTGGAGGGCACTGAAGAATTGGAAGAGGAGCATTACGCTGACAGATGGCTTCGCTCTTTCAGCAATAAACCTGACATAGATGAAGATGCATGGCATGGAGCAGACTTCAAGATCATTCCCAGGAGGGTCCTGTTACCTGGCAGTCTGCCCACAGTGCATCCAGCCCCACCAGTCTGGCCCCACGCTCCCCACCAAAATACCCATCTTGATGCAGCAAAATACTTGGTAGTGAATCAATGACCTTGGACAAATCTGGCTGATAGAATGCTCTGCAACAGCCAGAGCTTGATGTTTTGCCCTTCCTTCATATTGAGTTTTCTATTTACTTTTCTGTATCCAGTACCTCCAGAGGTTATTTTTTAGCATTGCAAAATGAATATGTGATTTAAGATCAAACACAGTGGCAAGACAAGGTGATGTATGAGTAAAGCCTGGAAACTGTGCTTGAGAGTAGTGATTCTGCATTTGGCATTTGATCTAAGCTACCCAAAATTCTTCCTTCCTTAATTCTTAGGTAGGTTTTAGAAGAGCCCAGCTAACTGAAAACATGGTTGCTTACAAGGGAGAACCTTTTTCCTTGATTTACATAGAGGCAAGATTAGATTCTCAGCCCTGAAGTAAGGCATGAAGCCTGGACATGCTGCCCCGGGGTCGTACAGCCCCAGGCTCTGCAGGGCACACAGCTGTGACACTACTGCAGTGTCCCCTGCACAATGCTGCTCACACACCCCAGCTCCTGCAGACCCAGCTGTGCTCAGGAGTGGCACAGCATGGCACTGCACAGACATGTCCTTGCATCACAATTTCAGCTGTGACCCCGCTGTCCCAGCTGGGGATGTCTCGCTGGGTTTCTGGAATTACAGATTTGAGAGACCAGCTCAAAACACAACCTGAGAAGAGCTCCATTGGTTTCACAAACTGAGGTCACCTGCACCTCTGGAGAATTTGGCCTGCATTTTATTTGGCCAGTTGTTACCCTCATTGCAAAAAACCACCAAATACCAAACCCCAAAACTCATGAGGAGAGACAGTTGGATGGAATCAATGCATGGATATTAAAATAGACAATGAGACATGAAGAGTCAAGAAGATTCCTGGCTTCCCTGTCTTACTGGGCTGTGTGGTTCCCAGCAAGACAGGAGGCTTTTCATGCCCTTCAAACACAATCAGACACATGTAGGATTGTTCAGCCTCAGTCAGCTCTGGCTTTCTACATGTCAGTGTCCAAGATACTGCTTGGAGCTACCCTGTGACAAAATGCTGTAAGCAGCCACTGTTCCACCTGTCCCAGGAGGGTCTCAGTACCCCAGGTGTCAAACACTCAAGTCAGTGAAGCGATGCTGAGCTACAAATAGACCAAGAGGAATTGTGGTGCCAAGTTTATCCTACAACATTTGCAAATACTCCAAAAAAAGCACTGGCCCCTTCCCACACAGAATAACTTTCACAGCATGCTGTGGTCATGAGAGGCAGATGTTACATCTTTGCTTGTCATGGGGATTTAAATCCTTAGGGATTTTCTCTGGGATTCATAGTACTGAGAGCTGGGAAAAAGACTTGAACCCAGAGCGACAAGTAATCATTAGGTTATTTCAGATATTACAGATCAAAGAGTATTTCAGTATTTCATGCCCTGTGTAGAGGCTTTCACAGGGCAGTCTCCAAAAATGTCCATCTGCCCCTATTGCAGCAGCCTGGGAAAGGGGTAAAGGCACCTTCCAAAGTACTGAGGGGAGATGCCAGCACAGAGAATCTTGATTCCATTTCACAGCACAGATGGACACCTCAATAACTGGACTGCAGGCTAGAAATCTGGCAAGATCTCCTGTTTATCACTTCTGTGGTTGATGCCTAAGATTCCTCATCACTAGACCCTGAAATCTGAAATATTCCATTTAAGAGATGCCAAAAATCTCTTCTGAAAATTCGGAAAGTCATTTGCCATCTTATTTCTTATAGCCTGAATTCAGAGAGCACAGATCACCTTGGCATGACTTTTTTTCACAAAGACAAATGAACTGGCATTGCCTCACTATTGTTTTCAATCCCTCCCCTAAAATATCCTTCCAAAACATGACCATCTCTGACCTTTAGGCAAAAACCATGAAGCTGTGTTAGAAAAGGCAAGAATGTGTTTAGAAATGCTTTGATACTTTTAAGAAACTTTCAAATGAGATGATGCAGACAGATTCTTATCTCAGATGTGTAGAAGCAAATCATACATTGCTTCAGTGAGCTTTGATGATTCCAAGGAAGCAATTGCAGATTAACACTGGTTTAAGTATTTCATTGATCCAAGAGTAATAAACTGGATTCTCTTGAAAATCACAATTACTGTGCTTGTTCCTCCATCTCTTCCAAAATAACCCAAGAGTCAAAACTAATAGCAGTCAAAATCCTGAAGTCAAGGACACTTGATGTCAAGCAGTGCACAATTTAAATCTCTGTCAATGCAATAGTTTTACAGAGATTTTCCTCAAACTGACCAAATCTCTCCTCCTTTTCACATAAAATTTGTAGATGATACACAAAACCAGTACAAAATCTATCCTGTCTTGGATCTCACACTGTTCCAGTTTTGTGTGTTATGGCTTGAAGGAGATGCCTAAACCACAAAATATAGAGCTGGATTTCACAGAAATGTAAAGGAATTTATAAGGAAATGTAAAGGAATTAAGTCAATGCAACATCTTGGACATGCCATAAAATTTGTATACTACCTTCTGGACTATTGTCATCTCACTTTAAAAAGGAAATTGTGGCTTACTTACAAACACATCCATTAGTAGGTGCTCCAGTGTCACTTCAATATCCTCCAATTTAGCTGCTAAAGTCATTGTGAAGTCAAACAGAGGAAAGCTGTCAGAAGTCGCAATCCAAAGTGTCTGTGGCCAAATGTAATTCTCAAACTGTCACAAATGAGTTTCTCACAGATAAAGAAAATCCAAGAAATCAAAACTTAACATCAGAGTCCAGATGATGCCTGGACTCCGTGCCGGCTGTCAGTCCTGCTTGCAGGACTGAGGATTATTCCATGTGTGCAAGATGGGAGCAGAAGCTGCAGTGTGTGTGCTGCCTTCCTTTCAGAGCTCCCCAGCCAGAAGCATGGAGTTATATCTGGGAAACCACAACAGAGGGAGGGAGAGACACACACAGAGGGAGAGAGAGGGGAGGAATGGAATAAACTGCCTTTGACTATGACTGATATTTATAAGACTGCTTGTTTTTGACTCCAGTCCATTTCTCTGTTCATTTCTGACCTTTCACAAATGGCCCAGCACACTGGAGCGTATTGTACAACAGGGGCAGTGGGTCCCACAGAAGTTGGCTGTGACCAGTGCTGGGCCAATTCACACAAGCACTCCATCAATAGCTCTTTGTCACCGCATACCAGGCTCTGCGCTGTAGCAAGTGACAGAGGAGAGTACAGACATGTAAAAAACAAGGAAACAAAAGTTGTTTGGATACTAATTTTTTCAAAAGAGTATTAATAGATCCCCTTACTCACTCCCCAAGGCACTGGCGTGCAGTGGTGACTGCTGAGGTTATGTATGGAGGGAATAATCCCAAATAATACTATAGGGTTTAACCCTGAAAACACTGCTTCTGACACATAATTCCACCACTCAACCCCTTCAGCTCTGCAGCATCCCTGTCCCCTAAGCACTACTCAGGACTAGACCCTTCCTTTTACTGTATTTATGGAAAGCTTAAAACACAATCCCAACTGCTTGCTGTTCCTCCACACGTCTGCTCCCACTTAACTCAATGGAGAAAAGGTTTCTGCTTGCTTAGCACTTTGTAGCTCTCACAGCTCCACATGGAGTGGGAAGGTACTGATGGACATGACCCAACCAAAGCAAAACCCAGTGAAGGTTCCCTACAAGAATTTTTCATAATATTAACTGGAACCAACTAGAAAGGAAACTGAGGCACAAAAAGGAGAAATACTGAAAGTCTTGATATGGCCAGGACCAGTGCCAAGGTCTTCTGCATCCTAGGCAGTGCCAGGTTCATCAAACTGCCATTCATGATGTTCACATTGCTCAGCCAAATTATTTTTATGTATTAGACATGTACCCACATAGTTTGAAATTTGAGAGTGAAACCTTGCATGTGATGTATTCCAGACACTGGGAAAAAAATCCACAAGGCTGCTGTAAAGGTTTCAGAAACTGAAGACAAATATTATTTATAAAGGTGTGAGATGGATAGAGCTGATGGAGCTTAGAGGGACCTCTAGTCATAAATTCCAACTAAATGTTCTCAGAGTTATAGCTGAAATCACATTTTCAGACGTGTACCATCAGCATCGGAACAAGAGCTGCCTCTGATGGCAGAATTTTACTAGACAACAACATGATGGACCATTTGGGACATGTTATGATGGATGGTTTCAACAGCAAAGAAGGACATGTCATTCATTTTCCAGCTGGACCAACTCTCTTTCACACATGGCCCTACATCAGATAATAGGTTGGCTGCTCCAGAAATAAACCTGGCACAGGAAGCTTGTCTACTGCAAAAAAGCCTGCTAATCATTCACATGTTGCCCTTTCATTAAAGCTTTGACAAAGTGTCTGTCTTCATCAGTGTGAGTGGAGGGGTGTTTTAATGAGCATGGATCAGAACAAAGAGGAATACATCTGGAGGGAAGGCAGTGGAAAGCCGGGGAACCAGAATGTAGCAAGGCAATGAGGAGCTGGGGTGTGTGGCCACAGGGCTCACTGCAGACAGGATTTCATGTGCTCTGCTCTCTAGGAAGAGTTTTGCAGAAGAAGACCTGGCTGCTGGTAAGGTTTTCTTCCTCTCCAGCATGTGTGGAAATTCAGAGATTCCAGGAATGTATGGTTTCTACACAACCAGGCTGGGTACCAGGACACATGACTGGCCTTCTGCAGGTCTCTGGCCCACAGAAAGCAGTGTTTGGGTTGTGTCAGATGAGCCAGTAGTGGACCAGACAGACTGAATCATGCATTTGTCCATCTCTAACTGACCCAACTACTGTCCAACCAGTCTGACCACAACAAGAACTTTACTGGAATCAAACATGTGATTGCTTCTGTCCTCCCCACCCCATTTATCGCACAAAGGATAAGTGTTAAAAACTGAAATATGAAATTAAAGATTCTTTTCTGTAGGCTCCCTCAGTGCAATAGCACAGGGCAAGCATGTCACTTGTGCCCCTTGACTGTCCCTGCAGCTGCATTGTGTTGGTTACAGAGATAAACAACGGGAGACATCTTCCAGGGTCAGAATACAGTGTCCATGTGACAGACTCTGACTCCAACACAGGCTCATTTTTGTCTTCACAAAGATGAATTTCAAGATTATTTCAAAACTGATGGAGAAAACAGTGTCAGGCACAAGAAAATGGCTTAGGGGAACATATAATGCCTTCCCTGATTCCCACTCAAGGTACACCTGGCACTAAAAACACCACATGCTCCACTGGCAATGGCAAAGAGGATGAATAGTTTCCTGGGTTCTCACTCAGGCTCAGCTTTACATGGCCTGGTATTCCATTATTAAAAAAATATAGATTGGTATAGCAGCTCTTAGGCTCTTGCAGTTGCAATATTCAGCTTAGTAATTCTCCTGCTGATTGATATTAACTGTCTGTAGAGATGGTCAGAAGTTTGGGTAAAAATGCTCTTACTGGGAAAAGTTGATTTGCTGAAAGTCCTGTGGAATTTTCCTGCTACCCAGACCGCAGAGCATTTTGTACTCAAAGGTATATCTTGTTCTTTTTTACCTTCAAATTGCTACAAAATTTCAGGTTCAAAGCAAAGCACAATGGGAAAAAATCCAGAATACAGAAAATGTGCAGAAAAGAAAAAAGAATCATGTTGTTCCAATGATAACTGAAGCAGTTGGTGTGGCTGTGGTAAAATTATTTTAATGGTGGGAAAAAAGGGCACCAAAGTGCAGAAAATTGTTTCACTCAACCCCTTGAAAAAGCAAATAGCAGAAATCAGAGTCACAAAATCCAATCTAAGCACAAGAACATCTTCAAGCACATCAAATCTCTGAACTTATCCCGTTGGATCTCTTCTAGCTCTCACTTCAATGTTGCTTACCCCAAGTGACCTTTTTTGTGGAGATAGCTTCTCAAATGTAGTAAACAAGAAACAGAATTTCTCTGAGTTCCCCAGGGATTATTCCCCAAACTTCTGTGCATGTGCATTACAGGAGCACACAGAAATGAGATCATATGAGACAATGAGAAGCTCTAACCTGGTTGATTCTTTAATGCAGTAGGTCCAGTTTCTTCATTAAATCATTATTTCCATCTTTTCTAATTTCTAAGAATGTATTACTTGGCCTTTGCAAGCATGAGACTTCTATTTAAAGCAGAGCATCCATCTGACAACACACCAAAGTATTTGTGCAGAACAGGATGTTCTTCTACACCCACATTTTCTCCTCACTTCCTTCCTAGTTTTCTTCAACCATTTGGGAATAAGATACCAGAAAAGAGCTCAAAAGGGGAGATTATTGTAGCACTTTTGCCAAAATGAGATTTCAGCAAAATGTGCTGTTTTTCAAAAGCCAGAATGTTATCTGGGGACACATTGGGTCCCAGAATTATTTTCTTAGGGGAGTTCCAGGGGTGAAGGTGGTTGGTGATGATAGGAAAGAGTTGCCCTGCAAGCACTGGCTTACAAAGACAGGGGTGTAACAACAGAACAAAAAGTTCACCAAGTAAGGCCAAAAATTGACAAGAAAGGGTTAACAGGTTGATCTGAGTTTAATTAGTTCCAGGAAGTTATGTTTGGGCCAGCCCAGTTGGCAAAGATGGGAGCTGAGGAGTCCAGGGAGAACAGGAAGGCTATTTGTCCATGAGGCAAAAAACATTCCTGGGTCATGGAGCCTGCTAGGAAAGGCATCCTGGCTCTCCTCCCCTGCTCTAGTCAAGGGACCAAGGCTTCAGTCGTGAACATGTGTGACAAATATGGGTGAAAGTCCATTTTGGGCAGTGCCTTTGCCATCCCACAGGTGTGGGATGGGCTCCAATTCAGCTGTGGCAAGTGAGGCTGTCTTTCTATGTATTCAGCAGAGAACTTTTATGAATTTTTTGCTTGAAATAATAAAAATGAGGATTTGAAGATGAATCCTTTTGATCTCCTCCACAAGTTTTTCTATGCTTTCTCCTCTTGAGATCAACAAAGCATGAAGTTGTTTTCTTTGGGGCAGGTGAAGAGGGACATCCCATCCTCTTGGTAAACTTGGATAACAAAGAGCCATCAGCTTCCAAAACCTTCTTTCCATCTCCAGTTTTTCTTCCCACACAAAAACCTGGATGCAGAAACCGATCAACCTGACACCTCCAGGTTGGATTGGGGTAATTCACTGAACCTGGAGCTGAGTGTGAAGCCTGTCAGGTTCCAGCTGGCCCAGGGCACAGCCATCTGCCCTCACCTTGGTTCATGGTGCTGTAAGTCAGCCCCATTCTGCAGTAGCTTTCAGTGTCAGCTGAAGGCCTTGGTGATAATTATCCAGTGAATTAATTGAACTAGTGCTGCATCAAAGGCTGGACATCAGCCTATGGCTCCACCTAAAATCTCTGATCCAGGATGAAAAGCAACAGCCTCATCTGATGAAGGCACCCAACTGTGATATATCTCCAGACATGCAAACCTTGAGTCCATGCAGTCAAGGAAACGAGCAGGAAGATGCTTTTGAGTTTTCTCCTGGGATCTGGGCAAGGACACTCACTGCTCTACCTATTAACAGGCAGTCTGTGAAAGAGGGACAGCAGTGAGGGAGCACAGTTTGCAAGTGACACTGTGGTATTCAGGCTAGTGAGAACAAGGGCCTGCCAAAAGATATGATAAGACTAAGTAAATGAGCAATAAAACAGCTAATTAAATTTAATGTAGCCAAATGTGAAGTAATGTTCATGGAAGGAAAAATGTTCTGAACTTCACATATAAGATTATGGGCTCTGGGCTCACTCAGGAGTAAGATATTTGGATTATAATAATTCTATGAAACATCAGTTCATTGCTCAGTAGTGGTGGAACAAGCAAATAAAATATTAACATTTACCAAGGGGCAAGTAAAAGAGACTATTAATATGCCACTGAATCAAACCAGGGTTCACTTACATCTTGAATTCTGTCTTTTGATCCCTTTACCTCCAGAAAAGACATAAAGATGAGGGGCAGGATTCAAGGAAAAGCAATAAAAATTATTACATGTAAGAATAATGGCTTACATAAAGAAATGACTGAGTAAGCAAAATGGACTCTTTGGTCTAGGGGGGAAAAATATGGAGAAAGAGACCTACAGAATGAGGGTGAGTAACATGGAGAGGGCAAACCATTCCTTGCCTTCAAGAGCATCTTCCCATCCCAAACGAGGTGGGACAAGCCTGCAGGTACACAGTGCACTGCCAGGCAGGGCTACAACACATCTGGGGCTGCTCCATGGGCCAGCTGAGATCCCACATGTCCGCCAGTCCTCTCACCAGTAACGGGACGGAGGAGCCACTGCTTCCATCTGAGGGGTTTGCCAGGCTGGGGCTGGCCCGTGCTGCCAGATGAGGAATGAGCGTGGGAGTCCCATTCCTGACCTCTTGCCCGCAGTGGGATTGACATAGCTCCATAACAGAGACAAAAATGCTGCTTCCACACGACAACAAGATAAACGTTTTTATAAGGAAGTCTCCATATGGGAGATGCCAGCAGCTCTGAGGTATTGCAGGGATGAAAAGCAATGACCAGAGTCCTGCTGCCCCGGCAGGTTTAGCACCAAGGATTGTTCCAACCCTTTTACAGCCTTTAACAGAGACATTGTTTTATGAAGTGAGCTTAAAGTCAGCAAAATGGAGTCTGGATCATCCTGCCTCTGAGGAGTCCCAGGTGCTGCAGAGCACTCAGCTTTCAAGTTAAAAAAGTGTGGCTATAATTTATATTTTATTGTCACTATATTCAACCAACATCTCATCATCTTCCTGGGCATAGTTGCTGCTGGCTGACTTTTTTCACTGTCCCCATTGCACTGCTAGTCATGGGTGGTCTGTCTCTCCTTGATGGCCTCCCACAGCTCTCTGGAGCTAAGACATTGTTGTATTTTCATGATTTAACTGAGTGTCCTAAAAGCCACCCTTTGGCTAAAGGCATCTGTCTCCTGTCCCTCTCACATGCACTTTCATTTAAAGGCCACTCTGGGCAAGGGAAGGGAAACCTCAAGTTTTCTTTCTTCCAGACTTCCCTCAGGGCCAAACCAGCCACCCAAGGATGAAGGAGCCGTTTTGGCACAAATAAGCTGAGTGGGTGTTGTTTAGATGGGTTTTGTCTCTTTCAAGTGGAGAGAGAGAGCTGTGGTCATTGAGAACACAGAGGAATCAGAGACTCCTATGCATGCCCAAATCTGCCTCTCATGGCAGCAACCTGCATCACAATCCACCTGCCCAAATCACAGCAATAGAAATGTACCTTTTAAATGCTGTTGATAAACCCTCCCCTTTTCTAATCCCACTCCCCACAATTCAGTGTCCCACTGACTTCCTCCCTTGCTTTCCTAAAGCATCATCCATTTACCTCTGGGGTCTCCCACGTCTCAAGGTGACCTGCTGGGCTGGGCTGCTGCAGTGACACCATTTCCCTGGGAGATGGCTGAGCCATGCACACTCTCAGAGATGTCCAGATGCCATTGAGCCACATGAGCCTATTATTTAGCTGGCTGTGAGGGATCCCACTTCAGCTTCCCTCCTTGATGTAGCAAATCAGCTGCATTATTAAAATGATTAAAAATAGACTGAGCTTGGCTGAGACGGCATCTATAATGGATCAATTGCTTTTTATACATTTTTTGGCTCCCTACAGTGCTGCTTTGTCATGTTGCTTTCACTTGGTTGGTGAGATCTTGAAATAATAGGCACATTCAGGAGATATAAATATAGCTGTTTATTGCTTTAAAATGGGTCTGCAAACAAATCACAGTCTCAGCTTCAGGTATTTGGAAATTAAATCTTTCTCTCTGTCCCTTTGCTTTTGGACCTGAGTCAAACACTGGACTTTGCAGCTTGGCAGCTGCTTTATTTTAAGATATAGGCACTGGTTCTGCTGCACAAAATTCAAATCCTCATTTGCTGTTGATTTAAGAAGCCCTTGATGCTAGTCTGGATTTGATTCCAGTAAGAAATAATGTGGAGTTACCATTGAAAGGCTGCAGCACAGTGAAATAAAAATAAATGCACTGCATTGTGTAGCTTAACGGGGTGCTAATTTCTTGGGAGCGCATAAATAGGAGGCACAGAGCACATCTGTTTGCTGGCGTTGGGTTGGGAAAGTGCAGGGGAAATTTGGAGCTCTGTCACAGGGACAGGCTGAACTTTGTTTTCATGTCTCACAGAACTGCACAAAGTCTCCTCTGTAGAATTGCCAGTTAATTAAAAATGATATTTACGGTACCCTGGAGATGCATGCTCATAATTCTGCTTTTAGCATTTCTACAAAGTCTGGCACAGAAAGAGGGCTGGGGCCCTGGCGATGCAAACAGCAGCTCCCATCGTTGTGCTACCCCTGTGGCTGGAGTCCACACTGAGGGGCTTTGGGCTGCCAGGGCCATTTCCATCACACTGTGTTTGCTGACGGGTTTTATCGCCCACATCTGCTGCAGTGGACATGGGACACCCCTCCACCTCACGCTGAGATTCCCAGGTATGTTGGAAGCAGAAGTGAATTAACCTGCCTGTGGCAGGTACAGTGCTCTCAGCTCACAAGTGCCACTCACAGAGAAATACACAGAAGCACAGAGGAACTCAATGCATCTAAAAGTACCAAAATAACAGCCTGTGCTCAAACCTCTGGACTCCACATCCCCTTGCCTCCTTCCTCCTCCATCCAGCACTGCTCACAGAAATTATCCTTGGACACTTCCAGGGTATCTCCCTGGCACTCTTTGTACAGCCAAGCATTCAGAAACACTTGCAGTGTTTCCTGCTGTGTGATGAACAGCAGAACTCGATGTCTCAAGGAGAGGCAATGTCCTGAACCTCTAAACATGCACAGGATAAAATAATGCTGTAGAGGCAATGGAGGACAGAGGCAGCAGGGAGACCTTCAGTGATTTCAACTACCCTGTAAAGGCAACTGCTTTGCAGAGAATCAGAGAGAGAAAGAGGTTTCTCTAGAAGCAGAGTGGAGCAGAAACCTGTGCCTCTGCTGACCACAGATGGGGATTAGGGGCGATTGTTTTTCAACCTGCTCCCAACTGACCACACTCAGCAGACCCTGGGGCCTCCTCTTGTTCTTCTAGCCTGAATTTGAAGAGACTTAATGTTGTGAAGCAACCTCTCCTTTCAGCTGGACAGAGGATGTCCCAGAGGACTTCATCCCCCAGGGAAGAAGTACCCACCTCCCTATGTCGTGCTATCCCCCTCCCTCCTCCATCTTCCAAAATTTCATCTTCAGGAAACTCCAACAGAAGTCCCTAATTAAACTTTACCCCACCATGCCAGCCCTCCACACCCCCTGGCACCTCCACCCCGGTGCCAGCAGCTCACCTTTGGCAGGGGAGTGCAGACCCTGAGCTCGGCCGGCACCCGCGGTGGGGGTCTGCAGAGCCGCGGGAGCTTGTGCCTCATCCTGGTGTATTTTTTCATATCCTTTTTTTGGTAAAGATAAATCTCCTCTTACGGTGGGTATCCAGCTGCTGGCAGCATGTACTGATAGCTGTTAACTTGTCCTAAAGGCCAGACACTGCAAGTGCTCGGCAGTGAGTTGTTACAAGCTTGCTAAGAACAAGTTTCTGTAGTTGAATATTTAGCTGCTATTATATGCATAAAGGTTCTACCCTGATACCACTGGAAACAATAATAAAAATCTCATTAACATTTTATTACCAAGCCCTTCCCTCTATTCCTTTTTACACACTGCCAGTCAGTTCAAAAAGGATGGCATCTGCTGATGGAAAAAAAAAAGATGATGAAAGCTAGAGAAACTCCTTGACACACTCCTTTTGGCTTTATGTGTTCCACTTTGAATTAGTATGCCAAACCAGGAGAATGACACTGCAGACTTCTGAGGAATTAAAAAAACATGAATCAAACCTCAGCATGATTTTATTTGCTAAAAAAAAATCCTCCAACTATGGAATCAAAAAAATAAAATACTCTTTTGGCGGTTTCTCATGGCCTCCTAGATATTTTATACTTCATTGTACTTTAATGTTCCTCCCCAGGACAGTGAGGGCTAAAAAATCTTTTTAATGACTAAGTCTGCTGAGGCCATATAATCTCTTGGTTGAAGGAGTCAAGGCTTTAGGAAGGGTCCAGGGAGTGTGAGAATCTCAGAGGGATACCATTCTCCATGACCTGACATCCAGTTACCCCCCAAGCTCATTTCACCCTCCATGATCTCCCTGCAGTGGGGATATCTTGGTTTACATGGGCCTCACCTGGCAAAGAGCCAGAGGACATCTTCCCATCATCACAAAACCCACCAAAATTCAGCTGCAAGTAAGGCTGGAAATCATGGCAGAAATCACCAGTGCACTGCCAATGCTCCCACACAACCAAAAGATTTCCCAGATGGTTCCAGGGATCAGACTGGAAGACACACCAGGTAAAGGTGAAACACCTGTCAATATGACTGGGGGAAATGACTGTCCAATCCCAAATCTGGAGTGTGGCTCACCTCTGAAGGTGCAGTCAGCTCACACGAATCAGGCACTGAGGAGACTGCAGCACCTCCATCAGTGCCATCGCTGTCTTACATCCTCTCCCTACCCCAGCATGACCCCAAAGCAGGCTGACCTCCAGGGCCAAGTGACCAAACAAAGAGAAATGGAGTTCTCCCTCTCTATCCAAGAAATGACTTAGTATGACATAAAAATGGCCTGAAGAGGCCACAGTCTCATCCATCATGGTGCATTGCCTCAGCCATGGAACAGAGATGACGAGTATTCAGTGATTACACTCCATTACATTCTTGCAAGATTTCCTGTGCTGCCTGCAGAGTAGATGCCTTTGCTCTGGTTTTAAAAGGATTTAGGTAAAACAGTGAACAGCTCTGACAGCAGCATCCTGGTGCTCTGGGGTCTGACCCATTCCTAGTTCTGCCCTTTGGATGCACAAAGGTGTAGGGGATGGAGAAATCACTACTTTTCTGCATCATAAGGGCATTTATCAGGAACATAGCTGTTAAAAGTATATGGTACCCCCTCCCTGCACTGCTTAGCAGGAACCTTACTACCAAAACAAGCTCTAGTGCATACAATTATGGCACTCAGACACTGTGGATCAGTGGGTGCCTGGCTGGGGGTGTGGTGTTGGGAGAGAAGAGCAGAGCTGAACCCAGAGACACCAAAACAATCCCTGGAAACCAAGGGCAAACCAAGGGCAAACCAAGGGCTCCTTGCATGGATGAACTTGGTGTAGTAACACAAGTCAACTCCCACCTCTGAAGAGCATCTGTGAAGCAGGACTGTCTGAAATTGCCCCCACAGGCAGTGCTGGAAAGCAAAACAATTGCAGAGAATGCATTGCTTATGGTATGGGAGCTCACAGTGCTTAATAAACTTGCTTCCTGTGAATGAAAAAGACAAAAAGGCCCTGTCTTCCACTTCTTTCTCCTGGCTATTTCTAACAGTCCTTTGGAGCTCAGCAGGTTGCATGTCACATGTTTCTCAGCAGCTTTCTGCCTGTCTTTCCCCTGTTTCCCACGTGAAGCAGCACTCAGCCATCCCTGAAGGCTCCTGCAGAGGCTTTCTGCCCCAAATCCCTGTGCCCAGAGCCAGGCTGCTCACTTTGCCTCTTTCTCTCTCAAAGTCAGCCACTGCCTGAAAAAGCCCATGCTTTCCTCAGTGAGTTCAAGAGGGGACAAACAGAAAAAGCTTCCAGGGATGCTGGAGATAAAGCTAATGGTCGCTGCGGGGAGTGACAGGTTTTCTCTTGTGGGATGCTCTGACAGATCCATCAGGAGGCACTTAGCCACAAACCCCGAGATCTCTGCAAGGGAACCCCTGTCCTTCCTCTGTGTTTATGCTGCTCTGAATTGCCTAGTTAATGCAAGAGCAAAAAAAAGGGAAGGTAATGGGCCTCTTTAGAGGGGTTTTAGGCACTTAGTGGAAAGCAGGAAGCCAGGGCCTGTATAATTAAATTGCTAATCTCTCACCAGGTCTGGCAGGCTACATACTCTTATTAAAAGCAGGTTTAAGCCCCACAGCAATTTTTGTTTCAACTCTGGGTACAAGCCAGCATCCTTAATTCCTTCAGTCCCAAAATGCTTCTAACCCTGCCCTTCATTAGAGCATTGTGCTCTAGCAAAGCCCAGACACCAGATAGCTTCAAGATGACCCTCTTCCCCCTTGAAAAAATATTATTAATAAGGTGAAGGTGGTTGTGTTCTGTGCCGAGGCTCTGTCCCTCCTGAGGCACCTCTCTCAGCAATGTTTATTTACATTCCTTTTCTCTTTCCTTTTTCCATATTTAAGAGGCCACATCAGGGACCCCATCGACCCCAGCAGTGCATTCCCTGGATGTGAGGTGTCACACAAACACCCCAGAAGGGTTTTCTGGCTGTCTCTATACCTTTGCACACTTTATATACCATAAAATAAGTACAGAGTCCCAAATGACATTCTGGCCTAGTCCAAAGAAACGGAGAAGGTTTGGGGGGCACTGGGACGATATTGGAGCTGAAATATCTTCCTCACTGATGCATCCCTTCTCCTCCAGCAATCATATCTAACAAATAGACAGCTCTGGCAGACTACTCTTGTATTGCTGAGGAAAACAGGCAGGTGCAGAGGTATCAGATAGGATGCTTGGTTCATTCATCACCTTAGGGAAAGCCACCAAAACAAAAAGGAAACTTCCCCATTCTTTTCACCACCCTTGCCATATACTTCAGTGTTTATAATTCCCTCATTTTCTCACCTGTCTGGAGGTCAGGAGGGAGAGGGTGTCCTGAGGAGCACTGTCACACTGCTCCCAGCCACTCCCCAGCTCCGCTCCCTTGAAAGCAGCTTGGCTCTGAGCCTGTGCTCCATTAAAGCAAGGGGCATGAGGGGAAGTGGGGCACAGATTCAGGAGGGAAGAGCCGCCTGGAAATCAGCTGCTCATCACTGTCCATGAGGGATGTCCCCGTTACATGGGGCCATGTGTCCACTGACACTGATGGGTATGGCAGGGGAAAGTGCTCTGATCAAAGGGCTTGGAGAGGGGAAGATTGGTGTCATGGCACTGTGAGAGACATCTAAAGATTAAAAAGCACACAGCACAGAGATATCGCATGCATGAAAAAAGCAAGAGGAAAACACTTAAAGAAGCAGCCTAATGGCTGGGAGCACATCCCTGAAGATCCCTGCTGCTCTGGGATTGTGTGGCAAAAGCCTTCAACTCCACTTGAGCAATCAGCTGAAGTGTGTGAAAATACCACTTAATATTTGTGGAGGATGGTTGTGGTCACAGTAAAACTGCTTCTCCTTTCTGGAAGGTGCATGAGACCCTCCAAGGACAGGATTTGGGCTGAGTTTCATCAGCACATCTACTGAACCTGAATGGTGGAAACATCAAGGAACACTTAACCCCAAGGGAAGATCTGTTTGTTCTTTGAAACAACTTTCTGAGCTTTGCAGACATTAAAATGTATGTTCCACTTCATTTCAAAATGATGTCTTGGTGTGCTCCAAGTCAAGCACTTAATGACATGCAAATTTTATTTTTGCCACTGCAGCAGTCACCTGTCACTGGTTAAACCATCATCAAATGTTTCAGCTTTTCCCTCAAAAAAGGAGATGCACTGCAAGAGCAGAAGTTATCATGGCTTAACAGATTACTAGTCAGCAGCTTGAAGATATTTACATGCTTCCAGCACATTATAGTATAAAGCACACTAATTTAAACTAAGAGTAATAAGTAGCTAATCTATGGTAATTCAGTCACTAGCCAGCATCTCTGCATGGTTTATGTGATCACTCTCACTGGATTGAGAATTGGAAGACATTCACACACAGGGAGCATTTCCCTTTGTAGACTACCTAGAAAAATATTTTATGGTATTTTTAAACACATCTATTGAACAAAAAGAAGGTTCACAGTTTTAGGATGACTGGCTAGTTTTGATAAACTCGTGGTGGGATGGTTTCCATGAGCAGCACAGGATTTTTTTTCCAAAACAGGTGAGAAATCAGTGCTCAGCAAACAGAGGAGGACAGCAGGAGAAATCTTGAGTATGGATCTCCCACTTCTCTAGAACAGTTTGCCACTTGCTTTTCACCTACTGAAGTTTATTGCTTTTTCTTGTTCTGCCTCCTTTTTCTGTGTTTTTTCTCCCCAACTTGTAAGTTTTTGGTTTTCCTTCAAGTGTGAAAAATGAAAAGGAATGGGGAAAGGCAGCATACAGGGTTGCTGACGAAAGCCTTTCTCAACCAGTTGTAAAAATCCACCTTCTGAGAACAACACCTGAGCACCCAGACTCTTGATGTGGTTGCCAATCCTTAGTTATTTTGACTCTGTCATTTACATTTGGACTGATCACGATAAATGCTGAGAATCTGCATTTCCTTAGGGCCTCTCTGGCAGCTGGGACTGAGCACATCATGGACTGAGCTCTGAATGCATTGCAGTAGCTTCTGGTCCACACAACTTCTAAGAAAAAACCCAAAGATCTGTGGCTTCTGCTAAAAGTCTTGTAGACTTTTTGGGATCTGTGGATCCCAGAGAAACAGCATTTGTGTGTCTAGAAATGTGTGTCCTAAAGATGGTATATTTGAGCAGGCTTATTATTCCTCGTGCCTCACACACTTCCTCCACGGAGCCAGCTGAGTACAGCTCTGCCCATCCCATTCCCTGTGCAGTGCTGGCACTGGGCACAGTGCAATGCCTGCTGTGTGCCATATCAAAGGCATCTGTACTTCAGAGCTGGGCACAGGGAATGTGTCCTCACTGACTGATGCAGCAACCCACACTAAGCTTTAATCACAGGCTCCCTGTACAGGTAGGAGGCAGTTTCTTATGCAGTGGGATTCAATGGATAAGGAGTGTTCAGGATGGGAAAGATGACAGAGGGGAGATATGATCAAAGTGTACAAAATCATGAAGGGGAAAGAGATGGTGAATAGAGGAGGATTATTTATTTTTTTAAAGTTATTTTATACGATTCCTCCAGGACTAAGAACTATGCAATGACACGATGAGGCTGCAGATTTAGAAAAAGAGAAATCTTTTCTTTTAATAGCTTATGGTGAAAGTAGGAAAAGTATCACACAGAAAATTCCATAAAGGGTTGTTAAACCTGGTGAAGTCAGGAAGTGGCTAAACTGATGACTCCTGGGTGGTGGGAGGATGTACTGTGGAAACATCTCTCCAGCCTTGCCTTGCTTTACACTTCTCCCAAGTGTTTGTGGCTGGCTGCTGTTGGTTTTGGGGCAGATGGACCTTGGTTTGACCAAGCAGAGCTGTGATGTTGTGTTACAGGTCATGTTATCTCACAGGGAGAGTCCTCCCAGGTGTGATTCAGCACAAGATTGTGCTGCAGCTTTGCCTTCCCTCCCTCCCACACCCTGCCTGGATTGCAGAGCAGCACAGGGAAATCACAGTCTGTTTAAGCATGTGCATTAAAACCCATAAATTGCTTTGTTTAAATGTCCCTTTTTCTTGGTATGATTTGCAAAAAAAACAATAACAAGTGAGGTGTCTAAATCCCACTGCTTTTAAGAGGGCTAAGGTGTGCCTAATCTACTTAGATGTTTTTAATAATCTCTCCATGCACCACCACGAAATCTCTGTGAAAATCAGGTCTAGATTGATTTCTTCCCTTTTATCTTCTGACGTTCATGTAATACTTGAAAAATGCCTTGTGACCCATAGATAGAAGCTGTAGTTTCTCCACAATTTGCAATCATTATTAATGAGGCTTTTCAAGTGTTAGATTGCATGGAAAAGACAGATTTTGTCTGCTTGCAAGAATTATTTCAGCAAGCTTTTTTTTCCACAGGTTACAGACAGTGAACACATTTGGTGCAGCCAGACCTGCTGGTGCTGCCTCCATCCATCTCTGACCATTCAGGCTGTTTCTTATACCTCTTACCTGCCCTACCTTGCACAAGCAAGTTGAAAAAAGAGGAGCTTTCAAGCCCAGCTGGGCAGATTGCACGTAACCATGTCAGGCTCCAAACAGAACCACAGTGCTGGAGACATAAATCAGGTCTGTAACATGAGGCCGCTGAAGGAGAACTCTTATTTTATGTATTCGACCTGTGTGCAGGGTTCATTTCAACCTGACCCTGGTGTAACTCGCTTTATCAGCTGTAAGGACAAGTTCACCAGCTGCACATTATGTTCACACTCCAAAGCCATTGGAAAAAGCAAGCAAAGCCCCAGAGTAGGCCTGTGGGAGCAGACTAGAAAAGTCCCTTCTAAATAATTTGGCCTCCCTGCTATAAAACAGAAAGGATTCATCTGGGATGGATAGAAACTCAAACAATTTATTTCAAAGTAAAGAAATAAAATCAAGCTAAAGTCTAAGATGAAGAGTTTTCTTCATGGTTTAAATTTTTCACATTGAAATGCTAAAATCAAGCTTCTCTGGTTTGTAAAAAGAAATGGGTTCCCCTTTTAATAGCAGAAAACATTAGTTGAATTCAGCTGGAGTCTGTGAATAGTTTCAGTCTGCCTGCAGCAGCATTTATTAGCAAATAAACTACTCACACGAAAAATGTTATCTAGTTCTACCCCAAATATTCTTCCTATTGCTTAAAAATACCCTATTTATAGACAAAACTATTGTTGAGCATAGATTTAAGCTGTTGTGCTCATTGTCTGGCACAGTATCTCCTTGGGAAAGCAAACCAATTAAGCTATTCCATTTTGCAGCCTCAGTGCCTGTTTGTGCAGTTACTATGTTGTATAAAGGACCACAGTCTTATAGTATTTGACAGATCTGACTGAACTTCTTGTAAGCAAATACCCTGTTCTCAGTAGCTTTGCGGTATAAAATGGTCACAAAACAGCTTAGGAAGGCAGGAGCAGCTGAGATCAATGGAGCATCCTGTATGCAGGTCTCTGCCAACCCCCTGTCCCAAAAGCTCCCTCCCAAAAGGCCTGCCAGGCAGTAAAATAAAGGCATTGTTCCTAATCCCTGTTAGTAAGAGGTAGCTTCTGGGCTGAAGCATGGGGAAAGTATGTCCTTTTCAAAATTGTCACTATACAGCCAAAAAAAAAAGGGAAAAAAAGAGAAATTGAAGGAAGAAATAAAAGCATTAATAGGAGCAGCTTGAACAGTGATACTTTTCATTATTTTGGGGATCTTCTGGAAGTCTGATTGCTTGCTTTGGCATTTGAATTATTCTCCCTCTTTGAGAAACAGGTACTGCACAGATAAAATGGATCACAGCTGCCTTGCCAAGGTGTCTCAGCCTTCTGTTGCAGGAGGCAGGAAACCTGTGCACTGTGTCCTTTGGACTGAGGCTGGTGGGAGCAGGGCTAGAGGTGCCTTTTCCACTGTGACGATGACTGAGCACTGGCACAGGTTGCCCAGAGAAGTTGTGGAGTCTCCATCCTTGGAGGTATCCAAAACCCACCTGGACATGGCAACCTGCTGTAGGTGACCCTGCTTTGAGCAGGTGGTTGGATGAAATGATCTCCAAAGGTCTCTTCCAACCTCAAATGATTTTGTGATATGAGCACGTACTCTGACTCACTCCGGCGGTGTGCTCTGTGACCCCACTACCTCCAGGGCAGTCTGTAGCAAATTCCTGCTCACACAGCTGCACTTACCCTCACAGGGCTGACACCTTTCCTTTCACAGCCAACAGGCTCAAGCAATCTATTTATTTTATGCTTTTTCTGCCGAGCAGACAAAAAGTCACTGGCCAGTTTCACTGAGTCACTGCTTTCCCTAGCTGGGCAGATGGGCCAGGTTCACCCAGGTTCACAGCTGCCTCAAGCCCCTGGATGATGAAAATTGACCTTCTTAGCTGCATCTGTTGGCTGCTACTAACTCAGGCTGGTGACCTGCATGAAGCTTTGGGACTCCCAGCATAAAAAGGAAGTGGATGTGTTAGAGTGGGTCCAGAGGAGAGCAACAAAGAGGGTTGGGACACCTCTCCTATGAGGAAAGGCTGAGAGAGTTGGGGCTGTTCAGCTTGGAGAAGGCCCCAGGGAGACCTTATTGTGGTTTCTCAATACCAAAAAAAGGTCTGTAAGAAAGATGGGGACAAACTTTTTAGCAGGGCCTGTTGAGACAGGACAAGGAGTGATGGTTTTAAATTAAAAGAGGGTTGAATTAGATTAGTTTTTTACACTGAGGGAAGTTAAAAACTGCCATAGTTTTCCCAGAGTGTTGGTGGATGCCTCGTCATTCACAGTCTGGTTGGACAAGGCTCTGAACAATCTGATCCAATGAAAAACATAGGGACATTTTCATTGCAGGGGGTTAAACTAGATGAGGTTTACAGGGCCCTTCCAACTCAAACCATTCTATGATTCTATGATCTAAATAACAGAAACATCTCATTTTTTTACTGGTCTTCTGCGTGTCATGGCCATTTTCCAGCCATCAGCTCTGGGATCAGGTTAAAATGTCAGGTACAAGAGCACAGCTTTGTAAATACTGCATTTGCATATAAATTATTGGCTAGTTGTGGTGGGGAAAAGGCTGCTGGACAGTCTGAATCCCTGGCTCTCAAGAGCTGGCCCACCCCTGCCTGTATGGGGTCTTGGGGGAGATACCACCATTTATAACCTGCAAATTATTTATGGAGCTCACTTTTTGTCATCTGTCTGAGATCCACAGCATGCCTCCTGTGGCTCTGAAGCCATGTGAGGTTTGTAAGGATGGAGAAACACACACAGACATGGTGGGGCTACAGCCAGACCTAAGAGCGTGAGGTGGCACTGGCTGCTACTTGCAAAAGCCACTTCCCTCCAAACTGGCAATTTAACAACACCACGGCCTTGTGTTTGTCAGGTGCAGGAGCAATACACAGAATGGTCTTTGAAGTGTCTCAGCAGCTGCAACAGCTCCCTGCTAAATTAAAGAAAAATGCTTAAAGCTCCTGTGTGCTGCTCAAGTGCACACACAGCAATGGATTTCACAGAGCTCAAACTCCCCCCACTGATTCCATGTGTTCATTGAAATGCCTTGGGAGGCACAAGCCACACTACACAGTGGCAGCACAAAGAAACTCTTCTTTGGGAGCAGAGTTTTCTTTGCTGTGCAAAGGAAACAAAGCTGATAGATCACTCATTTGAAGGTCTTTCCCTACTGAGACATGAGATAACTTGGCAGCAGTTTGCTGAATGCTCAGCCCTCAGGTAGAGTGAATTCAAGTGTTCCATACACCTAGAGTAGTACAAGACAGAGAGAGCCACCTCCTCCTATGCCCAGGTGGCACTCATTTGTGCCTCATGTCAACACATGCTTGAGTTTGTATCCTTAGAGAATTCCCACTTTATTTTCCCTCTCATGATAGGAATAGCAGGAAGGCTAATTAAACTCTCTGAACTGTGGCTGATACTCATCATTCCTTCCCTATAAGGCAAGAGGCATTATCTCACATTTTAGCACAGGAGCTTTGGTCCCCTCTAAAAACCTGCCCTACTCCTTTGCCTGTGTTGTCAAGGCATTTCATGCAGAAAATGCAATTAATTTCCTTGCAAGAAAACCCAATCAGTATGACCAGAGTTCTCTGCTAACCCAGAGCACAAAAAGATCCCTTGATCCCTGTGAGAGATGTGCAATCCAGTCCGGCACCACTGCACAAGAATTTGGGGAAACAGCACGACCTAGTGTTCCCTCTGCTTCTCACTGCCACTTGAAGAGTGATGGTTCCTGCTGATATCTTGGCAAACACTACCCCTACCAAGCTTCCATGAACACAGGGTTTCCTTCTGTAACCCCAGCTTCTTTTCTTCTCCCTGGTGAGGTTTCTCCTCCCTCCAGGGATTTATGTCCCTCCCTTTGGCACATCTTGCATCTTTGTCCAAAGAGGGAGGATCTGGCACAATCTTGTGAAGCAAGAAGCTGTTCAAAAGCAGCATGGCCTTGGGAAGGAGGCTGCTTCACAGCCACACTGCAAAGGACTTTGGTAGATTTCTCTTTCCCTCTCCAAGCACTTATCAGGTTTCCGTGAACACCACCAAATGCAGGAGGTGCGGGGAATGCTGGCACTCTGTGTCCTCTCTGCATCTTGATTGTGCAGGCCATGCACCTTGATATTACTAGTTCTGACCTGAAAGGTAGCACTAGGCATGCAGCTGCACTTCATATAAAATGGATCTACTAAATGCCTTCTCAAGGAATCCAGCTTAGCTTGACATCTCTTCTACTAAAGCTCATCAGCTGCTGCACTGCTTGGTGCTTAAATGTGTCAGTAATGGCAGGGTTGCCCACACACCTGTGTGCTACCAGCATGACTCATAAAGAAAGGCTCCACCACAGGTACCCTAATGTGAACACTCAGGACAGTCTGGAGCTGCTCTGTTCTGCCATCACAAACACAGCCAGGAAAATTTTGGGTAGCTCAGTCTGCAGCTTCTGATTACTGTGTTTCAGACAAGCCTTATGACAGACATCTGCTTTTGACCAGCCCTGTTATTCATCCACTCTCAAAGCTCTGTCCTTCTAAAACATATCTCCACACTGTAAAAACCTACCACACTCTCCATTGGAGGCTTAGGACTGTGTGCTTTGAAAGAAAGGCTCTGGAATTACAAAGCAGCCCTAGCCTGTGCAATGCTGCCCTAAGGAACAGGTGTTTTCCCAACCTCAGGGTTGATCATCTTATTTCCTGGAGGCTGAGGATGCCTGAGAGACTTTTGTTGTAGCCAATGTAATTGTAAATGCTAGTGCTATTCAGGCAAATGCAACAACAAGAGGATACTCCTTCCACATGCTCCTCAATAAAGAACTTGATCAGGTGTACCAGCAACCAAAGTCAAACCTGCACAAAAGCACATACACAGGGAGTTATAAAAGACAGTCTGTGACTTTCTCTGTGGGCAAATTGCAACTTTATGTGTGGACACTGGCAGAACTGGAAAGGAAAGGCAGATTGGTTTGCAGATGGTCAGATGACCCCTGTGATTGCTTTTTGGTGAATGAGCAACTAATGATGAAGCTGATCTTTGGGCAGGGCTTCCACATGCACCATGCAGGACCACAGGTTTGGCAAAGGTCATCCCTGCTGCATGCAATGCTACACAGCACAGTGTGGGAGTCATGCATGGTGCAGCCAGGTTATCCACCCTCAGGCTTCCAGCTGTGAGCCTCCAGAGAGGGGTGTCAACCTATCTTTGCCTTGGCAAGAGTCTCTTCTCTGTTGTATAAACACAAAAGCAAATAACCAAACCTCAGAACAAGATACAGCTTGCCTAGCCTTGAATGCAGGCTGGAAACAACACTGCCCTGAGAGCTCCAGTGGCGCAGAGCCCTGCATGTCAACAGAGATCTGAGTCAGCCACAAAACTGGATGAACGGATGGCCTGGCAGCAGATAAAAAGGATGACTCCTTATCTATCACCCACACCATCTGGGAACCTCACTCCTTGCCTTCCCAACCCTAATTATTTTTGCTGCTTGATCTCAAGAGGTGTTTCTGGCACAGCCCATAACCGAGTGAGCCTGCTGTTCCTTGCTCTCTCACTAGCAGCTGGCTTTTCAGTCACTTTATTACCATCTTCACCTGTGAATCAGATAATGGCTCATGTGATCCTAGAGCATTAGTCCCGCTTGTGTCGTCGCAAGCTTTTGGACATTCCAATTTTCAGGAGATTATATGCAAAGCAGAAAAACATCAGCTGTGCCTTTCATGCTTTCCCCAAGTCTCTCTTTTCCCTGGGGACAACTCTTTTATCTCAGGGAGCCTTACAGAGAAATCAGCAATTTAATTGCATTTTTTTTTTTTTGGCCTATAATTCCAGATACTCATTCCTGTTTGATCACGTCATGCAGCAACTCACAGGAAAAGAATGAAATTGCTCCTGGTTGCAGATGCCAGTTGCTTGCTAAAGCAGACTGCACTCTTTTGTATACTCTGACCTTATTTTGTGAAGTCTTTTAACCTGTCAGTCTTGAGGTCTGTTTCTGTGAAACAGAGATTTTAACTTGTTTTAGATGTGAGTTCATGAGCTCTGGGCTGGCTTAGCTTTAAGAGATCCTGGTGATGAACTTCAGGAAAGGGTAAGTCTAGGATGTAACTCAAACCTGACTCCAAGCACCTGTCTGGCAGGAGAGGTTTTTGGGAACAGACCTTTCCTTGCTCTGCCATTGCAGGAGTGAGACTGCAGGGCTCTGTTGTGTTGCAGGGCAGATTAGCTGATCATAATGATCCCTCCTGAACAGATAATCTACAGTTAATCAACACAGTGTGTTAGACACTTACAAGCCAGCTCAAACTTGCCTGCAGCCCAAACTGCCAACAAGCATGGATCTCAGCCATCTGTCTTACAACCACATCCTTCGGGGATGAACGCCTGCAAATATTGTCACCCTGTGTGCACTGCATCCCAGACACTGCTGAGGTGAGGAAGTGGCTTCCAACTTTCTTGTGTGGGTCTGGCTGTGCAGAGTAAATGCTGAGGTGTGGGTGAATGAGCTCATAGGGCACTGCCTAGTGTGGAGCCCCCCAAGCCTGCAGAGCAGAGGCAGAGGGGAGCACCCCTCTGGGCTAGGACCTTGTGACCTGCCCTCAGCCACCTGAGGGAAGCTAGGCAAGCACAGACCTCACCAAAACCCTGTGCTGAGTCAGGGTCTTGATGGCAAAAAGCAGAACAAATTTGTTAATTACTGAACTTGTAAATCTTTAACTGAACTGAAAATTGTAAGGCAAGTAATTTATTTTATGCACAGATTGTATCTATTTTAATAAGATCCAAAAATAGAGCTTTAACATGGTGGCTTTAAGCTCTGACGTTGTACAGGGTTTTTTAATGTGAAATTTTCCAGGGTGTTTAAGGAAGCTGTTTTTTCCTTGAGCTAAAGCACTGATTTTTGTGTCACAGCACACTGACGGGACCCATGGGCTCTGAATCCCACCTGACTGGCCAGGCAGGGGCTTGGGTTGCTCTCCATGGCTCCTCTGATTCAGGCTCTAATCATGCCTTGCTAGGGAAAGGGATTGTCTCAGGGTGCAGAGGTACCTTCAGGGCCTGAGGCAATTCCAGCTCTATCTTGAGTTCTTATTCTGTGTGAGACATCCCTGTCTCAATTCTCTGTCCAAACTATGAGATGGTAAAACACGACAACCAGGTGCCTTGGAGATCTCCTCTGAGACTCTGATGTGCCACTTGGCTGAACCAGTGATACCCTGTAAGTCTGCAGGAGTTTTCCCAGTACTTACTGGTGTACAAGACCTAAAGTTGCCACCTTGCACTTCATACAACGGGCCACAGTGGTATGTGTAATGTAAGGGACAAAACTCACTGCTGCCAAGATGAAGATGAGCAGTTGGGAGACTGGTTCTGCTTCTCTTGGGGGAGAATCCCAGCAGGTTTGATCTCCAAGCTCTGAAGTGCCCCTTCTGTTATGAAAGCCATGGCAAAGGGACTGTCGGGGATGGTGTGAGCACACAGGCTGCTCCGTCTGAGGATTCCCCGGTGGGCATTCCCCACACAGCTTCATTAATATAATCAAGGCCAGGACTTATTTAGTGCTCATCCAGTCACAGCCATTGCAAGGGAACTGATTACAGGCTACTCTCCTGGGGCACTATTTCAGTCTGGGACTTGCTGGAGGAGTAATAAATAGCATGGCAGCTGCACCAAGGAGGTATTCCTATGTGGCAGAGAAGCTAAAGCCCATGTCAAGGCTTTGCTAATCGCTCAAATTATTGCTGCTGTTAACAGGGCTGCAAATTATGTCAGGGAGCCTTTTAGTAGTCATACTACTCCACCTACAAATGATATACACTCCTGAATTAAGGCTGACGAACAGTAATAAAAAGGAGTTGAATTAATAAAATCTGAATGCTGAGAATAAACATCAAATTTAAAGCAAACAACAGCTGAAATATTGACTTTGGCAAAATAAAGTGATACTGAGAGAAAGAGGAAAATGTTATGGATAGAAGATTAAAAGCACAATTATGGCTTAGGGCGAGTTTTACCAAGCACTTTGGAAACACTGCTCAGACAATTTTGGTCTGCACTGATGCAGCTGCAAATGCCCTCTCCTGTCAGAGGCCATTGGAACTAGAGAAATGATCCCAAGAGCCAAGACCCCAAGGCTTCAGTGCTGAAAGCATCCTTTCTTCTCATGCTACTGGAATATTAAACATCACCACTCCATCTGCTTCTCCTCTTTGAGTGAAATTCTTCCACATGGTGATGTCAGTGGGTACAGCAGGCCAGGGATGTGCACCCTGAGCAATACAGACATTCTCCTTTGGGGGAGCAAGATGGTCCCCTGCTGCTGATAATGGTTATTATCAGGTAACTGAAACTGAGAGACAGTGACAACTTTGCCTGAGGTAACTGAGATCAAAAGTGTTAATAGGAATTGGATCTGTAAAACTCAAGCTCTTCTTTCTCATGAGGAAGTCCCCTATCCCTCTGAGTCCAAACAAGGATTTATTTAGACCAGTGTACCCACCACACACACAGAGGACCTGGCTAATCTCTCATTTACAGCAGTAGAAGGTAGGACTAGGTTACCCAAACAACTGACTTTCACTGTTTTAGGTCCAGTCCAGGTGGAGACCCAGCTCTACATTTGCAGCTGCCTGCCCCTTATAACTGGAAGGTCTAAGTTTTCATGTCTCATCCCAGGAAGTCTGACCTGAGAGATGAGCCCTCTCCTTCGATTTCCCATCATTATAGCTGCCATAAGGAATTCCATTCATCAGAGGCTGTTTTTTTTAAATAACACTGTGCCCTATTTTCTTGCTTACACTATCAGAGACTGTCATATACGAGATATCAATCCCATCTTCTTGCCTCTACAATGTGTAGATGTCACGCTACTTTGAGCAAACTGATAAAACACCTTGGATTCCAGGGGCTGGGTAGCCTCTGCTAGTTTTGTCACAAACCTAATATTTTGAAGTATTTTTAAGAGAGCTTTTCTTGGTGGATTGTTTTTGTTTGCTTGTTTGTGGTTTGGTTTGTTGGGGTTTTTTTTGAGAGGGACTGGTTGCAGGGACTTTTGGTTTTGATTTACTCAAAATCTATACTTGCCCTACCTAAAATCTAGCTCAGTACCATGGCATTTATGCTCCCCTCCTCCACTGAATGATGTCATCCCATGAAACAAGTGGCAATTAATACATTCTCAAGAGTATTTATGAGTAAATAGCTGTGGTTGACCACAGTGGGATGAGGAATTTGGAGGCATCCTTGGTGTGTGCAGTAGGTTTTCTTGCAGGGGGATGGACACTGCAGCAACAGTGCTGTGTAAGAGCTCACCTTTAATCCCCCCTCCTCTGTTTTCTAAGTCCTCTACTGAATGGGGATTTTTGATTTCTCTGGAGGGCATTAGAGTCTGTAATCTCATTAGCAGTAGCAGGCTGTGTTTGCATCTTCCTATGTGACAACCTAAAATCTTTCAGAAAACAGCTGCTTGTAAGGACAGCACCTATGAATGCAAGGAAAATCATGATGCCATCCATTTCTTGGCTGTATTCTCATCTCTCTGCTTGTTTTCCATGGACTCCTTTTTAACTGGGATGCTAAAATGCACCCCCACATCTCTTTGCTTCCTAAACCAGTGCAATCAAAGGCTGACACAATCCCTGCAGCAGAGACCGGTGGCTTTGCAATAACTAACAGCAGTCTTGCTGAGTATGCAACAGTGCAGTGCTTGCAGTAACCTCCCTTTAACGTATTTAATCTTCTTAGAGAGGTGTAGGTTACATCACCTCAAACCAACCTTGAAAGCTCCTGATCAGCCACATCAACACCACAAGCGTTGTGGGCGATTTGGTGCCCCGGCCTCGCTAAGCTCTGTAGTAGCAAATTAACACAGCACAGCTGGTGCTCTCAAAAGCTTCACATTCAGAGTAACTGAGACAGATTTGGAATCCCTGATGGGTTATGAGCAGGAGATGACTGTTCATGCCCAGGGTAGGAGAGCCTGATATTATCAACATCAGTGTTATTACTGAAAGTTCATTTTTGCTTCTGATTTTAAACAAACCCAAGCACTGGTGTTGCTTGCTTGTAATAATTTTAAGAGGCTTAATAGTAATGAGATTGAAAGATTGCTGAGATTTCCTGGGACAACAGCTTGTGTGTTCATGGCAAGTATGCATAAGGAATAGCTGGGTCTAATATCTTTATTTCCTTATATCAACTTCATTCAAAGTGGCCCTAAGGAACAAAAGGGAATAAAGTCCTGGAAAGTCACGGCAGTGTCATCCTTGATGTCAGGGAGGCTGCATGGATCTTGCAAAGCCAACCCCCAGGGATAGCCAAGATGCATTTGGGAGCTCTTATCACCCATTTAAGTAAGGTTGATTTTATGTGACTGAAAATGGCATTTTGTTGTTCACCTGTATAACACTTCAATGCCCTGCAGGAAAGGAAGGCTACAAAAAGGTGAGAAAATCTCTGCGTAGTGTTGCTCAGCTTGTAAATCTGTCCAAGCAGCAAATATTTCATTTAAAAGCACACTTTAGAAAGGATTTTCAATTCAAAATAATTATTAAGGGCTATAACAAAGCCCAGGAGAATTAGGTCCTGCAAGGCTATTTCTATTTGTAAGAGAGATTGATACAAAACATACAGCCTTGGGCTTTGGAGCTCTTCTGTCTCACTGAGGCACTGCATCACTGAAGTGTGAAAACATTAGCCATAAGCAGGTCATCCAGATCTCCTAAAATAAGAGTATAAGTTCCACCAAAAGCCAACAGAAAAAGAGAGAGACCACCACAGGTAGGACTCTTCATCTAAATTAACCCATCTCCTGATTTAACCACCTGCTACCTATTAGGGACACAGGCTGTGAGGTTGGGAGACTGGGATTCTGGGGCTTCTTGGGGCAATGTTGCAGCTGATTCCATTCCATGAGGAATGCTACTCATGGTAGTTCAGATCTCTTTCTTGTCCTCTGCTCCAGTGAGGTCTGTGTTTACATAGTCCTAGCTCATTGCAGAAGTTTCTCTAGATTTTTCACCTCAATGCTAAAATTTGAAATGGTGTTCAAGCTTTGTGTTTGCACCAGGGGCAAAACTCTGTGGCTCTGCCTGAGTCTGCAGGGAGTTGGGTTCTTTTACTCGTCATGCACAGGGAGGCTGGCTCATTTGCTCCATTGTGTAGCCTGGGCTGAGAGCTTGAGAGAAAAAAGCCCTCAGATTCCCTTCTGAGCACAGAATCACAGAACAATTTGGATTGGAAGAGACCTTAATTTATTTCCAACCCTCCTGCCACGGACATAGACCTTTCACTAGAAGGTTTTCTAGGGTAGAAATATGTGAATTTAAATTTGGGGGTTGTTGCATTTTTTCAAGAAACAAAACTTGAGAGATTTCTGGACCTTCTCACAGGAGCCTGGAGGTGTCCCTGTGGCAGGACTGAAAGTCCTGCCTAGGACAGGGGCTTGAGGACAGTGTCTTACTCAGTGACTAGTCACCCTGACAGACTCCTTCCCACCGCTGACCTGGGAAGTCTCCTGTGCAGACTTTTGTTAAAACAAACCTATTTTGACAAATTTTTGACAATCTCTCATTTCTGACAGCACTTCCCACAGTGATGCTTCCCTGGCTAGCCTCAGCCTGCTTTGACAATATCCACAGGGAACCTGCAGGAAAAAGCCTCCTGGCAGCAATTAGCACCTTCTAGTCCAGCTCTGTGAGTGCCTGCATTACTCTCAGATATCTCTGCACAGTCTGACACAGCACTGCAGCCCCTAGACTGGACGTGGGGCAGGACACTGCCCCCAGCTATCCTGCCACAAAGGAAGAAGAGGAAAGGGGCAAGCCAGGTGCCCAACATCAAATCAAAGGGTTACACTCAGCACCCACCTGAAGAATTCCCATCTGAATGAAATGGCAGGTTCTGAGCGTGTTCTAAGTGCAGCAGGAAAACCAAACTCCACTGCTGGCACTGAGTGTCCTGCTGAGTGTCCTAAGGGTGGGCAGGGAGGTCTTCGGGGTACTGGGCATGAACTGACCCTTTGAGGTTGTTTTGGGGTTACAGAAAAGCTGGATTCCCAAAGGAAATGATCTGACAAGCCGATCCGGCAGAGGGAGAAGCTGGGAGGCAAGAGGCAAATCTCTGCATCCCTGCAGAGCATCCAGTGAAGGGAGGAGTTTTCCAGCTTGGACAGTCTCCTGACAGTGGCAGCTTTCGCAGAGGCTGAAGAGACATTAATTGTAAATAAACCACGTTGCCTTTTACAGAGGTGCTACTTCTGAGGAGCAGTCTCTTGTTTTGGGGTGCAATGCTGAGTAAGCAGCTGGTCATTGGGGTGTTTACCAAATCCTCCAAAACTGGGGTTTCTCCCTCATTTCCCTCAGCTTACTGCCATCTAGTGAAACTTGCTGGGAAGGCGATTAAGCCTCCTCCTTCCTTCCCCTGTCCCCCAAAACCCACCAAGTAGAAGAGGATATCCCTTCAGGCAGCATTTGTTCCAGGCAAGTCAATGTGCAGCGGGTGAGGGACAGACAGAAAGGATGACCCTTTGTACTTGATGATCCCATTTCTGAAAGGTTTACTGACTCCATTGAGAAGATTTTAAATCAAAGAGAGGTTTATCCAGCTGCCCTGCATGACTTTTGCTCATGTGACAATCCCTGTGGATCCCCCTGAAATGGGCAAAATTATGGACCCTTTCCCTTAGCTGGAGAGCCTCATGTGGGGCTACAGTGGTGGCGTTGCCAAAGTAGTTTGTTTACTTAAAACAGGTTGGGAAAAAGGGTCTGGGCTCTCTTTTCCTGTTTTTAATCTCTAGAATACAATTATGGATGCCAGTGTAATCAGAAGGTGGGGATCTGGATAAGGTCTGTGAGCAGGTAGAAGCATGAGATGTGTGCTAACAGCCAGACCTGAAACAGGGAATGGCAGTCTGGGAACAAGAGTCCAGGGAAGGGAGCAGGGAAAAGTCTCCTGGCTTTACTGGGAGAACCTCAGCTTCTCAAATACAGAATGAGAGGTTTTCTATGCAGAACTCCAATTCAGAAAGCTTTTACTATAAAGAAGAGCCTAGTAAGCAGCATTAAAACATTGCCATCAGGTTTCTTTCTGATATATAAAATGCTATCTATTTCCTCTGTCAAATGAAGTAGCTAATTGCTAAAGCATGGCCTTTCTAACCAGCACTAGCACTGAATTAAATGCATCCTGAAAATTAACAAGTGGCCAGTTCTCCCCTCTCTGTGTGCTCCATGAAGAGCGCTTGAGCATCTCAGATCCCATCCTGTGTCTAAGCAAGGAAAAAAACCAGGAAATCACCTGTTTGAAAAATATGCAGACAGTAACACTGTTCCACAAAGATTGATCAGTTTTGTGTCCTGCATGTTGTGCAACTGTCCTGACTGCAGATGTTATGTGACACATTGTCCCAAGGCAGTGGGACAGAGGAACTTCACAAAGATGGAGAAGCCAAACAAGAACAACCTAGCCCTTAAATATCAAGACAGAGTTGAAGGTACTGAGGACCCTTCAGGGGATGTTTACAGGAGATCATGTCAGACTTGATTAGGAGTCAGGTAAAATCTGCGTCTGAGGGGTCAGGGAGGGGATGTGGCCTTCACTCAGCTCTCAGTTTGGAAGAAATGGCCAAGTCTGAAAGCCTCAATATTGAAGGTTGGGAGGACAAAATTTTTACTCAGTCAGGTCAAAAAAAGGATGGTTGAGGTGTAGGGGTTGAAAGACTTACTGTGGATGTCTTACTAATTGAAGAATGTTGGGCTGGAGGTCTCTCAAGATTTATTTGCTAATTTTTTTTTTCTTTCTTGGTACATGAATACAGAGATAAATGTGATGAGTGTGTGACAATCAAGTACTTTCAATGCCATTTTTTTATGAGGCAAGAAGGATAATTTTTCTACATCTAACACCTATCAGAGCCATCATCAGATGGTGGGAGGGTTTTGCAAGCTCACTCTACACTAACACACACACACAAGGACCAGCCACAACCCAATGTCTGCACCGGGACCGAGACCTAACTCAGTCTTTGAGCAACTTGATCTAGTGGAAGGTATCCCTGACCATGGCAGAGGGTTTGGAATTAGAGGTTCACTTCCAACCCAAACCTATCCCATTCCAGGATGCTGTGATGATCCTGTTATACCTTGCTCTCACTGGGGTGCATTTGCACGTTGCAGAATTGCTCAGGGTCGAGCATTTACTGCAGTGTCAGGTACCACAAGAGACTCTGTGAAAAGCAAATTAATTCTTCAGCCTTGGAGCTTTGTTTTAGTAGCAGCCCAAACATTTACAGTCCCATTTTGTGTGAAGACTAACTCAGTGTGTGCATACCAAACACTATTCATGTACGTGTAGTGAAGCCTCCAGCACCAGGTCTTTAACTACACCAGGCTTTATTCCAGTGACTGAAGACATTCCACCTAAAAGCACCAAAGGGAGCTGCTGGAGCCAGTGCTTCACCAAGATCAATATACAGGGGAAGTATAATATGATTATTGGTGGATTAAATTGGAGGCAGTAGGAATATCATGATGTGTTTGAGATGTGGGACATTTTGTCATGAGGAAGACAGAAGGAAAAAACCCAGTGTGGCAAAATTGCTTTTGAGACAGGAGGAATGTCTGCATTACTGGGATACCTTGAGGATATTTTTCACAGATTACTAAAGCTACAAGTTGGCAATTTTCATTATTTATCCCGACCTGAAAACACCAGTTCATAAAATTCACCTCATCATTCTTGCTTTCAAAAACTATTTCAATTTTTACATTAATTCAGTGGCAGAACCACAGATTTTCCCATTCCCACAAAACCATTTTGAAGCCTTCTTTTAGGAAATATTTTCTAGAACCTTTCTAAGGCATTTTATATTTCTATGTATGACCTTTTTGTAAAACCCTACCCTGGAAGTAAAATAACAACAGTTATTGATTAAAAATCTCTGAAAAATAACCAAACTATTTGAAGTTTTGGATACAGTTGAATTAGTAGATTTAACTTCAGAAAAGGGAAAAAAAAAAACCCCAAACCCCATACTAAAAAGTTTTTTCATTTAATTTTAAATTGTGGTAAATAATTGAAAAATGTTTCGAATTAAATTAACCATTTTTTAACTAGAAGCTGATATCTAATATATGTGATTTACCACAACCCATGTGCATGCCTGACATTGCCCTTGAAGCCAAATATTATTTCAGGTTTTCTTTGCAAGCAATATTTATTTTTTCTCTCACTGCTTCCTCTGCCAGATATTTTAATAACTTCATGATGTTCTGTTACATGAAAGATATTATAATATTTGGAATCACCATCTTTATATAAATTGAAGGCTGCTATATTTTCCAAACTGCTGAAAGATTTTCAAAATGTTTGTGGAGATCTGTTTACCCACTGCTTCTCTGATCCCACATTGTTCCCCCCACTTTCCCCTGCCCCCAGCCCTGGCCACTCCCTCGGGCTCTCCCTGTTGGCTCCTGTACCCCAACTCTGCCCATGCACCGCCCCTGAGCCCCAGATAAACCCCCCTGTGCTGGATCACGAGGTCTCTCTGCCTCTGGGGGTTACCAGGACAAGATGTAACCAATAAAAGTCCTCTGAAACCCCTCATGAGAGACCCTTCTCTGCCCCCTTCACCGTCACTGTGCTGTAGAGCTGATGGTGCTGGAACAAAACCCGCGGAGTGGGAAATGGGCTGCGGGAGGGTGGCCGTGGTCACACTGCCCTGAGCAGCTCTGCTGAGCTCCCAGGGAAAGCTGCAGCTCCCTACACTACATCTAGCACGGCAACAAACGTTCCTTTTTTAAGTCCAGGCCAGAATGTTTCCTTTGACCTGACCAGGCTTTTGTGTGACGTGCTTTGAGAGTTGATGTCATCAGTGGACTTAATGATGCCTAAGAACAAAATATTTTTTTCAGAAATACATTTATTAACAAATAGCTGCTGATTTCACTTCTTTCCATCTTGCTTTTTCACCTCTGGATTTCTTGACAGGTATTTTCGTGTTGGTGTTAAACTGTAAAAGCAACATACATAATGATTCACAAGTTTTGTATTTGGAGCTATTCTGGAAGGTTTTTACTTTTCTAATTCTCTGAAGAAATTTCTGTGTCTTATCTCAACCTCTTTTTGGCAAATGATTCACAAGTTTTGTATTATTTGGAGCTATTCTGGAAGGTTTTTACTTTTCTAATTCTCTGAAGAAATTTCTGTGTCTTATCTCAACCTCTTTTTGGCAAGCCACATCATTTTTGACAGAAGAAGCTGACCCCACTGACCCTTGCAGGTCTGCTGGGGGCTTAGGGTAGAGGAGAAAGACAGTATTTCATAGATCATGATGAGCCAAATGGCTTCATCAGGGCCATCGTTGTCTTCCATCATTGCTTTTGGAAGCACTGCTGTGGGGTGCAAAACCTGACATCTTGTACAGTGGCTCATCTCCATCACCGCCTGCTCCTCTTCCTCCCCTGGGAACGGCTCCGTGCCTCTGCTAACCTTGAAAAAGCTGACTTAGCACGACTTGTCCACATTCATTTCACTGAGAATCAGGCAACTCCAAACACAGATAATTGCCCATTTACGTTGACTCGTGTTTTCCCACCTTGTAAACACCCTCTAAATTTATATTCCCATCATTCCTGCTATAACACTATTCCCTAAGCCATAAAAATAATAATTCTAAGCTTCTTGACAGCTAATATTTCTGTTGAATGATATTAATGCATTGTAAGTCTGACCTCAATACTGATGCATCACAGCCTGATCCTACTCAGTGCTGAGTTCCCTCTATGCCTTTTTTATGTTCCCTGATGTTGGTGGAAGGAAAAGGTGCTCAGCAATCTGTACAATTGTACTCCAAAGCAGGAGTAAAGACACAAAACAGAACTAAGGTTCTCACTGTCGCTCTAATGTAAAGGTGAGACATATGTTTGCAGGAGCTAAAATCTGCTGGGAAAGATTCCTGTAAGAAATGGCATCCCCTTGGGATAGATATTCAGCAAGAAAATAAAAAGCTTTACATCTTCATGCTGCTGTGGGCAAAAACAGCAGTTGTGTGTGAGGTCTGTGTAGTGTGTAATTCTAACTAGACAGCAATGGTTCACATGCACAGCACGTTTGTTTGAGCAAAGTTTAGCTTTGGGTTTCTTTAGCTGTCCAATTAATTTTTATGTTAACCATTGCGTCTGCAAGAGCAAAGTTTTCTATAACTTTGTGCCATTCACACTATGTGAAAGCCATGAAGACACTTAAGAGCAACAGGCATCTATTAAAAACCCAACAATCATGAGCTATAAGCACAAACACACTTCCATGGATGTGTGGCTGCATCACATCCATTTCCTCCAGATATGAAAGAGCCATCATGTACCTGAAACTGTAATTTACACGAAAAACCCCATCCCAGTCTGGATTCACCTCAGTGCTCCTTGGATCAGAAAGGTCAAAAAACATTCAGCAATAAAACCAGAGAGCTCTCTTGGCTGAGCTGATGAACAGAATTAGGCCCTGATTCTTGCTTCATTCATTTCCATTTAAAGATGTTTCTAAGTGCTTCTTGTGTTGTGTACTGGTCTGCAGTCCATGATCCTGGAAGAACCGAAATGAAAACATCCCAGGATGATTTCTCCTCCCTCCTAAAAGACCTTGACACAATCAGAACTGTTTGAAGCACCTTTTTTTCTGGTTACTGCAGCTCTGACTGACAAAATCCTTGAGATAATGAGAAGCTCAGCCAAATGGTATTTCCAGCTGTGTTGTACTCTGGGAAGGCTGGCTCTGCTCTGCACGCTGCAAAGCTTGCCCACAAGGCTGGGGAGGCAGAGGTCAGCCTTCCCCATCAGCTGCTGGGTGCACCCCAAAGTCTGCAGGGGGGAAGCTGATAATGAAGATTAAAGCTTGTATTTTCTGCAGTCAACTCCTGGGTTGTTTGCCTCACCATCTCACAATTGAAGTAACACCCAAATTTGGTCCCTGGGCAATTATTAGAAGCTGAAAGCTGGAGCCAAAGATTGACATATTTGGGTACTTCAGCAGAATTAATGGATTAACTCCCAGTCAAAACCACTTTAGCATTCTCCCTTCATAGTCTGCAAAGTTAAATTACTCTGGGCAGTGAGATAGAGCTACCAGCTTTAAAAAAAACCCCAGAAACTCAGTTATAATTTTCTCAAGCCTCCAACATGGAGTGATAACATTTTTGCTCCCATAGCATTTCACGGTGGCATCTCTGTAAACCATGCAGGAGCTGCAAGGAGTTGAGGAGCACAATGTGTGTGACAGGAGCTGCCACCAGCACAACCCACCACTGCCTTCAGGGAGGAAAGGTTCAGAGGAGAGGAGGGCTGGGAGAGCAGATCCAACAGCTGGGAATGACAGGCAGACAGCATCAGACTGGGAAGACAGCCCTCATTTCTGACTGGGAGGGATGCTGGCTGGGGGAATGGATCTTCCAGGGTTGTGTCATGGGTTCACCAGCATTTGAGGCTGAAGTATTTTAGTTTTACTTTTAACAGAAATCGCTGCAGCTTCTCCTAGAGAAAGGAGCATGCTGTCAGGATGGAGTTGCTTGTTCCTGAGCTGCACAGGGACTTAGATGAAAGTCTTCACTGGCCTCAATCTGACCTGGGTGAGCAAGAAATACATTGGGGAAATACACTCTCCTCTTTGCCCTTTAACCCCAAGCACAGGAGTGCCTACTGCCTGCTGCTGGCAAACAAAGGGCCATGGCTTGATATTTAAAACAGACCTTTCAGCCTTAAAACTCAGTGACTCCATAGTGGAAAGGAGAAGAAAGGGGGAGGCTGGCTGAAACATCTGTTCTTGTATCTCTGACAGCTTCCTGTGGCTTCACATCAACAGTGGCACTCAGGCATGGTGTCCTGGGCATTACCACATGCAGGTGACCAAAAGCACATCAAAGCAAGGGGAGTGAGGTGTAGTCTCTCTCATTTTGCCACAGACACCCCCTCACACACAGAAATTAAGGTTCATTTTTTTCAGCCTATGGGTATATTAGGCCAGAAACTTATCATCAGCATCAGCAGCCATTTGACTGGCAAATGCTTGCACACACATGGGGGAAAAAAATGATGCCCACTGTCAGAATGAATTTCTGAGCATCTGACTTACATCAAAGGCTTTCTTTTAACATCTCCCAAGCACTGTGGAATACATTTGTGCCAATGCCTGCCCGTGTTCTGCCGAGTCTGGAGACTTCTGCTTGGACTTTTTTTCTTTTCCCTTGAATGCCCTGGATCACAGCAGCTACATTTGTCTGCAGCACTATCTGCTGTCACTGCTTACTCACGGGGACCTTCAGCTGGGATGTAGAGTTCACGTGATTATTATGGTAGGTGAAACTTTAAGTGCTGCAGTGTCAACTGCTGTAAATCACTGTCAGTTAAATGCTTGGTTGAACACGTCCAGGTCTGAGTTTTGTTCCTCTGTGAATTGTGCAAGACTTTGCCATCCTGAAATAACATGAGACAGTTGGGTATCTAACTCGTATCTTGAGCCATATGTGTCCTATGCTAGACAGTGTGATCCTCAGATCTCTCCCAGGGCCAGGAAGAGGTGTTCCATTTATTCCTCACATTATAGGAACAAGGATGTCAGTGCTGACTAGTCTTGTACATCCTGGATATGAAAATTAGCAGGGTTTTGTTAACACTAAGATAACTCCATCATAGCACCTTATTTGCCTGTGTGCTGAAGCACTTTTGCATCTTTTTCCCAGCTAGAAACAGTCCTGTGTGCAATGCTGATACCCAGAACTCATGTCTTGAAGGTCTTTTTTTTGTAAAAGAAGCATATGAGGATATCTTGGTCCTCACTGTGCCATGGTAAAACCAGCAGACAAACACAGAGACTTGTTTGGTGGTTATATCTGGAAATGCATCTCATGGAAGGAAAGAGACAGAATGAGGAAGCTGAGGAGCAGGGAGAGGAGACAATGGCTGAAAGTCTTCATTGGACACACTGTGGAGACACAGTTTTTGCACTTAACTGAAAAGCTCATTTCAAGTTTTCCAAGCACCATGTTAGAAAATTAAGCTGTCAGATCTGCTTACGGGCAACATGCTAACCTAGGAAGCACATTTTCTCCGTTCACTGGCACAGTGCATTTTAGAAAATCTTCTTTCTGTTATTCCCTCAACATTACTGTCATTCCTAGAACAAAAGCCCTCTTCCCTGCATGAAGTGTGGAGATTTGAGTCTCAAGGTGCTCTCAGTTGATAGGAAGTGATAGTGTTGTAGGTCGGAAAGATGTCAAGGACCTACATCAGAGTTTCACACCAGATCTCAGTCTCAAGTTGAGCAGAAATATGTTAAAAAATGAGCACTTGTGACATTCAGCCTAACTTCTGCTCACCTGCCTAGTGTGCCTGTCTCTCCACAGAGCATACAAGAAGCCTGCACTTCTCAGGTAGGTGTTTCAGATAGCAACAGCTGTGATCAATCCAGAATGCAGCTTTATGATGTTTTTTGTGTGCTGAGCACAGAAATGTGTCCACCTCTCCACACCCTGTGGCATGGCTGTAGACACAATAGGGCAGAAATCACTGTCATGGACTGTGTCTCTCCCTTAGCTAGAGTGGAGCCAGCTCTACATTTGTATAAGGCAGGAAAAGGTCTAACTTTTACCAGTGTACCACACCAGTCTTTTGTTCTGCAGGTATGATTTTCTTTCATTTCAACAACTTGCACTAGAAATCTGTCTCTTTTATCATTCCAAGGAAATTGAAATTACTGGGCCAATGTCCTCCTTCTTACAAGCAAGTTAATGAAATTAGACATCCCAAGCAGTAATGAGCAAAGGGTTGGCAATGAAGAACATGAAAGACATTTTGGCTGAAAGGATTTTGATGCCAAAGGGAGTAACTCAAGGAGCAGATTGGATTGCAGGGAGATATACTGAAGGATTTGTTATCAGATTACTCTTTCTGTGAAATTATTCCAAGATCTAACAAATGCTTGTGAATGTGTTGAATATCCAAGAGCTTTGAAGACATTTAGCATGAATAATTCTACAAGTCACTTGCTTTTTGTTACTCTCCTTCAAAAGGGGAAAATAAGAAGATCACTGTGGAAAATCAGGGATATCAGCATTTTTAGGGTGTGCCTGGCTGCAGCGGGATCTGTGATGGGAGTGAACTTGGAAACAACTGATCTGCTGAAGTTTGTTAGCATAAACTGTTTTGTGAATAAGTGGGCAAAGGTAATGAACTGCTGCAGGGAAGAGCAGGCCGTGGCACCCTGGCTGTGGCCAGCACCCACCTGGCAGAAGGCTGAATGGAGCCCTGTGTGTGAGGTCTGGCACCAGGAGCATGTAGGAAGTGCTGGACAGCACTCAGATCTGGTCAGGGGCCTCCCTGCCTTCATTCCACACACGAAGCTCAAGTAGAGACCCAGTTATGAGGTGATGCTTTCTCTGTAATGGACAAAGCTGTGAAAAAGGGTCCATCAGCTTTGTTCTTTCCATATAAATGCTTACTCTTAGAAAAGATTTCAAAGCCGTGGCACTGAGCACCACTGAGAATTTTGATCTCCTCTTATTCCTGATGTGGCTTTTAAACTGCCCAAGTGCTGTCACCAGTGCCAGGAAGCACGAACTCAGAGAGGGAAGGAGGGGGCCTGCTGGACCATTTTGCTGTTAAGAAATGATTCTGACCAGGAGAATGGTTCAAGACCTTATATTAGGAATGTGCAGATTGGCTTAGGAACAACTAGTAGACTTGGAAAAAACATAATTTTCACACAAAATTTGTAAATTATTACTTTAAAGGCTGTGAGCTTGGTTTTCTAAGTTTTCTTAGAGGGAAAATAATCTTGAAAGGAAAGAATTTTTTTGTTTAATACCTTTCTGCCTTGTCCTTCTTTGGCTCAAATGCTCTAGCTGCTGAAATGTAGCTTGCAGAGAAGTGCATGATGAGCTGGGGGGACTGCAGGCTAATTTTAATGCCTGTAGGCAAATGGCTACCCTTGCACTCTAGGCTTTTATTCTTATCTGTCATCCTTTGCAGAACTCTCTCTCTGCCAAGAAGTATGTACAGTGTTGGTGATATGTGAGTAGCTACTAAAAAGGAAAAAAATTATACCAAACATTCATTTTGGGGAGCAAGCATTAGATTTTAGCCACTGCTGACTCAGCCAGAGGATGACTTTGCTTACAGCTTCTCCTATCCATGTAGATCCAAGGCTTTCCTCATTTCTGCATCTCTAAATATTCCCAGTATGTGAGTGACTTGTTGGCTGGGAGAAGGGTCCATCCTTGGGATTGACTCACAAAGAACTTAATTTCCATAAAGCATGGTGTGCACCTGGAATATCCTAGCCAAATCTGAGTGAGAAATTGGTTAAAATTCATTACTTCCTACACCACAAGAACATCCTGATGGATACCCTGGTTCTGCGCTCAGTCATTGGTGCAATTATAATCATTATGTGGAACACACAGAGGGGTTATTAAATAGCTGTATTCTCTAAGTATGTACTAATTATATAAAGCACAGTACAAGGGCAGCACAGAATGTCTCCTAATAAGAGTAGCCTACATCTCTGGCATCCATCTAAATTAAAAATCTTCTCAAAATAATAACCTTAAGTAACTATGCACTTCAGAGGCAGCTGCAAAAGAGTTAGAACTAACTCAATCAACTAAATTATGTGTAAATGGCTCAATTTTTATTAGTGGTCTCCGATGTATAAATATTTCAGTAGTACAGGCCACAACAAATGGATTACTACATTATCTATTATAATCTCTTTCCTTTCTGTCAAAACATTTCCCTGACCTTAAAGACTAGCTTATAAACTAAAAAATCAAGCAAACAACAAAAGCAGCAAGAGAAAACCAAAGAAGAAGAAGAAAAAAAAAATAAAGAAATCCCTGCTTAAAATTCCATTTCTTGGTTGGTTTTGCTGGAGATAAAAGATGCACTCTGAGCTGAGATATTTGAAAGTGCTGTGGAGGGGAAAGCAAAAAGCCATTTTTACCAGGCACTCTTTGGTAAAAGCACTCCAGACAATTATGATGCCTGTAAATGCACTCAACTCCAAACACTACTTGGATAAAAAATATATGGGAAACAGAAATCCCCCAGCAGCTTCTCATCTCTTTCTTCTCAAATGTCAGCTGCCATGCCTCCTAACAGGAAAAAAGGATCAGTACAAAAGAAGTTCTCATTGATTCAACAGCAAGGATGGGACTTCAGCTGCTTGGACACAGCTGCCATGTGAGGTCATCTGCCCCAGGAATGGGGAGCTGTAAGGCCCAAGGCCCAGGAGGTGACTCTATGCCACAATGGAGGGGTTTGGATGTACTCTGAAGAGACATAATGCTGCAATGAGAGGCAGAATATAATTGAAGTGAATGAATGCAGGATGGGTCTAAAATGTTTTTAACTGAGATGAGAGAAGAAAAATGTCTGCCAAACTCGGAAATGAAATTTAGTCTAACTTCAATAAACAGTTTCCTGAATCAGAGGCTGGTACCATAATGCTGTGGGAGAGGCTGCCTTCAGTAGATAAAGGCTTTCAAGACAAGACAAACCACTCTGAAGCACTGAGAAGGACCCATACTCAGCCATAGTAAACTGACAGTATTTCTTCTCATATCTTATCCCTGAAAGGCCAGATTTAACTCCAGAAGACCCAAGTGTGTCTCCCATTGTGCAGGTGATGCATAGGCACAGCCATAGTTTTTGACATGTAGTTATTCAGTGGTTCCAAGAGAAACTTTTTTTTTGGATGCCCCAGAGAGGGGTCTGTGATGTAGAAAAGCAGACACAGTTCAGTTCCCTGGGCACACGTGCTTGTAATGGAAGATGACATAATCATCCCTGAATAAATAAATGTCTTATGGCTCATTCTGCACCTAATGAGGGGATTTCAGGATCTCTGCCTGGAAGAACATCTTTGCATACACTGAAGTACATCCATTGCTGTTCCCTCCACGCCTGCCACTGCCAGCTAAGGTCAAGGGCTTGAAGTTGTAAGTGAAAGCAGCCTGGGAAAAGACAGTGCAGGAAGTAGGCTCCAGTCCCTGGTAGACCTGATATGCTGCATTTGCAAGGGCTTTGGTCTTGTTTATTTTCATAACTTGTCATTCCCTTGGAGCTGCCCATCAGCCAACACAACAAAAATGTGCTGAGAGTAAAGCAAGACAGAGGCTACAGTTTAGTTCAGTAAGACAGAGGAGACAGCAGAGGAAAGAGTGCTGGTCATGTTTCATAGAAAGGGTGTGGAAGGATGAAGAATAAATAAAACCAAAGACACAGAAAATCTCCTACTGGGTGTGGAGTCATTTTTGCTATATTCCAGTTGAGCATCTAGGACTACATATCTTGCATTTGTACTTCAGAATTGGCAGAGTAGATGCACTCTGTAATGAACATCATCAGATAAAATAATGAGGAGGTCCTGGGAGAAGACCTCTCCTGCTCTTGAATGCTTCCTTTCTCTCCAGGAAAATGTAGTGGGAAGGCCTCACTAGGGATGATGGAGAGCAGGTGTATCCAAGGACACCTCTGGACAAGCTCCTGGGAGATGAGCAGGGACACGGAGCCTGTCTCCCTCCTTTCTTAGGAGAGAACAGTGTAAGATGAGAAGGTAGATTCTTTCCCTTCTCTAATATTTCTATTTAAATAATCCTTGGTTAAGTTTTTGATATGGAGGTTGGAGAAAATTACTTATATATCAAATGTCAGGGTGTAAACTCCATTTTCTTCATTGGCTAACTGCAAGGGATCACACGTTGGGGACCACCCAGGACCCCTAGTAGCTCTTATGAACTAGGATTTTGATAACCTGGAGACAAACACAAAAAAATATTAGGAACACTTAGGTGAGATATGTGATGTGCAAATATTGCTCTGAAACTATTGGGTTTGTGCAGTTTCCCACTCTGTCTGCTCATAATTTCTGTTCTGGTTTTTCCCACTCTCCCCAAACACAGAGCAACAGATTCTCAATATCCAAAGCAGCAACACCTTCTCCTCAAAACAACCTCTTTCAGACCTGAGTTTTAGTCACAACAGCATTTATTCTGAAGCTTGACCTATAAATAATGTCATATAGAGATGAGAGTATATCCTCCAAAATTGGGCTGAATGACTGGGAATGAATCAGCAAGAGCCTGGAGAGGGGGCCTTTGGTGCTGATCTCCACCTGTAAGATACAGATAATAACTCTTCGTGTATGGTACATCATAGGGTAGTTGTGATGCTTAATTAAAGCATTTAGAAAGTCTTTCAGCAACATCAGTCTATAAATGTTAAATGAGGCTGTTATTCTTCTTCTCCCGTGGTTACCGTAAATTGTTTTATTGATCTAGTCCATTACGCACTCAGGAAAAGAATTGTTTATTGCAGTGAGAACTTTGAGGAGAAATATTTCTTTTCTCCTTACTATGCTCAGAACTTGCTTCCACAGATGTTTTTAATCACCAAACGTGTTGACTTAAGTCTACAAAACGCAGCAGGAAAATACTGGATGATGTTCCCCACTAACTAAAAGCCTTTTTTCTGATCTTTCCATAATAACTCACATGTTCAGTTTATTGGCATCTACTGGGACTTGCATATGAAAGAACTTCAACAGGAAAAATATCTCTGCTCTTCAATTATGGCTGCATGAAAAACTAGTTGATATCAAATGGAGGCTTACCACTGTTCCACAATGTTTTAAATCAGATTATTAATGTACTGAAAGCTGATGGTACATAAAAATCTCAAATGATTTCTCTGAGAGTTTGCATGCGAAGAGACTGCAAAATTTGTCCTCAGCATTTAAATGCCTTTAGAAAAATTGAATTGATGTCAGTGTAGAGAAATGATTAATAGCAAAAGATAATTTATCTACAAGCACTGTTAAATTTTCTTTCTCATTATACGAATGTGTTGCCATGCTAAAAATCCAAAACATATTGTAGCAGCTCCATGCAAAAGCAATATTTTTAAGATGTCAAAGTATTCTAGCAGTCCAATTGTTACTCATAGAATCCCAAAAAATCCTATGTACTTACATTATATTTTTAATTAGTTCACAAGTTAGGCAACAGTTGATAACATAATACTTAACATTTCAGAGAAAGCCCAGCAATGAACAGGTGCTTTGTTACTGTGCTCTCTTCTTTTTCAATTACAGGGAGAATAATGTTTTTACAAGGAATCAAACAAAGGTTAATTTGCAATTAGAGTTTTATGATGGGAAGAGGCTCAGTTTCTGAGTTCTGTGACTCACAAGTCCATCATGAACACACAAAAAGGAAAGGGAGGTCAAAAAATACTCCACAGAGATGTTCAGATGCTTGTCCGTTGGACGGCAGCTCCCAGCTCAAATTATGTTTTATTAATGAGCTGAGTGAAATGAAAATTTGCCTACACAGAGATTAGGAGAAAAAGCAGACAGGAATTTTCCATTCTTTGTAGAAGTGAGAAACTGGGAGATTAGGGGAGTTGCCAAAAGTTGCAGCTGAAATAGCTTGGCTCCTTGGCTCCTAGCTTGGTGTCTCACTATAAGGTAAGTTCTGATTTTAGGTTCTTTCTTCTCTGGTGTCACATGAATCACTGCAGTCTGAGTGGGGGGTTGAATTCACAGGATGGCATTAAATCTGCAGAAGTAGCTCATGGCCCCTTGCTGTGATGTACTGGAGGGAAGGAAGAGTGGATGAGAACCTATATTCAGGTATCTGCTGGAGGCCAGCTCTTGCCTGCCTACACCTGCAGTAGCCACACTGTTGCCTGAGTGGCATCTGAATTGCTTTGCATGGTTTTTTGAGTACTGAAGCTATACCCTGGTAGCTCCAGTGAAATAACACAGCAATAATGACTAATGCACAGTCAGTCCCAAAAATGAGATGTGTGCAAGGGAAAGAGAAAGAATCTTCTTAGAAAGGAAAAGTCTAAAATAAAATAAGGTGTAGTAAAGGTCCAGGAACTGTTTGCAGTGGGGTTCTGTGGTCTACAGTGCCCTTGGCTGACTTGATCCACTCTTCCCTGTTCATCAGAATAGGAGGACACCTTACTCACTGCCAGGACACTAATGAGAGGTGACCTCTAACTCTGCTCACAAAGGATAATAATCCTTGCTCCTCCTGGCAGACAGGGCAGACATCCTCCTGCTGCTGAAGTCATGCCTGGAGATTGGCCTAATGGGTAAGTTTAATGTGCAGGATACTGCTATGGCTAATGAGTGGGAGGCTCTTGTCTGTTCTCCAGGAACAGGAGTCTGTGAGGGAAATAGCAGAGCCAGTGTATTTTAGACTTTTGAGACTTTAGGCATGGCCCTGTTCTACTGCTCAAGGCCAGAACAAGGATTGAGACTCTAATTAGCCACCCGTTTCCTTATCCTGAAATAGTAACTGAATCAATCTGTAAGACTTCCTTGCTGTTCAGCTACATTTTTTGAACTGAGATTTATTTATAAAGCCAAGGCATACATTTACCTTCAGTGTAGCACAGGCAAATTCAGACACTGATTTTATATTTTTTTTCTAACTAGCTCTTGAAATGGATCAATAAGAATGATTTGCAGATTTTGTCAAAGTCAGTGCCAGGTTTGGTTACACAATGGCTAGTAAAGCAATTAAGCAGGATGAGGACATACAATCTCAGCAATGAGAAGGTTCTGCCATGAAAAAGGAGTGTGCAAGTGTTCCAGATACCTTGGCTCAATTGTTTATGAATATTTCTACATACCCCAAGTCATTGATATTCACCATAAATCAGAAAAAAAGTAGTACATGAAAAATAAAAATTCAAGTTTGTGTATGTTAGCTGACTTTTAAGCCAGCAATAATGCTTTGGGTTTTGCTCTTAAGCTGCTTGTAGTAATCACAAAGCTAAATTGTGCTTTAAAATGAAATCTGGCTGCCAACTTCCAGCAAAACATGACTTCAGGAGCTAAGGATCTAAAATCTATTCAAATAATATCAGATTAATTCTAAAACTATTCTAAATTTTTGGAATTGACACCTGCAGTCTAATAAACTGGCAGTTCCCAAGGCCTAAGCAGAAGGTGGGGAAAAAAGTGAAAACAGCAGTCTGCATCCAGCTTGGAGGTACATCCATCTACATTTTCCTTGCACCCTTGTTCACCTGGACAAGAAAATAGAAGGCTTCAGGGTGACCTAATTGTGGCCTTCCAGTATGTAATGGGAGCCTACAAGAAAGATGGGGAGAGGCTTTTTACAAGAGTCTGGAGTGACAGGACAGGGGGAATGGAGTCAGACTGGAAGAGGGTAAGTTTAGATTGGATACTGGAAACAAGTTCTTTGAAGATGGTGAGGCACTGGTACAGGCATCCTAGAGAAGCTGAGCTCAACCCAACCCTGGAAGTGTACAAGACCAATTTGGATGGAGCTCTGAGCAGCCTGGTCTAGTGAAAGGTGTCCTTGCCTATGGCAGAGGGGTTGGAATGAGATGATTTTTAATGTTCCTTCCAACTCAGGCCAGTCCATGTTCTATGAAGAGCACCCAAGCAAAGTAAGATGCTTTATTGTCCATACATGCTTACCATTCTCCCTCCTGAATCCCAGCCAGGGTTTTTTCCTAGACATTTAAAGAAGGTAGGAAAATGACTTCTTCTTGGATGTGTACTTCAGGAGCTGAGTAGGTGCAACCAGCCCTGTGGAATGGCAAACTACCTGGTAGCTTGTCAGTGACTGTGCATGTTGGAAACTGGCATGCACTTTTGAGGTAATACACCATGGTGGAGAACGTTTAAGCTAAGGCACCATCCAGAACTCCCAAAGATGTACACCTTCCCAGAAGAAGATCCCTGAAGAGGAACCATGACAGTCTCAGCTGAAGTGGTGCAACCTCTTTTCAGGTGCTCTAAGCCAAAATCATTTCCAGACACTCCTTTGTTACCTACCTTGTGCTCTCACTTGGTGGGTTTCAAACTTCATGAAAAAATTTGAAGAAGTAGCCCTGGAGGAGCCCAAAGCAAATCATGGAGTGGCCAAATGCCAGGGCCTCCTCAGCAGGAGGCAGGATCATCCCTTGCCATGATCAATGGCCCTGGTGCTGGGGCCAGGCAGTGTGTGCTGCAGAGGGATCATCACCATACAACACCTTAAATCAACCTGTCTTCCCTCACATTTAAAACTTCCCCTGATTAATGATGCTGAAAACCTGATAAATGAGAATGAGCTAAGTTGTGCATACAGATATCTGGGCAGATTAAATAATTAATCATCCTGTAATTAATAAAGACAGATACTGGATTTTTCTGAACTTTCCCTCCTCCTCTTCTCACACAGACTTTCAAAAGGCTTTAGACAAAAATAACTACAGACACCAGTCACTAATCCCACTTTCTGGAGGAGGGGGCTCTGCTGCTTTATTAATGTGGCAAAATCTGTGCATACATTTGAGCAGTAATGAGATCTCCAGGGCAAAGTATGACATCTGCTCCAGAACTTCTAAAATACAGGTTAATTTACACCAACCAAACATCTTTGAAGCCAGGAGATTTGATTTTCGCTTGTAGACTTAATGTGGTAGCGTCTGACAAGCATCCAGCCCTCAAAGGCCTTGCCATTACTTAGCTCCCGGTAAACGAGCCTATCAAAGTGCTTTATGAATAATACAACCAAATAATCTCTTGGCAGAGGAACAGCTGAGTCCTTGGGCACGTCATGCAAGTGGTCACTTGCCCCAGAGGTGGCCACGCCTGCAGGGATGGACCAAATGCTCACAATGTCACCATTATTTCCACTATGAAAATCAAGAAATTTGAGGCCCTGAGGATAAGACAAATGGATCTAACAGAAAAGGTAAAACTGAAGTTAGAGTTTGTTTTGTTTTCAGAGGAGACCAAACTACTCATTTCCGTTACTTTTCTGGTCAAACATGTCTTGTTTTTTCTTTTGTTTGGGGTTTTTTTGTTTAGTCGGTTCCTTTTTTGTTTGCTTGTTTGGGTTTTGTTTGTTTTTGTTTTGTTTTGGATTTTTAAAGAGAGAAGGAAAACAGCCAAGGTATTATAACAAAATTATCAATGTAGTTAATTTTTTTAATACATTTGGAGGCAGGGAACATTTGTGATGGGTGGTGGTGGAACTGAGCTATTTGTTCAAGAGCTGTACAGAAATTCTTCCAAGTCATGGTCCCTTCACCCCTTTTAACCTTCTTTTCAGAGCATGCTCATTTGGGACCCTGAATTTCAGGTCCTCATGGAACTAGAAATGGTCCTTAGGAGAAACACAGTGGAGGTTAAACAGGAATCTAGAAGATGTCTAGAATGAGTTCAGACACCGGTGCCCAACAAAATCTTTCACTTTTGTTAAACCAATTTATCTAAAGTAGTTTATCCTTGAGAAGGTTAAGAAAGAACTCCATTACAACCTATTAGCTTTTGCATGAGGAGATTTTGTACAGAACTCAGTTCTTCAAGATGAAGCAAAGTTCATAATGAGCTCTAAGGGACAACAGCTGAGGCCAAGCAAATTCAGACTGCAAATAATGATATCACCTTTTTCCTTGTTTCATTTTGTTGGTTATTTTTGATGTTGTTAAGAAGATCCTACTGGGGGAATATAGTGGCATATTGACTAGCTGCAGATTTCCAAGCAGCTCTTTCAAAAAATATATTCCACTTGCTTTTAAAAAGTTATGAACTTCATACAGAAATCACTGGATAATTTTCTGATGTAGAAGGCTACTAATGTTGTCTGGCCCTTAAAATCCATGAAATCACAAATTTGAATGAGATAAAGCAATTGAAAAACAAAGGCCACTAGGACAGAGCATGAGTCAGGTGCAGATGTGTCTTAGACAAATCAATTTATTTTCCCTTGACTGAAAGGCCCTTCTGACAAATTATTTAATGAGATTATCCTAAATCTTTTTCACAGAAGTCAGCCTCAAATCTGATTTCAGAGATTACCTGCTGCTGTAATCCAGACATAATTCCTAAAATGCACTCAGGAATGCTGGGTCCAGTATTGGACACATCCAGGCTACAAGAGAGCTGCAAATACCCCGAGAGGCTCTGCTCACTGGAAGACTCTGGGAAAAAAGGTACTGTCTGTTTTGCACACTTGCCTAACACAAATCAAAATATATCAAAAAAAAAAAAAAAGAAAAGGGAGCAAAATTAATGGAGCTTTATGGACACTATTAGGAATGCAGCAGGAAGTAATCAAGTACAAGATCACGTTGCTTGTGTGACTGTTGCCATGACATTCAAAAAGCACTTAGTGTTATCATAGGCTATGAATATTCTGTTGGCTGATTGATAGTCTGTGGCTTTTTTTCCTTGTAAGCAAATGCAATGACAATATTAAGCAATTACTGATAATGTCACCCAGCTGCTTTCCTGCTGTCTGGGTGACAGGAATTCTGAACTGCAGGAAAAACAAATTTATTAAAGGATGGAGTGTCGCCCTCTGCTCGCTGGTGTTGCATTTGACCAGGTACAGCACAGCAGAAGGTTTCATTTACAGCAAATGAAAGAAATACATCCCCAGTAAACTTTACTAGAGGAAGTACCATGGGGCTTATTTAGCTCTGATTAGATCAATGAGACTCTCTAAACACAGCAATTAAAAATACAATTGGTAGCAATGTAGCCTGCTTTAAGCATCTGCACGCCTGAGAAGTTTATACAGGAATAAACTTGTTAAAGTACATTTCCTGATTAGTAAATAATCAGTATGCAAGTTACTTGGTAGCTTCACATGGAGCAGTGGGGAGGGCCAAATTTTTCTCAGCTAAGTGTTTCACCAGCCTGTTGCCAAGAGCTACTGCACTGGGCTTAATTTATGGGTTATTTACCAAATTGTGTCCATCTTTTCCCTTAATTATGCAGCAAGGACTATATGTCCCTGCATGCAATGTCTGACCATGACCCAAGCAGAAATTTGGGCTTGGATCAAAGAATAAATGTTGTCTCCTGCTGTTGCTGGGTGTGATGGAGTCACTGGAAGCAAAATGGGAGGGTCTGCAACAAAGCTGGGTGTGAGATTTGGGATTGTGGCCTTTGGCTACAAACTTGACCTGGATCTGATGGCCAGCACTAAAATATCAGCACCTTATGAAACTACTTACAACACTGAGGCAGATAACTCCACTATTTCATGCTTGAAACAGAGGGAGTTTTAGCTGCACTTCTGTGTCTAGGCTTTATTACTTGTCCTGGAAAAGAGAAATCCAGGTCATGCTTCAGAGATGCAGAGAGGTCATCTCCTCCCATCACTTGTGCTGCTCCCTCCTTGCATGCATGAGGTTCTCAGGGTAAGAGGATCTGGTCCAAAGTGTGCAGTGTCTCAGTTTTATGGCTTGCAGGGGAGGTTAAAGGCTGGCTCCTGGCTTGCTGTGAATTTTATTGTTACATGTGAAGTCAAAGCAAATATCTTTACACATGATAAAGATTCAACCCTAAATTCTTAGGGGTTATAGTCTCTCTAAACCCTGTAAAATGTAACAGAGATGAATATCCTGCTCATGGGCTTTTAAAGCATTTTATGTCAGGGCTTTTATTTTATTTTACATTAATTTTTATAGGAGGGTTAAAGTAAACCTGTAGCAATAATAGCATTTTCTCTTAAATTTTACAACACTTTGCCAATAAAAATTGGCATTTTGGTATGTGCAGAGAGAAAAATACCAGAGGTTGACAAATCGAAAAATTGCGAAAGGTTTCACAACAAAAACAGGCAGTAGCTTAGCAGCTGGGTAAATCTTCATGACATGTAAAAGATAATTTTGAAAATAGTGTTTTGAATCCCAAACTGCACATGAATCAACAGCAAAATGTTAGATTGCATGACTACTACTACTACTACTACTACTACTACTACTGCTACTGCTACTACTGCTACTACTATATTTAAAAACAGATCTCATCTGAGAGATGAATTCAGGATGTGGATGAATGGAGATTCGGGGTGTAGGATACGTGGAGATTGTGTCCACATTTGCACACCACCTCCTAATAAAGTATGGGACAATTTCTGGAAGAGAACAATGGGAATGATTATGGTTTCAAAAACATGACCAATGAAGAAAGGCTAAGTGATGTAGGTTTCTGTGGTCCAGAAAAGAGAAGCCTGAGGGGTTGTGAAACAGATTTTCATGGAAAGGTGGAAGAGAAGGCAGGGATTAATTACAAGTGAAGGACAATTTGCCTTCCTCTGCAGGGAGAAATGGAAGTGGGCTTAGGAAATCATCTTTAAGGGTAAGACTAGATGAGCACTGGGAGAGGATCCTAGTTACCTGGGAGTCAAATCTCTTGGAAATGCTGAGAACAATTTGGACATACTTGTACCATGAACAGTGCAAATGTGCCTGTTTTGTGTCCAAGCTTGAGAGCCTTCCAGGCCTAATTTTTTAATAATTTTTGCTGCACACTGAGAGAGTTTGGCATATGCTGTCTCCTGAGCAGTTTACAAACAGACAGAGCTTCAGAATACTCTTTTGAAAGGTGTGTGGGTGGGCAGGTATTACAACTTCAGTGTAGAAAACTGGGGGAGAGAAAAACATAGGTTTAAGCAATTTCCCTAAGGCCAAGGAAGAAACAAGCATGTCAGACAGGGTTCAGCTACAGGCATTTCTGCATCCAGCAATCCTCAGAAGTTCACACCCACCCTTTCCATCTCAGAGCATCTACCTTTTGGGGCTCCCTTTTCATCTGGCTCTATTTTCATGCAGTTGCCTGGCAGCTTCCTTGTTTTTTTCCTTCTGAGCACTTTGCTAGTCACCACATCAATAACTGCACAGTGTGAGTTTGTAGCTGCCTTATGACAAGTGAATACAGCTCCTAACCAGCCTCCAAACCCTTCCACCAAAGCTCTGCTGAGCTGCTTAAAGCATAGGAGTGACCCAAGATTTTGTCCCAGTGGGCAAAAGCTGCCACCAATGACACCACCAAACCTCCAGTAACAAGAGCTGGATCTGACTGGAGGAGAGTTTGCTTGTTTGCCTGGAAGATGGTCAGCACATGGCAGGAGTGCATGTATCGGTGCTCATTCCTTGTCCAACCTGTTCCCCAAACAAATCCCCAGAAAAAAGACCTAGCCAGCTCAGAATGCCAGTTTCAGAGGGGAATAAGCAATCTTTAGAACTTGATCAGCTTTCATATGGCATTGGGATAAGGTGAGGGGTGGTGTTCTGTGAGTTCTTGATGAAGGAGGTTGCTTGTTCCAAGCATACCACAAACTTATTTAAAGATGAGAGCTCTACCTGCCAAAGCAACAGACACAACAGTGGCATCACTTCAGACTGACAGCCATTGCTTTTTTTCTTTTTGTCCTTCATTGTTTTTCAATTCACTTAGAAGGCATCCACGGCCTAGAGGGACTAGGAACAATCACATTTAGAATAGTACAGATGTAATTCTTTGCTTCTCACTTTTTCCTCCCAGAGACTTGCTCATTCACCAAAATATCCTTCCACCTTCTTCTGCCTTTCTACCATAATGTATGGAATACAGTCACACTGTGATGGATATTAATTAATCTCTCATAATCAGCTGGCTGGAGGGCCCCATTATTAGTACAGGTTCTTTTAGAGTCAAGCCAGAAAACCCTTATGTCTTGTGCTGGAGGATTGATACCAAGCCATGGCTGCCTCCACTGTGGAGTTACCTCCTGTGTTTGCATCAGGAGCAGTGCAGGCCTTCCCAGGCAGCCCCAGCTCCAGCAGTCACAGCTAATTTGTACATATGCTGCAGTTGGATGGGTGCCACACAATTAAGAGGACGCCCTCAAGGCATTAACATTCCTTGTCTCGCAGTGAGGGCGGTGGGAGAAGGCAGCAGAAGTTTATGGGGTGTTATCCATGGGAGTGTGTTATTTCAACAGCATTTGTACGAATCTGTGAGGACGATTCAGAGCCGGGCAGGGAGCCAACACAAAGAGGTTTCTGAGGCCACAGTGGGAAACTCTTGAAGTCTCTGTTTGCTGGAAGAAGATGGAGATGAGGCAGCATGGGGAACTGATGGTGCTGGACTGGAAAATGCTGATTTCACTTCTGACCTGGAACCTGAACAACAGGGGTTGCCCACATTCTTTCGGGTGTTCGTAACCCCTAGTCCCAGTAAAAGGCCCATCAGCTAGATCCCTGTGAAGCCCTGACAACAAAATGGGTATCAAGGTCTTCATCCCTCCTGAGGAGGAACTGAGACACTGAAAAGCAAGGACGCCAGCGTCCTTCAGGGCCTCGGTATCAAACCAAAGGACTGATAAGTTCCAAAGGAGCAGAGCCAAGATCTTGCCATGACAAGTCCTTTCCACCAGAGAACTTCTGGGGTGCAGAGGCCCTGTGGGTGAGTTTCTTTGGGTTATCACAGAGCTCCTGGCCCTTGGGAATCCATCGGCTGAGTGCCCTAGGATGCTATTGCAGCCTTGACTTAGACTGGGAGAAAGTCTGAGGCTGACATGCTTTGAACAAGACATCTTGGAAGCAAGCAAACTGGAAAAGGTTTGACAGGAAAATTTTAAGCCAAATTTCCACCCTAGGTTGCTCTTAGAGTCTCAGTGAGTCCCATTACTGTCTGGCAGAAGGATCTTGGCTTCATGGTCCCTCCCAAGCTGTGTCCAGACGGTCCTTCTCTAGGACCACCTGGGAATGGTGAAAGTCTTTGGCTTTGCAAGTCTGGCCTGGGCAGGGCTGTGTCTATCCTCTTTATCAACATATTATAGGGAGGAAAACACTTGGTGCCACTCCTCCCTGCCTCACTCCCATATTTAAAAAGCCACAAAATATATAGAAGAAATGAATTAAAAATATTGCACTTTCAGCTGCACTGATTTTGGGAGGATTAGTGCTTTTATCCCCCAGTGCTAAAATGTGTATTCTGAGGCTTCAGTGCTGCTGGCTAATTTAAGAGTATTGCCATCATCATAAAAGGAAAAAAATCAATTCAAATCAAAACCCCACAAACAAACTATGACCTTATTCAAATCAGAGAAAACCCCAATCCCAACCTCTGACAGCTATGGTAGGATGCCAGAGAAGCCGAGAAGCCACATGAGATGCACAGCATTGATTACTGTGTAACAGTGATTTCCCTTCAGCCCGCAGACCCCACCGTATCCTTCATTCCGCATTCCAGGGCACGTCTCCGAGCATCACAGGGGCTGGGAAGTAACACACACCAGACCTTGCTGGGGGTTGCAGGTTAAGTATTGCACTTAGATTTTATGGAGCAGAAGAGTAGATAAATTCTGTGAAATTAATGTAAATGCTCAGCAATAATTTTTTCTTCTAAGAGTCTTTAACAGTTTCTTTGGGTTTTTGGCAATATTTCTGTATTTCTCATTTTGTGAATCAGCATGAATCTCTCCTCACTTTTGAGATTCAGTTTGGTTTGGTTATGGTTCTTTTTGTTGAATTTACCAGTTATTTGCTGAAAATTAAAGTTTTAAATCATTCCTAATTCTTGATCCTTATTCCGCGTTTTCTGGAGCATCACACAGGCAAAGGAGTGGCCACTGTATTCCTGCCTGAATATAAACTGGCACATTTCCTTCAAGGAATATTCCTTCAAGGGTGGAGGTATAACACAAGTTTGCATCACTGACTCTCTTCCTTGCATTTTGTTCCCTTTGGGTTTGGTCTTTTCTCCACTGACATTAATTCTTTTACAACATACGTAATAGGCAATGTAGCTTTATTTCATCTCCCTGTTTGTACTGTGGGTGATATCTCCCAGGGAAGATTAATGATTTAAGCTGATTTAATGGTGTGCATGCTTTCCATAGGGAAAAAAAATTAAAAGAAAAAAAGAAAAGGAAAAGAAACCCTTTCTCTTTTCCTGCCCATACTAAAAAACATTATCTTCTCTTGAGTTTTGGGGTTTTTTTCTCCATTGTTATTTGTTGCTTTCCAGCCTTTGAAGGCCTCTCAAACAAATTTACCATCTTTCTGTGCATCTGTGATATTCCCATATTAATATGAGTCATTCCCACCAATAAGCCTGGGACTGAGCTGAGTGTATGAGAAACTACAGTTTATCTCTACTGAGTTTCAGGAGTTTTGCCAGGGGAGACTTTGACCCTACATTATGTAGTTTTATTTACCTTATTGTTCTGCCACCTTTTCCTTTTCTTCTTGCTCTATCCAATAGAAAAGCCAGTTCACTTGGCAAAAGAGGTTTGTTATGTCTGTGGGAGAGGTTTGAAACATTTGGCTGATGTTTCCCCTTGCACTTGCTGAGGCAACAGAACATTTTTACCATCCGTTTAAAAGGATGTTCAAAAAACCTCAAACCTAGACATACGTGACAAAGCTGTGGTATAAGCCAAAAAAAGCAAAAAAGTCCTTAGAACTTTTAAAGAGCTGGTTGGAGGTTAAAGAAATGCTAAAATCCTTTTTGTTAATTTTTTTCTTCTCAATCTACCTGACAGTCTACTTTAATAATAATATAGTGTTTACTAACTAGAAGATTTACACTCAACAAGAATGCAAAGATCATCAATAAATGCACAAGTGTGACTTAAAATAGGGTAACTACTGGCTTATGTAGACACATATTTCTAAAAATGAGTTGCAACACATCGTAAAAGTCACACCCATTTTATAAAGCTTTCTTTACTGGCCTGTCAAGTGGGGGAAAGTAATCAGATTCAGCTTTCATGTGGACAAAGACATTTATTCCAGGCAGAGAAGGCACACAGAGAGATGCAAATAGGAGGACACGGATTCCCTCCCCACCCTCAGCACATGGTTTTCCCTGGTGCTGTGTTTTCGTTTGTGCATTCAGAAGCTGCCTGGCATTTCAGTCAGTTCAGCCCTGCTCACACCTCCTCCCACAGCTGTCTGTTTTGTCAGCCTGAGTTACTCCAAAAAGGTGCAGGGAGAAATGATTAACTGCAGTCAATTTATCTGGAATTCTTAGAGGGAATGAATAACATTAGCTTATGTAAAAAATAACCAGGCCACAGCAGTCATGTGCTTGCTGATGTTATACACTGCTTTGGGTGGATATCAGGGTGAAAAGTTAGAAAATGCCAGGCACGAGTGGATGTTTCATGATGCAATTTTTAATTGCATGATCAGATGCTCCCTTCACCCTAATCTCTGTATCCATTTTCCTTCTTCCTTCTGTGGGGTGGAGCTGCCTTAAGGATGAACCAGGGAAGGTGTCTGCATTCTAAAGGGCTCCTTGGCATTTGTGGCAGACAGAAGGTGCACGAGGAATGAAGCTGGGGAGTGCTGCAGAAGGTGAAGAAGTCTTTGGGTGAAGATGTTTGGTGATGAGTCATTCATATATCCCAAACTTTTACTACTGATCCCTGACATCTAAGCTTTATTTTTGGGTTTCTGAGAGTCACCCCCGGCAAATACTTGAAGAAAGCCTGGGCTCTACCATAAGAAAATGGAGAGGGACACAATGAACACAGAGAGTGCTGTATGATGTTCAGGATACAGAAAAGTCAGGAATGGCCCAAAACGGAAAGAAACTTTTAACAATTCCTTCAATTATACATCAGTTAAAAAGAGACAAAGCAGAGTAAGATTACAGGCTTTGATGAACTTTGATACTGTTGTAATTAATGTTTCAGAAAAAATACACAAGAAAATTAATAATTTTGTTCTCAGGGCAGTATTCAGTAAATAAGATGTAGGGTTGTTTGGCAGGAAATGAGGAGAATACAAAAAAGGTATAGCTGTTCATTTTCTGAGCGCTGTCCAACTTATGCAGGAGACAAGAAGAAACCTGTGGAAAAAAACATTTGTGGGACTGCATTGTTAGTTGGGACAGGGCTGCAGGGATGTCCCTTGCTCCAGTATTTCCCAACTTTGCATCTTGATTGTGTTCCCTCTTTAAAAAGCACCTTTACATGTGTGAATTTTACCACCTACATCCAGCTGGGACAAGGGGTCAGGGCTGAAGGGCGTTTCCATGCCATGGGCACACGTTCTCTACCTCATCTCTGCCCCTCTACCCCTGACTCCAGAACTTATCTGGAGTTTAGTCCTGGTTGCCTCTTCTCAAACTCCTTCCTCCAGCCCTAATCCTCTGTCCACATCCTCCCTTCCTCCCAGACTGTTTATTCCATCTTGGATTATGTTTCCCCTCCACTTGGTGCCTTACTTTCCACACAGCTGTGGGTGTCAGCAGGGATCCTGGGGTGTCAGCAGGGATCCTGGGGAGGCCATACAGGCTTCCTGTCCCACCCATTGGGAGTCACCAGTCTAATCAAGGACAGATCTGACTTAAAGCTCAGTTGAGCTGGTTCCAGCCTACATGTTTCTCAGACATTCCTACCAGGGTGCCATCTGTGCAGTAGAAGAGCCACCCAAATACCAGTGAGGGTGTGAGCACTGAGGCCCTGGTGCCACAGAGAGGTATCTGATGTTATGAAGACACATTTAATCTCTCACCTTACCTGATCTCTCTCTAAAGACCACAATGCATTAGGAGTGGGGTTGTGCCAACATTAATGGGGCTAAATATTGCCTTATTTGTGCCATGTAATTCTTTGGCCTGATCATGGAATATTTGCTGAAAAGATTAGTCTTATAAGTAATTAGTCTTTCTGAAAAAGAATATCAGTGGCAGCAGATAATACTCTAACTCCCTCTATCCAAAACAATTTAATCTCTTCTAAATGAAATCCATTTTTCTAAAGAAAAATGAATTCCACAGTATTATTCAGAACCTGGCCAGGGAGAGATTCAACTTTAGATGCAGCAGTAATGATTTCACCTAACTTTGTATTTCAACTCCTAAGCGACTAGAATTAATTGAGCTTGTAATTAAGGAAGGGTTTTCTTACCAATATGATCATTCCTATAATTAAAATCTCACACAAATGTGTATGTGGAGGAATAGGGCAGGGCAGAGCAGGGAAGAGACCAAAGTGTCTGACAGGTTTACATCAAAGGACCTGAGCTCCTGCAGCTCTGAGCCAGAGGGAGGGGAGGAAGGGAAGACAGGACTGGCTGATAACTGACTTGATATATTGTTTTTGACCTCCTCTCTTCAAAGCCCCGAGTAGTTTGAGTCCAGCCTACCCTGGAGATGGCTTCTACCTTTAATGTTCCTTCAGCACAGCCAAGCTTTGCAAGCATCTGTGCTACCAAGAGCAGAAGAGTGATGGTATCTGCCTGTTTTCAGAGGGACTGGAATGAGTTTGGCTGCTGCTTTGGGCTGTGCCTCATCAGACCTGTGGCCCAGGTGACTCCATGTCATGTCATGAGGGCCACCACTTTGCTCTGGTGTTTGTTGCATGGGAGAGCCATGAACAAGATTTTTTTTTTTAAATGAGTGGTGCATTTTTACTGCTGATATTTATACTGCATTTACTACTAAAACAGCCTTAAATAGCTGTTCAGCCTGTCACATGGGACCAAGTCAATGGCTCTGCCTCAGTACAGCTGCCTTTGGGAAGATTCTCCTGTTCTGAACATGGGGAAATGCGGGGTGCTGGGAAGCTGCAACACAGCACCTCCTCAACAGCTGAGCTCCTGCACAAAAGGAACAAGGGAATTTCCTAAGAAAACCAAACAAATCACCAAAACGGGGACTTGGAGCTTGAGGAGAAGAAGGAATAAGACTCCCTTAGCTGGTCTACCATGTGTTGTGATACCCTGTGACTGTTTAAGGGAGGGGAGAATCTCTCCCTCGAAGGATAACCAAGCCAAGGATCAAGGCACTGAGGAAAAACAGGTGTGGATGAATGTTGCATGAAAGAAGCCATCCTGAGCAGGGAAACTGCTCTCTCATTTGTTTGATATCTGCTGTGGTCAGGGAAACAGGACTTTGTATGTTTATTGACATTGTAATATGCTTATAAATCCCATCAAAAAGACACCTGCATCTGTCTGTTCTCTGGTCTCTGAACTGGAACAACCTGAAGGGCCTGGGATTTTCATCTTGCTGGCAGAATCCAAATGGGGTCAGAATTTTGGTGTCACAGATTTAGTGGTGTTTATGTTGCAATGTAGATAAAAGAGGCACGCAGGGAAAATTGAGGTACATTAGGTGTGTGTTCTCAGGAAGAAAGCCCACAAGCCCAGCTGCACACATCTTTCACATTTAAATCCAGTAAAACACTATAAGAAATAGCTGACCATTACTGAAGTCTGTGCTGGGGTCCTGAGTGATATATTGATATGCACTGGTTATGGATCAGATATTTTTTACATGAAATAGACAATGTGAGAGTGCTTTATTGCATTCCATATAGTCCCAAACATTAAACACATGCAGTCCCTACCAACAACTGCCTTCAGAATGACCTACTATATCAGGCAGATGTGCAGGAGAGCTGTTTTCCTCTGTAGATAACTACCAGGCTGGCATTTTGGGGCAACCATCATTTTTTGCTCCATAATCATAACTTTTTCATTTTTTCAGCTTTCCCATATTTGCAGCAGTTAAGACTTTGTGACATTCCCCAGGGAATGCAACCTGTGATTCACAGCTAAAGAGTGGGTGTCTCTGTCTGAGTCCTGCCTTTGAAAACAGTGTCCAATTGCCTTGCCAACAGCTGCCATTAAGTAAAATACTTAATGAAATGACTGGGAAGATGAGTGCTCACCAGTGTATTTTCTCTGCACTTCCTAAAGAAGCCTGTGACCCACACACTGAGCTAGCAAGCTTTCTGCTCTTAGTGCTGTCATCATTAATTTTCTTCCCTCAAGTCTGTGCCTTGCTATGCTGCATTTTAAACGTTAATATCAATTATTATGTTGTTGTTATTGCTATGATTGGTATTATTAATTACATTTTGGTACTCTGTGGTCTCTTTACATAGCCCCCCCCCAGTCTTAGGTCCCACAGAAGCCAAGAGAAGGTCCTTGGGCACTTTCAAGGCAACATCAGCCACATGAAGGCTTAGGGAATGTAAGACTTTCCTGGGCATCTCTGCTGCAGCCTGGGTTTGCACAGGCTGAGCAAGACATGGAGAATTGAGGGCAGGGTGCAGAATGGCTTGAGCTGGGACATGGTGTCTGGGCACTGGGAGGTGAGCAGGGCACATGGGGCAGTTCCTATTTCCATCCCCTGAGAGGACCCAATGGTATTTGACACACACTGTGACAGCTTTGGTCACCAAAGCATGCTGTGATCATTCCAGGCTCCAGCACAGCAGTGTGCCAAGCACCTCCCAGTGATGTGGTCCTGATGCTGAGCAGGTGATGGCAGAGGGGGGATCAAACTGTCTGGGAAAGGCAAAGAAATCCCAGCATTGTGATTATCCTGGTTCATCTCAGGGGCTGTCGGATAGCCATGGGAGAACTCAGCAAGAGCTGAACCCACTCAACCTGATGTGCAGCCAGGGGTGGGTCCTAGGACAGTGTAGCCTGGGCTCAGTTGGCCTCCTGAGGATGCTGGGAATGGACAGTACCCCCCAGGCTTTGGATCGTGGGTGAGATACCAGAGCTGGAACCGCCATCCTTCCTCCTTAAAAACTTTAGCAAAATGCCCCCATTTCCTCCAAACCTTCAGCAGGGAGCATTTGGGGACAAGGATTGTGTTCTCATGATCCTGCTCTAAACATACAAGTCCCTGTGCTGGATTCTGATCTCCCAGTGCTCTGCAGTGCAATTCCCGTTAACAGCACGGATTCTGGCTCCTGCCCGGGGTACACAAAGTTTCCTTTCCCTGTGCAGTAAATAACCCACCCTTGCTACAACTGGGCCCAAGTGCAGGGCCCAGTCAGGCATGGAGCTCACTGCTCTGCTGCAAAGCACAGCCGGGGAGGAAAAATAACCTTTTGGTTTTATGTTCAGTGATATATAGTCTTTAAATCTGAATGGGTTTAGGAAATGTTACAGAACAGAAATGGCTCTGCTTTTCCAGAGGCATAATGTTATGGTACAGCTGTTCCAAAGCCAAACTCTGCTCTGAGTTATACCCCTACATCCTCTCTCCCAGGTATTTATAAAATTATGATTAACAGTTGGAGACATAGGACTTCATTATTTTTTGAACTGCCTTTCTTCTAAACTATCTACAAGCTCAGAGAATTACATATGGCCTCATTAACCTCTGTGTCAAACTGATAATAAGGCAGAAAGGAGGTACCCCTTCAGCTGCTCGACAGCCTGTGCAAGGGCCCTGTGGAAGGGCTGCTGAGGGACATCAGCCCTTCCCATCAGCCCTTCCCATGCTCCGAGCTTTGTGTGTCCGTGTCAGTTCGTGAGCCTGAAATGTTGTCTTTGTGTGCTCACTGCCCATGTGAAGTTACTCCACCTGGGAGATCAGAAACCCCAGAAATAAATGGCTTTGGAAATCTCACTCTGTGAGTGTCATTAGCACTGGCGAGGGTCTATCTTGATGGGATACTCAAAATGGGAGTCAAGAGCACAGTTGTATCAAAACAAGGATATGAGACTCGATAGAAGGAACGTGAATGATTTTGGAGGGATGGGGGCAACTTTTGTCTTTTGGTCTTTTGGTATTCCTAAAACTGGACTGGTTTCACAAAATAGGCAATTATTCTGCCTCTTGGCTTCTACAAGAGTGCTCTAAAGAGATTTTAATATGCATAGCTGTCCAGACAGTGCAGGATCCTAGGCCGAACTTCTGCAGGACAGCTTATGAGATAAAAGGTTAGAATCTGTTAGAATGTTTTGCTTCATGCAGCTGCACAAAAAACCTGCTTATATAAACTTCTTTTCAGTGCCATCCAAGAAAGGTGGACTACAGCAGTCCACAGGTGTAACTCAAGCTCCAGACTTCATTTTCTCAGGGGTAATTTCCCCTCCTAATTTCCTCCCCTGATGATCTCAAAGGCCAGCTGTCACAGCCTTTGCTACTTAGGATTCCCAGCATAGAGGATACTTCCCAAAGTTTCTCTGCTTCAAGCCACTGTGAACTTCTCTAAGTAAGGCACAAGGACAATTTAACCATTCTTTGTGAAAGATCCAGTGGTTAAAAACTAAGTGGCTTTGAAAGCAGGGACAACAGGGTTTGACAAACTAACAGTAACACCATGGGAGTTTGCTAATCCCCAAAATCTACAATAAACAGATAAAGTTAATAAGATTCAATAAATGAGAACAGCCCTATTAATGCTTAAAGAGCACTATCTAAATACTACACACATTATTTACTGAGTTCCCTCACTGAATTTGCTGTACACAGGAACACTCAAAATTCATTATCTTTGGATGCAAAGCTTAGTAAATTTGACAGTAATTAATCTCCATTTACCCTCTGCGTGTGTTTCTGAACAGACGAAAAGTTCATTGAAAAAGTTCTTTCAGCTGGTCTGAAAGAGAAGCAGTGCTTTGATAAACAAAAAAGCTCCAAACACAGGCTTCTGAAAGGAAAATAGAGCAGTAGCCAGTTCTGTGTGGTTCGAGCCAGGTGCTCATTGCAAATTCAGTAGCATGCACTGGCAAGTGTCAGCAGCAGAGAAACTGAAATTACTGAGATTCTTATGCCAGTGTAATTTGCTGAAGGCGATGCACTGAGGGTTAAGGCAAATTGTGCATGTGTTGAGGATTATAAAACAAATTAAAATGGAGGCTAACAAAAGGAGTGCAATATTTATGCATTTCTTCATTCTTTTCACTTCGTGGTACTCAATCAACTTCACAGTCTCTTAAGGTGGCATGGGGACATTGCTATTGTGTACATTCATTTGCTCTGTAAAAGGGGGCTCATATATCCTAGGCTACAGAATTTAACTGGTTCTGGTAATATTTATAAATATCTCCATTAACCCACCAAATATTTACAAACCACCATTACTCCCAATCAAGTGAAATTTAACCATCAACACAAAAAATGCAGTAACTTTCCTGTTCAGTGTGTTCAATTGTGATATAACAGCCCATTTTACCATGTAACCCTTCCCTTTCCCTTGAATTCCTGCATTTGTGCACCCTGGTTATACAAAAGCAGAAATGTTTTAATCACCCACGGCTTGCTGCAGTGGAGTCCATTACACAGTGCAATGTGCTTAGTGTTTAATACCCAATTTACCAAATATTTTAAAGAGTTTCTAAGTTACTAAGTACCCACTGTATGATCACCTAGCACGGCCCAGCAACCAAATGGATTATTACCTTGTGGAATGAGAAACAAGTCCTCTATGAAATATGATCTAGGTTGTATATTCCCAGCCCTCTGCTGGCAAGCCCTGCCATGGAGCAGGTTGGAAAAGTGAGGACATCGTGTCCATGACTCTGTCCAGTGTCTCAGCTCCAGCCCTCCTGCATAATAAACTGGACTTTTTTAGTCAAGATGTCCCTCTGTCAGCTTTGACATGGAATAACAACCTCTCTGAACAATAGGGACCAAAGAGCTGACAGCAATCTTATTTTCAGTTGCCACCACAAGATTCAACCAAGCCCACCTGTAGGGGTTTAGACCTCATTTTAATTCCAGGGACCCTTGCATTTGACCATAAGAGGCAGATATAGGCTGTTTTCACCTGGTGATGACAGACTGTGAGAAGCACCTGAAGAGTCAGCTCTTGCTCCTACTTACCCATGGAAACAAAGAAAATAGTTTGATTTTATTTTTCTGTCTAGATTTGAACAGGCTAAATAGAGCTGCTTGAGACTCTAAGGATAAAACGGATTCTTTTTTGCATTTCACTGTGAAATGGAGATATTTTTACACAGGTTCAAGTCTTGGAGCTCCCAGATACTCCAGGCACTCTCCAGGCAGCTCTGCCAGAAATGACCAGAAGCCTGCTGTCCTTCATGCCACTGTATAAACCAAAGGACAAAAAACTTCTAGCTAGCCTCCAACAGTTGCAGCCTTAGTGTAAAACAAGTGACAACAGATGGGATCAGACAGACAGGGGAATAGAGGGGGAAAAACGAGGTAGTATTAGGGTGTGACAGGCAGGGGTCTCAGCACATCAGCAACCTCACTGTTGTCAAGTTTTTTTTATGTAGTCATCACATGTTAAGGTTGTATTTGGGGAGTTAATAGATTTTACACTTGATTTTCTAGCAGGGAGCAGGGAGCCAATGCCAGCCATGAAGCATCTTGGAAATTACATTAGTTTTCAAATCTATTCAAGCAATCTATGCATTGTTCTTTTTCTGAAAGGTTAAGATGTAAGGGCCAAATCCTGACCTTTATTTCACAGAGCCTATTTGAATATCTCCATCAGCTGCCATGGAGCTACTCCAGATTAACAGCAACGTAACACTGACATCAGGATCTGGATCTTCCAGAGAATCCTGTCGATCTGACATTGTTGCAACAGATGATCTAACATCCCATTGCTTTGGCTTGAGAAGATTTTCCCATACACAGAGCAGCTCAGAATCTCTCCCCTTCTCTAATAATAAGGCAGATTGTGATCCAAAGGGTCATGTCTATATTCCCAAGTATATTCTTATGTAGGATCAATAAATAACCTGATAGTAGCAACTGAGATTACACTTTATGGATAGCATTATTGGGATTTACATTCCAGCTACAAAGCAGGTCAAATGAACAAACAGAATACCCAGTCCTGGACCACTTCCCTTACTCTACTCTGTCATTTTTATAGCTTCACACATGCTGCAGGTGCTGATACTACACACGTCTGACTGTAATCCACACATCAGCCTGAGAGCACACCAGTCCTGGGAGAGACTGCCTCCAGCAGTCGTTTCAAGCCTGGTTAAAGGAGCAGAATGGAAACATCAGCTAAAGCGATGAAAGTTATGTTTTCTAATAATGGAAATGAGATGGAAATGTTGGGCAGCTGCTAGGAGTTTCCTCTATTATCTGATTTAAAAAAATAATACTGAGAAATGCCTTACAAAGCCTAACATTAATGTATGTATTCCTCAGTAATGAGAGATATTAATGGCTAGGTCTATAATCCCTTATAAATCTTACATTCTAAAAACTGCCCATAGCATTGTTCTTGCTAATGGAGAACTATATGAAGTTGGCAGGTCCTTTTTTAAATTATCAACTTGCTGTGCAAGACAAAAAAACCCTGAATTAAAGTGGAAAAAAAAATTACTTCCCTGGAGAATTGCAGTGCAGACATTTGCTGGCAAATTATTTTTATTTAAATCACTTTTCTTGGTTTTAATATTGAAAAGACTTTCAATCATTGAAGAGCCTTTAATTTAGGATAGTGGATGGCAGGGATGTAATTGAGGAGACCAGACTAGCTCATCTGCTTCAGCACAGGGGCTGGACCAGACAATTTCTCAGAATTTTTTTCAAGTCTAGCATTTATAGAAAGCAACTCTGGTCTGACTGCCCCTTCCAAACTGTTTGCATCTAAGACATATGAAGATACCCTGTTGCCAGCAAGAATTGCCATTGAATTCCAATTCTTCCAATCTTGAGATACAATACAACAGGGTTGGATTGAATGTGGTGATGGACAGGAATCAGAAGGGTTTACTCAAGGCAGTTACCACATGGGATGGAGGCAGTGACTAAATAAAATACTATCAGGATTCAGTCTATCCCCCAGAACCACAAAGAAATAATGTCACAGGAAGGAATTTTACAAACTAAACCATCACTGTTTCTTCTCCGGCTTTTCCCCGCTGGAATTCAAGTTTCTTTAATAATGAGGATTAATGTCAAACCTTTAAAGAGAGTTGGGAGTGTGAGAAGGCAGCAGACAAGTGCAGCAATTCCTTAGCTCTGCACGCTCACTCTCTTTTACAGCTTTCTACTCTGGGTCCACAGCAAGAGGTCTCTCACCCTGGCGGGGTATTTGGGCACAAAATCCCCACTCTGCTTGTCCATGTCTCCCTTGCTGCTGAAAACACCACGCTGGGGTAGCCCAGTGTCCCCATCCGTCCCTGTGCCGCAGGTACGCGTCCCCCGACCGGCTCCCCGGGGAGCACGCACAGACACACAGACACAATGAGAGCCTCCAACTGGAAATTCAAACAAAAATATGGCTGTCTACCCCAAAAGGCAAACTCATTTACAAAGGTCATCTCTGTCGAGGAAGAGCGATGCGTTACTCCCCTCTTGGAGGCAACTGCTGTCACTCTTCTGCCGAGTCACATTCACGACCATAGTTTTGAAAAAGAAGAAGGAAAAAAGAGAGAGGGAAAAGAAAAGAGACAAAAGCCCGGCAAGCCCCCTATTCACAGAGCTAGCCCTGCTACTCCCCTTCCCCTCCTAGGGTAAATTCAGCTTCGAAAGACATTAACATCTTTCCCTACCTTCGTTCTCATCGGAGACAGAAGCCCTTCCATTTTGGTCCGATCCTCATGCCAATCCTCGTCTCCCAACTTAGTATCTCGTGCCTGTCTCAAGCATCCCACACGAACAAGAGCATGTCAGGGACCGCCAGCGACACCCTTCACGGGAGCTGCCAACCTGCCAACTTGCAATCCTCAGCCGCGTGGAGCAGCGTTCCTGGAGAGACCTTCCTCCCTCTGCCTCCTCTCTCGCTCTCCGTGCATAATCTGCCCGCAGCTATGTTTGTACCATCGCGGCTGACAAACGATCCCTGCCTTACGTAATGCATTCAGCGCAGGACAGGCGATCCCAGCCCCGCCGCGGGGCTCCGCTCGGCGGCAGCGCTGCCGACGAAGGTGCGGGACCCTGCCCTGCCTATTGTGCCGCCGGCACGGAGCTGCCGACGCGCCCGGGTGCGGCCGGGGCTCCTCCGCTCCCCGTGCGAGCGAGGGAAGCACCGAGAAAACTTCGTCACCGTGGAAGATCGTGGATTCCCCGCGACTGACTTAAAAGGGTGTAATCCTCGTTCCAAGCCTCAGCCCAGGAGGTTTTCCCTGCTCGGGGAACGCCGACAGTTGGAGCATTTTCTGCTGGGCGCGTTTGCTGTCAGCGAGTGACCAAACCCACGCTGAAAGGGAGTTCCTGACAATTGTCAGCCGGGAATTCAGGGAGAGAAAGAAAGAAAAGCACACTAAACAAAAGGAATATACTCCTGCAAAGTTGGTCAGCAAAAGATACTCCCTGAATGAATTTCTATTAGCATTTTAATTCAGATCAGAGCATGCCTTTGTGGAAAATTCCCTTGTTGCTCTTGCTTTATGCATTTTGTTTTCGGTCATGAAGTGATGCTAGGACTGAATCTCTTTCAGAAAAAAATCCAACTAAAAACGAGTTTCAGACCTACAAACACCCAGTGTTTAGTCCACAGGACCAGACCAGACCAGTCCAAAGTAAAACCCTTTTGAAATGCCATCAAATGAGCCCAGCTGCCCATTACTGCACCAAAGGTCAGCTCCCCCTGGGCCACCTCACTTCCTAACACAGACACAAAAAGGAAACCCCTTCCTCAGCCCAGGGGTCAACTTTCCACCTACCTAACTGCTGTCCAGAAACAAAATTAAAAACCCTGTTACAACACCAGAACTACATTTTTAGTGTTAGAAAAAACACTGTCAGGCTGGTTGGAGCATATTACAGGTGGAAATTTCTAATGCCCTTTAACACCAACTCTTAGGCCCCAAAGCTACAATCTCAGGGAGAGTCACTGTCTGATTCAGGCACTGAGCTGGATCTGGTTAAACTCCTGAAAATACCACATGTTCTCTGGATGATGATGGGGATTCACCTCTTTTAGCTTTCATCATCTAAAACTCTGCCTTTTGGTCCAAGCCAGCCACTGGGGTTCCTGAGAAACCAAAAAGAGAGACCAGTTCCTTCTCAAAGTGATTGGCTGCTCAGACCAGAGACCCTCTCTGACCCTGTGTATCCTTCATGCTCAGCTCAGGCTCCTGGAGGCTACACTGAGAGGGAGAAGGTGCTAAGGAAACTGTTCCTGGTGGTGTCATGGTTGGTTTGTGGGATCCCAGGGTGCAAAGTTTGGGATGAATCCAGAGACAGACAAAACTCCTTCTCTTCAAGCCCCAGCAGAAGTGCTCCCAGACAGTGATACATATGAGGGTGTTCAACCCCACACATCCCTTTTCCTCTCTATTTCTTCCAGTACTTTTGACCATGTAGATATTGTATGTTTAGGCCATTTTTCTTATAATACTTTATGGGGTAAAACAGGGAGGGGAGGTACCCCCTACAGTGATTAATATTAATTTCAAAGATAATTAACTGTTCTCAGCCAAATTCAGGTTCTTATCAAGCATGAACAAATCTGACCCTATTATACTGAAGGCAGAGATAAGTTTTCCAGAGCTAAAGAGACTGTAGAATGCTGGCAGGCTCATCCATTTCTTGCTGGTTGTATATAAATGTGTTTTTGCTATTGATATTTACAAGACTTTAATAAGACTTCGAATAAATGGCAGCAGGAATTCCAGGCTCCAGTAAGACAGAGCTGTTGTGATTTTTCTGCTGTACAGCATTGTGCCAGACTCTGATGAGTGGTTTACAAGTCTGTGTATCTTGTCCAAATCATCAAGGGAATTTTACTGTCCAAAGCCTCAAGAGGAAGGTACAGAGAGGTGCTTTTGGCTATTTTGGAGATGTCAGACCAGGTAGTAGGATTTAGTAGACAAGATTTAATGTAATATGATAATGTGGATGATGCAGCCATGGCAGCGTATGAACGCCCAGTTCTCTTAAAGATTAGCTCTGGTTTGAACTGGGCTAAACCACAGCGCCTCATGAGCTTCCCTTTTGTTGTCTCTGTTTACAAGCAAAAAAAAAAAAAAAAAAAAAAGGGCATTTCTTCTAAAGTCCAAAAGAGTCTGGGTACCAGAAAAGCAAGCTGGGGCCTTTCTGGTTCAGCAGCACTCAAAGCCTCTCTGATCTGAATGGATTGGGAATTGTGCTGATACTGCATGAGTCAGAGCAGAGCCCAGCTCAGCAGGATGAGCAGGAATGGGAAAGAGTATGGTGCTGTTTGAGCAGCACCCATGGCTGTGAGCCAGCAGCGAGTGCAGGCTGCAACCCCCAGCTGCATCCCAAGGATGCTCTGGATCCCTGGGTCAGATATCAGCTCCTGCATGGCCCTGCCATGAGCCACAGCTGAAGTGGTGTGTGTGACAGGAAGGTCTGTTCACACTCACCTTCACAGTGGGACCAGGGGACCCAAGTGGTTCTACCTGTGAGTAGTTTTGTCTTGGCTCCTTGGAGAGCCTGGCAACTTCCAGTAATAGCTGGAACATCCGTGGATGGATGGGTATTGTGCACCACATCATCCTCCTCTCCAACTCCAGGCACCAGGTTAGACCAGGGCTGTGCTAGCATCTAGGCAGATACCCTCCTTTAGCCTGGGCAGCCAACCTGCCCTCCTTGTGCTACAGGAGCAGCATGAACTCTCTTGGCTTGCTCCAAACTGTTTGCAACCCCTCCTTCGCATTCAGAGCAGTAATTTTACAGCTGTGGGAGCCAGAGAAGTTTATCTTCACTTTAAAATGAGAGCTTTAGTTGCTGTAGCCAGGGAAGCAGTGCCCCAGCAGTGTGTGCCATGGTCTGACACCTCATTCCTCTGCACAGCTTCACAGTAATGCTCAAATTACTGCAGACTTGTTCCACAGCCTCTGCTCCTGCGATTTCAGATCAAAGGCACTGCAAAGGCAAAAGGAGCATGTGAACACTTGCATCCTCATTCTTTTTCTGGAGAAGGGAGCAGCATTTGACTCAGATCCTGGGCAGCTACGCCCAGCGTATCTCAGGTTCTCCATCTGCAGAAGGAGGGACCAACTTATCTGGTTTGCACAGGTGTTGCAGAGGCTCATCTTGTCCTGGATTCAAACCATCATATCCTAAAAGATGGGAATATAATCACTCTTGGCTCCTTAGCTAATCATGGGTGTAAGAAACCTTGCAACTCCCTCGTATATTGTCATAATTTAAATGTCTTCTGGACTTTAGAGAGCAGACCAAGGCAGATGTCTATCTGGAACCTGGTATGTCCTACCTGGATTTAGCCTTGGAGCTCAATCTCTTTCCAGGCTCTGCTGATTTCATTGACAGACTTCCATGGACCAGAAGGAGAGCAGAGATATCTCTTGAAATTTAGCCATGTAGATGTAAATGGCTGAATTTAGTTGCCTGACTGGAGCTGAATCTTGCCCTGTGTTCCCAGTTATAGGAAAAATGGCCCAAAAAATCCTTATGTTCACTGTCAGACTACTGGCTGAGGGTCCTTGAAACAGCTGAACTCAATGATATGTATTTGAGCCATCAGTTTTCCTCTTGTTCATCCTTTGCAGGTGCATCCAAGTTGGGATAAAATTCTGTAAGCTGGTCACTTCCTAACCTTTGGGGTGGGGATGCCAACACAGAGCCAAATTGTGCTGCCTGTACCAGCCCTGAAAAACGAAGGAAATTTGGATTTGGACCAAATCTCCACTGTTCTATGATGAAAAAAGCTGCGATCTCCTCCTGCCTTCTGCGCCCAGACCTGCCTGTGACAGGGACAATGGATGCTGTGGCAGCGCAGCCTACCCTGCATGTGTGCCCCTGGCCGACCTCGCCACTGGTCATTTCATTCATCTAACAAAAGGTAGCATCGCGGTGTTGCCATGGCAACGCCCCGCCAGCTGAATGGCTATAGCATCCTGTAAGGGAGGGGAAAACATCCCAGTCACACACCAGGGCTGTGCTGAAACGTATCTTATATTTAGAACAGGCGGTGCGGGGAATACTAATGAATATTTAACACTCGGAGTGCTTTTCATGCTTGTTTTTTTTTTGATTTTTGTTGTATACTTCCCATAAGCACAACATTTGCTTCCAAATGGTGTGAATATTATTGCTACTGTGCTTCTCTCATCACTGCTTCTCCAGGTTTCCCTTGCTTTTCATGAAAGGAAACTTTTCATGGATTACCTAAAAAAGGGTAAGATTTGCTTGAGCTCTGCAGGACACAGTCCCTTTTAGAGCTTTCTTCCCCCTCCCCCCCCCCTTAAAAATATCTGCTTTCAACAATTAATTCTCTGTGCTGCACAAAAGAAATGAATTAATCAATCTAACTTTCTTTCATTCATTCAGGAAAAACACACACCTGAAAATGTCTTGAAATTCCTTTCTTCTTTCCTTTTTCCCAAAATGGTGAGCAGTGACAGAAAGGAATCTAACCACCCAAACCCCCAAACTATGAATAATATTATCTGCCTTATATGATACATTTTCTAAAAAAGGCAAAAGTTCTGGACATGGTTGTGACTCCCACCTGATACTGCCCAGACTGTGCAGGCAGATTTTGCACCTCCTGGTGATGAGCAAGCTGATTATTTTTGAGGATGGCAAAGGGAAGCGAGAACAGCACTGACTGGGGTGGGATGGGGAAGAGCTGCCCACCCATGTGGGTGCAGCTCACAGCACTGCCAGCCTGGGCACTCCCATCTCCAAGAGGTGCCAGGAGGATGCAGCCTGGCACTGACTGTGGGTTGTGCTGATGGCTGGGTGCATTATCTCTGGGATAGCACTTCCTCTTCAGTCTCCTCTTTAGTTATAGATGAAGTTATAAAAAAGGTTTAAAAAATGTGATGTATCAAATCTCACTCTGAAGGAATCTCCTGGCATATATAAAGCTTTGTTCTCAGAAAGGCCAGATTGTCAGCAATGATTTTAAGAGCGAGATGTGCTCTTTTTACTAGCCAGTGGCAAGGCTCTGGGCTCTTTTTTGAGCTTAGCAGCCCTGCAAAATCTGCTGGGATCCCAAAAGCTTATCTATGTGCTTCCTGCTTGGTACCACGCCAAGGCACCAAGGATAGAGGCGCAATTCAGCTGGCAGCTTTGTTGGTGATGCGAAGGGAGGAACAGTGCTGTACTGGGTGTGTTGCTTTGGCAGCACTGAGAAACTGGATCTGTGTTTATTTGTTGCTGGTTGGAGGGCGTATTTTCAAAATGGAGAAAGGTTTTCCTCTCCAAGATTGCCAGTGCAGTCCTTTGAGATCTGCTCTGTGTGTTCAGAGGGAGAGGGACTCGCCTCTGAGGAGGTTAAGAGGGGACACACCCCTGCTCTTTGCAAGCTGTTCCACTGATGCAGCATTTGCATGAGTAAGTGCTTTCAAAATCATTTGCCACTTACCCTTGTACAGCACCAATTCCAGTAAGGTCTAGAAACACCAGTTATTTTACTGGAGTTCATCTTTAAAGCTCTAATGACCTGCTTTTTTCCAAAACAGGCGTTTTCCACAAAAGCAAAAGGAGTAGGATGAATATGAAAGTCTGGGGGTATTAATAAGGCTGATTTAGCTGCCTTCTAGATTTGGAAGGCAGGCATAAAAAAGTCATATCTGAGAACCATAGGTCATTGTACAAGTGTGAGAAAGACTCTGGCAAAGCCAGTTCAGCATCCTGCCCTGCTTGGCAGGACCATCAGGGTCCGTCCACCCCCCTCCAATAACTGAAAGGCATTTATCTCTACAACACATCAATGATCTCAGCCATTGTTATCCTGATTCCTGTTAAGCCAGTGTGGCAGTTTAGGAAGGAAAATCTGCCTCCCTACCACACAAATAAACCACCCCAGCAGAGATGGGGACTGCTGTGTTTGAAGAAGCAGATTCCCAGGATCAGGCTCTGCCTCAGTGACTTGGGCAAGGCTCTGTCTCGATTCCTTTTTCTTGCCTCTGTCCTGGCTCACTGGGAAGATCTATAGATGAAAAATGGGAGTTGTAGATATAGGGCTTACAGAGTCAAATTGAGAATTGCTGTGCAAAATCTCTGCCCCAGCAGAGAAAATGGCCTCTGAGTGTCCTGGCTCCCAGCAGGTACCATCACGAGGCTGAGCATCCTCCTCAGTCTTCTGACGAAACGTGTGCTAGAAATAGGAAGGGACTTCTTTCCCTAAATAGCAACTGAGCTATATTTTCCTTTTGCTGCTAGGTATATTTGCTGTTCTGGACGTTAACAGTCAAAACACACACAAAGCTTTTCACTAGAGCATTAGGTCTATGTATGCAGTTTCAACAGTCAGATGATTTATTCATCCACTTCAGAAACCATTCAAACAGGGCACGATGTGGAAAACAACAAACACTGAGTGTTTGTGTTTGGTTTGAGAGAAGAAATCAACAGAACAGGATAACAGAATCTGGTTTTCCAAAGTAAAGGACTCCAATCCCATCCTTGTCAATATCTCTGTCAAATTCAGCACCGTTTCCCAAAGCTGTAACTCTGCCAAAGCCCAGATATTATGCTCTCAGTTAGAAACCTGATTATAGCCACCTCATGTTTCTAAAAACACAATCTCTGATGCAAGGTCACTCCCAGATACTCTGCAAACACTCATAAATTCACTTGATGCTCTCTGGACACATCTCTGTGGTCTGGAAGAGGACACCAGCTTTCACAGGGCAGACAAGGCATTAAGTGAGAAATAGT
>JACBWW010000049.1:4541977-4839843 GCA_020086605.1 Lanius collurio
CAAAATAAAAATAAAATAATAATAAAAATATAACAATGATAATAATTATAATAATGATAATAACAACAACAACAACAACAATAATAACAATAATAATCTTCTGAGGGTGCCCAAAAGGAGTCCTATAAAATACTATTTCATACAGAGATTCTTTAATCTTTAAAGGTTAGGTTAGTTTTGATGCAAATCAGAACCCCATCTGAAAAGAGCCACCAGAGATCATCTCTTCTCCAAAGTGCATGTGCAGTTTTGATCCCTCTGAGGGTGAAGGATGGGGGAGAATTTTGCAGGTCTCAGAAAATATATCTGTATGTAAAACACTCTGTAGGCAGGAGGGTCCCTCATATGACAGAGTCTGAGGTAGATCCTGCACTCCTCTTGTTTCATGGTGTGCTTCACAGGATGTAATCACATGCCAGAGCACAAGACCAAGGGAAACGTGATAACTTTTTTCCTCATGATGATCCTACATTTTTTAATTTTAGGTATTTTTATATTAGTTTGTTCATTCCTGATGAATCCCAGTCTCTAGAACCAGACAACTGTTTGTAAACTCAGAGTCATTACTATCACTTAGATTATCACTTCTGGAGTAAGGGACAGACATCCCTTCCCTTTCGTCTCAGCTGGGGCTCCCGTCACTCCCCAGAATAAAAACTGGTGTTGGTAGCATCTTGCCTTATGTTGTAGTGGATATTTCTATCTATGCCCATGGCTGCTTCAGCAGCTGCCTGCGAGCCCCTCCTTGGGTCATTGTCCTCTTTGTGCTCCAAGCCCCCCAGTGATGTCCTTTGGCCACCCAGCTATTGGTGACTGTGTGTCCCAGCTGTGATTGTTTCTGACCAAGGTTTCACTGACACTGGGAAGAAGACAAGAGATAAAGCAAATCAGAGGTCCATTCAGCTCATTCAAACTCTTGGTCCTCCCAAACCCTTTCACAAAACTCCCAGGTTCAGTTCCTTAGGGCAGGGGCTCTAAGTGCCTGCAGAGGTGTCATCCCCTTTCCAGTGCTCCTTTCACTGCATGAACCACAGTCATGTGGATATTCTTTTAAGAGTACTTCTGATCCTAGGTCTCCCTGCTGTCTCATTTTGCCATCTTTACTGGGCTGATGGGACATTTATGCATCTCCCAGAATGTCAATAAAGATGTAAAATAAAGATGCCAGCAGAGCATCCTCAGCAAGGCACAGGAGAGCTCCTAAATATAATGAATATATATCATCAGCCTGTTTTCAGCCTAAACAACAATCCCCACTTGCATAAAAGCCTCAGCTGAATTAATATCTGATGCTGGATTTCATTGCACTATTGGATGCTGTTAAAATTCAGGGACCCCAGACTTTCTTTATCTGGAAACAACAAGAAAACTCATCAAGACAGGTCAGTGGTGGAATTCATCTCAGCCAACTTCAAATATCTACAGTGTGCTACAGCTCCAGCTTAGCTGGTCCATTATAATTTCTTTACAGTAAGTGGAATGAACTGGCATTTCTAAGGCTCAGTTCCCTTGACCTGTGCTAGAAAAAGGTGACATGTGCCCTTACAAATAAAAATGCATATTTCTGTGTTTCTTGTATCAAAATTCTGACAGAAATAAGGATGACAGCGTCTCATTAAGCTTTCTATTCATTATCCTAACACACTGATTGCCCATCTGAAATAATTTACATGCAATAAGAAAAGAAATCACTGTGATGATGGAGCTGAACTTCTTAAAATAATGGTAGGTGTTCTACAACACATGGCAAAATCCTGAAATCTGCCCAAAAACTATTTTTGGGATATTTGCAAAGGTCATTAACTTTGCAAAGTTCAATAAATTAAACAAGTAATTACCATTCACTAAAGTCTTAGCATCACATGGAGGTAATGACTGCTAGGCACTTAACTTTCCTCCAAATTTTCTGTAAAGTGTTTCTGCACCTGCTTTTCATCTGCTACTGCATTTGTGATAACATGAACACTTCTTAGTTCTCCTTCCCTCTTTACTTTACTTTGTTTATTTAAAACAATTTAAAAGGCAGCATCGTTGTGCAAACACACAGTAAAATATCTGGGGAAGGAGTCCATTTACTCAAGGAAGGAAATCCGTGGCATGGGGCTTGTCTGCTGTTGATTCAAAGGTGGCTGATGCTTGTCTTCTATGAATCCTTACAAGAGTTATATAGGTGTAATCTGAAGCATGTAACAGGTGAAAGTTACCCACAGCTTCCAGAGGGATGATGTTCAGCCTTATGAGTGGAGGATGGAGCTTTGGTCCCCCCAAAGAGCTGTAGCCAGGGCTGTTACCAACATTGATCTTCCAAGCATCAGTGTGATCGATGCGGCCCGTGCTGCTGTGCAGTTATTGATGCTGGGAGAGCTAAAAATAAACCCAACCACATGATGGGGGCTGGGGCATTTGCCCATGAGCAGTGGCCTGACTTGTACCTCAGGGCTCTCATGTGTGCAACAAGAGCAGCTCCACACTTTGTGCTCTGGACAGACCCACAAATCCTTGCCAAAGGTTTTGGGCAATGGTGAAGGGAACTGAGTGCAGTGTGGTGGCTGTTGCCATGTGGAGCATGACTTGTTGTGTGTCTCCATGGGAAGAGGGAACCCACCTTGGGGGTGCAAAGGAGGGACCCAGGTCTACTCTGTTCTCTGCCTTGTAATCCCTTGAGAGTTTAGGGCAAGTTACGTCTCAAACCCCTATGCACTTGGGTTTACCACTATGAAAGTGGAGATAATCTATACCTCAGAGGAACATTGCATGGATAAGTCAATTAACTGTGAAATCACAGATGGAAGATGCAAAAGAAATGCAAAGGATTAGTTCTGCGGATCAACCGTGCCAGGCACAAATACATTTTTAGATCCATTTTTCCCCCACTAACTAAAAATCACCACCAAGCTGCTGCTTATAGTCCTGCTTTACCTGTTAATGGGGCATCCTCACCAGTACCAGCTCCATCTGTGGCTGGCTGTGGAAAGGAGGGGGTGAGGGCACCTGTTCTCAACACCCCTACCTGGGCAGCCCAGGTAGAGCTCCCTGCTTGGCCCTTGCCCAGCAAATGCTGCAAGTCCAAGGGAGCAGCAGCCTCTCCTTGTCTGCGTCATAGACATAGATCTGAAACACTCAGTCTTCAGAGTCTGTTTGGCTGACTTTGGCTGTTTGCCAGAGCTGACTACTACTGAGTTGCTATAGTTTCACCTCAAGGCACCTTTTAATTCCTGCAGGACCTCACACAGATTTGGAAATCTATTAAAGAATGTTTTTCTAATTTTAATGCACTTTAAAAACATCCTTAGCACCTTGCACTTTGGAAAAAAGTACAGAATATTTATTTTTTTTTTCTCTAAATGAGTGTCCTATAGATAGTTAAGTGGTCTTCACTTTAAAAGGTCACTTAAAAACATAATTGGATTTATTACCCACTGGTGATAACCATCTGGGAGGTAAAACTGTCTCACCCAAGGAAAACTCATCCTGTAGCACTGCAGCCTCCAAGCACCAGTGTCAGACATGCAGACTAAGGTTTCAGGGGATGATTTATCTAGCAGTAGCAAGTGAAGGGGCTCCTGTCCTTCCTCATCCTGTACAAACCCAAATCCATTTCCCAGTCCCCAAAGTCTGTGTGCCCATTCATCTGGGAGATGTTGGATTAGAAAAATAACCCCAGGTAAATGAAAAAAGCATGCAAGGAAAAAAAAAAGTAAAAGTGAATTGATGAGGTTTATGTTCTCTGCCCTGTGAAGAGCAGTAAGGCACAGCAGAAAGAACAAACAGCCATGAGAAGGGGAAAACTTTGATCTGCTGCTGGAGAAAGTCTAACACAGGACTCCTGTTTCTGCTTGAAGTGTCATTTTCCAGATCACTGGTGAGAAGTAACTTACTATATTTTATTCTTTGCTTGGTTGTGTTTTTTTTTTAAATCAGTTTTTCTTATGGAGGCAAAGTCCTTTGGCACACTTGAGCTAGCAAAATAACACTTTTGCTGGTAATCTATTTTGTTAAAAAACTTGAGTAAACTACATTACACAAAGCTCTCTTTTGCCCTGGGCTGCCCAAGCCGGGAGGGCTGGGCTGTAGATCAAACCTTTACCAATGAGCCTTTAAGAATGCAGAATAGGCTATTGTGTAGATCAGCAGCATTCTTGAGTTTCACATACAAAAGAAAAATGTTTAACAGTCCTTATTGTAGCCTCAGGTATCTAAAGTTTCAGTATTACTTAATCTAAAATACAGGGGTCAGATATTGCATTGGCTAGATGTTGAAAAAGCCCCCAGTGGTTGTGTGCTGAGCACATATTTCATAAATAGAGTTGTGGTAAGAAAATAGGCAAATACTTCAAAGTGAGCAGCTTGCAGCCTGGCTTCGTACCTACTTGTCTATCTTAGTTTGTTGGCCACATTTCCAGCTGGTGTGGGTAGCCCCCTCTAACCCAAATGACATTAACTTAGACATGATGGTGGCATTTCCAGAGCACATGTACATTCTATCACTATTTCCTTGACTCACATGTTTTGTTAAAACCACAGGAGTGTGATTGTGATCCAGAAAAGAGAATGCCCTCTTTTTTTCTGGTGCTACACTTTTCAGAGCTCTGCCTGGGATCTGCTGGATTTAGAGCAGTGGGACAAAGACTTTCTGGCCCTCAGGTCAGGATTCCTATAGCCAGGCTGGCCGAGCTGGATGTGTGGTGGCTTTTCCCTCACTTCGGTTTAAGTGCAGCCTGTTCTGTTGAGCCATTGGCAACAGTGCAGTCCAGACAACTCTGCAAAAGGGAACTTGCTTTGCATGCTGTAACTATTGGTAGGAAATGCAAATGTGGACACCTTTGCAAATCTAATCCTCCATCCTCCCCCCTGAGCACATTGCTTCCTGCTTCCTGGCAAAGCCCTCTTCCCTTTGCTCTCTTCCCCAGGGCTTCCCAACTGAAAAATATCTGGGCCAAGGCTGTGTATAGTCACCACTTTATCATATCTGAAGATTTAGCATTCTTGGCCCTTTCTGGGCAGGCCTTCACAAGGGGTCAGGTTATGAAACACTTCCTTGCACTGAAAGGTGCAAACTCAAGCCGAAATGGCAACACACCACATGCTGAAATCTTTCAGAGGGATCTGCATATCCCATTGCAGTTGCTCTGCCTCCAGGATAGCTGCAAGGCTGACACTAATTTTCAGACATTTCCAGCTTGGTTTTCTAAGCACTTGCTTACAGCATTGAACATTGTTTAGTTTCAGAGCAAAGAGCCTTTCACTGGAACATCCCATCCTCCCAAGGGTTTTGCTCCCCCTCTTTCTCCTGTTGTGCTGTTACTGCAGTCATGCCAATAGGTGTTCTCTAAAATCATGTTCCCCCCCCATGTCATGAGGAGGGTTTCTTTACACAAAAAGGGCTTATCAGGACAGCGGAAAAAAAGGTGGCTGATCAACAGTCCAGTGTCTCAAAAATGTTTGCCAGAAGCCAAATGATCAGATGCATACATTAATCATAATTGTGTATCACCTTCACTTGGAAAGCACCTATGGCCCAGCTCTGCATATTTCAGCTCTTTTCTTCTCTTGTCTCCTGTGGATATGTAAGGATTGGCTGCAATTATGTGTTACAGCAAACTGAAAAAGAAAAGCCCATACTTCCAAACAAATACATCAATGGTGTGTGATCATGGCAGAACTTTCATTATTTAAAAGCAACACCTTTTTGCCCATAAGTTTTGATGATCACATTTAAAAATAAACAAAAAACAAATGAAAACTTGCATATTTTCCTACATACAGGTATTGTCGAGACTGTCACACCTAATAAGAGCATGAGAAGACAGATGAAAAGCACTGAGCTCATTTCTGAGCAGCTGGGAACGGCACTGAGAAAAGCACAGCAACTGAGATTAAGAGAGAGCCTTCACAGCACAAGATAACCCAGCTGCTTGGAAAATCAAATCTATTGAACACAGAGATTTCATGCAACAAAACAATGCCTTGCTGATAAAGGAAAATAACAATGCTCACACAGAGTTCTACAGTCTTCGATTCAGTTTGGAGATAAATGGGCAGTCCTATATTTTTCCTCTTTAGAAAAAGTCAGAGTTAGCTTTCTAATTGTGACTATTCATTGCCTCTTTTTGCCAACTCTGAAAAATCAACTCAGAGGTTTTCATTTGATAATAACATACCCACAATTTACTGGAAAGGGCACTTGTATGGGGAAGTAGGATGTACAGATCTCATTCCTCACACTGCCTTTAAGAACCTACTTCAGCTCTCTTCCTCCTCCTCAGTCTTTCTATGCTGAAGAGACATCAGTGCCTTTGGGAAATGTTTTGACATTTCTACAAGAAGAGTGTTACACTACTACCCTATCATTTCTATTCTCATAGCTGATTCATGCTAAATCAGGAATAGTAGGATCTGCAAAGCTGATCAGAAAATGTTTTTCCCTCTGATGTAAGCTGTGTACATCATAAGATTCCACAATTTCCTCTGAAAATTACTATCTGGGCCTAAATGTTTTAGCTTTTTGAGAAAAATGGGTACTTTCTCATTGGAAGCAATGCTTGCTCATAATCTTTAAATCTTTAACTGAAATCTGCTTTGCCTTTGCAATATGGTTTTATGTGATCAATTTTGATCAGCTGTGGAAGAGCAACCTGCTCTCTTGGGATTTTAAATTTTCCTTGCTATCCAAATGTAACATTGTACCTACTATGAGGTTTTGGTCCAGGTAGAAAGTGTTGATTGTTTCCACCCACTCTTCATTTTCCTTTCTTGCACCATGAAAACTGAACACAAAAAACACTTTTCCCACACCAAGACCCAGCCTTCCTTCCCAGACTCAAGAAATACATCAAACTGGACAGGACATTACAAACCCCAGCTCCTTCTTTCCTTCAAGGCACCATATTTTCAGTAACCTTCTAATAACCTCTGAATGTGTATAATATTAATTGAGAAAAGCGATACTTCTGGAGTTTTCAATGGATATAAAAGAAATATAATAGTCTTAATTCCTCTAAATGAAACCTTTTATTTATGCATGAAAAGATGGTTAATATGTTCCCTCTGATAGCCTTTTGTTATGTGTTTGGCATTGTAATAACTGACTAGTCACTCCTGCTCTGTTTTATTGTTCTGGCCAGTTTTTTAATCAATGGCACAATACTCAACCTTTCACCAAATGCCTCCAGTTTCCTTGAGAGCCTTTGTAACAAAATTCATCAAAGCTTTTGCAAAGTCCACAGAAATCATTGTTGATCAGTTTCTTTTCAAGTCAATTATTGTATTGGTGATGAAGACTTCAGACAGGCTGGGGGAAGGATATCATATTCCCCAAAATAGGTTGTTTAAGTTACAAGTAGAGTCCCCTGCAAAAAGCTACCAAAGATGCAACAGCTGGAGTTCCTCCCTGCTCCTGCTTAGACCAGCAATAATATATATCACAACTTGTAGCCTTGAAATTACCCTCTTGGGATGAATTCCTAGCACCACAAGCCCTTTCTTGAGAGGATATAATTAACAATGTTTTGATTCTCCCTCCCTTCTTCCAGGCAAATCTGGACTCCAGCCCTTACATCTTTGCCTTGGTATCCTCCAGCCCTTGTGAAAACTATGTGAGTTTTGGCCTTAATAACAAGCCATGTAAAATCTACATAATTGACCCCTTTTCTGAAAATATTTCAAAGCTTTCTCTTTAATCTTTGAATATTCATGTGCGGAAGGGATGCCCTCATTTCAGAAGACCCCTGTTGCACACAGCAGCCTTCTTGCTGCCATACAGAAAAAACAACCAGGGAGTTGTAAGAAATGGGGGTTTGCCTCCCAGATGCCCTACTTTTTCTTTCTGTGTGATTTTATGCAAAGGAGTTCAATCTCTTTACTTCTGTGTTAGGCATCTGTGGCTTTACTGCACACAATTTAATCCACATATCCATGGGATATCAGGGTCGTGGACTCCAGTGTGGAGGTCCATGGGTCCTTGGTGATCTTTGGGGCTTGCTTGAATGGTCAGAAGTAATTTTGCAGCAGCACCCAGGACAGAAACCTTCCTATGGCTGCCTGCCTGGACAGAGCAGTATCCCAAGCAAGTCTCAGAGGTGAGAGCTAGATACTTAACCCAAAGGTGTGGAATCTGCTCATAAAAAACCAGGAAATGTTAAGGCAGTTCTGCCTTAGTTCAAGCAATAGTGGTGACTTGCTAATTTTCCATTGTGTCTGGTTTGACTGATTTCAGTTTTTCCAGCTCCCGAGCTGTGAGCCCAATTCAAAGTCCACTGAGTCCATGGAATATCTCCATTTATCCTGAGGGGACCTGAGGGTGTGGATCTGACACAGTAGGGGACATGGTGTTTGCTTTTGCATTTGGATTTGATTTTATTTTAGATTACTTGTTACAAGCATTATGGCCTCATTGTGAGCTTTTTTTCTGCATCTAAACTTTCTTTTTCCCTTTAATATTTCAGTATCATTCAGATGGTCACTTCTTCTGAACTATGATTTGTTCACCACTTGCTTACTCTGCTCTGTTCATTGTCCCCCTTCCTCTACCAATCCATCTAAAACTTTTTTTATTTTCCATTCAATTGAGAAGCTTGTAGTTCTTATCTACCAACAGGACTGATAAAATGATGATGGAAACAGACCTTGATTTCATATCTATGACTAAAACTTGCCTTACCCATCTCCAGAGAGGGACTTACAGTTTTCCATCCTTTGGATTCAGTCAGCCCTTCCACTTGTTAACAGAGATCTCCTCCAAGTCAATATTACTCACGTGTTTATTCAAAATCAATACTACTTATTACAGCTTCTGCAATTGTGTCTCACTATCGCTGTCACCTACTTAGCTCACAACCTTTCCAGCAGACTCCCAGCTTGCTGTGATGTTGCAAGATTGAAGAAAAGAGAAACCAGACACAGAGACCTGTTGATATGGGCTGCCACATAGGACAGATTGCCAAGAATTCCTTCATCTGTGTCTCATTCCCTGCGCTCAGACATACATGACCAGATGAGAGACAGTCATGATCTTTGAAATTTCTGTGTTACTCTCAATTTCTGCTTTCCCTCCTGAAAAACAGAAGGCCACAAAGATGATCAGTGGACTGAAGCACCTTCCGTGTGAAGACAGGCTGAGCAAGGGCATTGTTCAGCCTGGAGAAGTCTCCAGGGAGACCTGAAGAGCACCTTCCAATACCAAAAGTGGCTACAAGAGAGCTGGAGAAGGACTTTGGACAAGGGCATGTGGTGATAGGACAAGGATTAATGGCTTTAAACTGAAAGAGGGTAGATTTAGATTGGATATTAGGAAAAAATTCTTTATGGTGAGGGTGGTGAGACATTGAAACAGGCTGAGCAGAGAAGTTGTGGATGCTCCACCCTTGGAAGTGTTCAAGGCCAGTTTGAGTGGAACTTTGAGCAACCTGGCGTGGTGGAAGATGTCCCTGCCCATGGCAGGGGGGTTGGACTGAGATGACCTTTAAGGTCCCTTCCAACCCAAACTATCCTTTAATTTTATGATTCTATGTGATAACTCACACCTGGCTCAGGTCACAGCATGGATCAGCCCATGCTCAGGCAAAACCACCATCTACCAACACCACCAGTGTGCAGTGTTTCTACACCTTGATGCTGCCCCTGCTGAAGCAGATGGCAAGCTCCCATTGACTTTAATGAGGCCATAAAAAACCCACAGTGTGCCTGCAATATGGAACAGCTCCTGTTTCAGCCCATAAGGCACCAGTGTTGCTTTTTCTTTTATTTTCTCCACAGATTAAGAAAACCTCCTCTGACCCCTGTGGAATCTCCAGTCATCGCTGCTGAGAGCTGGAGAAGGATGGAGGCCAAATTCGCAGCAACAGCAGTGTCATTTCTTGCATCACTGCCATCCCTGAAGCTTCTCTTACCCAGCCTGAGAAAAGAGGCACTCAGGTGCCACATTCACAGGTAATACAGATTATTCAGCAGAGACAAATCCAGAGCCAGAGGGGCTATGGGAGGATCTCAGGGCACTGAATTATATAGCAGTAAAATGTCAGATGATATTCAGTATCTAGTAGTGCAAAGAGAGTTGTGGGGGAGAAAATAAACCTACCTATTTGTATGTAATGTTGCTTTTAAAGTGCTGATAGCAGTCATGGCAGAGATGCTGGAGACACTAGGTAATTTTTCTGAAAACACTCGGTCATACTGAGTGGTGGTGAGAAAGACAAAATAAATGTTAGGAAATCTGAGAGAAAGGGTTGAGTATAAAATGCAGACTTCATTATTCCACTGTAGAAATTTCTGTGCACCCTTATTTTGAAGACTCTGTGTTGTTCTGATGACTTTGTCTTGAAAAATTTGAGAAAAGAGACAGAGGTGATCACAGGTTTAGCAGGACTTCCACAAAATGGAGGAAATAAAGTAGAGAACTTTTGGGCTTGGAAGAGTGATGAGAAGCAAAAGGTTTGTAAAATCACAAACAGTGTAACAAAGAGGAATAGAAGAATAGTACTGGTTTGTTTCTTATAATATAGGGCCTACTGGGCATGCAGCAATGTCACTTAGTGCTAAAATGAACTTAACACAGTACTTATGCCATTATATTCAACCATTAAAGGGAAACCTATTGCAAAAAGATACCATGCAGCCCATGGTGTAAAAGAAAACCTATTTCAAAAAAAAAAAAGATAAAATAAATACATATTTTTAGAGTGGTAAAGTCCTTCCACAGCTGTTAAACACAAGGGTCCACCTGCAACTTTTAGCTTAGGAAGAAAATTTATTCACTGCTGGATGATCTACATCCTTATTCCTCCCCATGAGAACCCACAGCGGACCCTGGGCCCTATGGCACAGCTGTGGGGTGCCTCATACCCCTGCAGGTGTTACAGACCCTGTCCTATGAGGGCATCACAATTGTCTGTAATGGCAAAAAAAAGTCTGGCACAGAAAAGCAGCCCTTGTGTCACAAAGAGAACTGCTGTTCTCCCATATATCAGCTGTGGTCTTGGCTTGTGGGTGGCCCATGAAATTATTGTTTTTTGTGGTCGTTTCCAGTGAAGACCCCTGCCCCTTGTGTCTGCAAAAGGCAGGAACAAATACATTTATTTGTAACCTTACAGACTTTGAGACTCATTTTTCCATTGATTACCTTAAAAAACAGGGGCTATTTATACACATTACGGTCTATAACTGTCACCCCTGTGACAAATCACCCTCCCAGTGCCTTGTCAATGATGTGGAAAATAGTGGCCATATAAACAGATCAAATGAAGTGGAAGTTAGAGAGTACAATGGTGTCAGGGCCATAGCCTTTAACCTTTAAAGGCCAGAGGTCAAATCTGTCTGTGCTGAGGATTTAAAACGATTTGGGAAGTTAACCCTGGTTCCCAGGGAGGGATGAACCAGAACCTTTCCTTGGGACAGGTGCAGAGTTGGTAGAGGTAAAGCCTGGTGTGCATGTGAAGTTTTGCACCATGACTGGAGAAGCTCCAGTGTGAGAAGACTCCAGTGGTGTCACCAGAGCACCTGACCAGGAGGAAGGGCAGTACTGTTGGGAAGTGTGAATCTCTGGGAGAAGTTGTACAGGACTGATCAGAGGTTTGCAGTGAAAAGATGCTCCTGTCTGAGGCATGTTTCAGTCAGGGGATCGTGGGTAGCAGCACTCAGAAGAGCAACCAGGAGAGCCTCCTTTGCTGTTTGTTTTGCAGCAGTTTGGGTTCGTGCAGCTCCTGTGGTGCACGGCACAATGAGCAGCCTCAGGCCAAGTCACTTCACTACTACTTCAGCTGTGTTTTTCTATGGAATGAAACACCCTTGTATATTGGGGGAGAAATAGTTTTTTTTCAGACTAACAAAAGCAATGGCTTTTCCATCCCACCCGGGGGGCCATCCCTCTTATTTATTTTTATCGACCCACTCTGCTTTTCCCATTTGAGTTGCAATTTGACAATTGCCATTAACTGCACCTTTAACAGTTTCTCCTGGCTGCTGTCAACTCATGAAAGTTAAATAGTGGGACAAGAAATTCATTAAAATCCACTGCATTTTTAAATCCTTGTCAGGCTTTTATTTGTGCAAGCCTACCAGGCCTTGATCATAACATTTTCACCTCTTGCAATTGATAAAAGTGTATTTACTTGCATGCTGTGCAGGGCTTGCTGTACAAGAGGTGAGAAGGTGGGAAAGGCAGCACAGCCCTCTTCCACCCATGCTGCTGCCTGCACTGACCCTGCTGTTGCTTCCCTGGGACAGCACCAAGCCTTAGCTGCATCCTGCACTGGATGAAGCATCAGGGGTACAAAGCATCTCGGTATTCCCCAATTCTGAACCACCCAAGGGAGCTCAGAAATCCCTGCACTGTTGGAGCAGCTGAAGAGTAAAAAATGTCATTTTTTGGATTCCAGCCTCTGAGGGGGTAAAGCACTTGTCCTTCTGCTTGACAGCAGACCACCTGTTCTGCTCCCCACAGTGAATAATCAGCCGCACACGATGTGCTTTCGCTGTCAGGGATTAATTCTCTGCAGTCACGTGGGCTCAGGCTCAGCAGTCAGGTACAGCTGCTGCCTCACCTGAGTTGTCATTGCTGCTCATCAGGTAGGAAGTTCATGGCCTCTGATGGTGGCTCAGGGGCACCCAGAACACTGTTTCTCCAGTGATGGTGGAGCTGATTTTTGCTGCCAACACGGAGTGGCATTAGGCCATCTGGCTCTCCAGATGCAGGGGGGCAGAAAGGAGCCCCTCACAGCACCCAGGGGCTGCACAGTCCTTAAGGGGAGGGACCTACCCTTACATGGGACCCTGACCAACCCTCCACACCCTCACCTCTGCCACACAACTGCAGTGGGACAGAGGGGAAAGTCTCTTCCCCTAACTCAATTAAAAAAAAAGGGACTGTCATCACTTGGCTCTGAAGAATCCCGAACCCCCAATATAATCTGAAAAGACTTCAAACATCCAAGACATAGCTTTGCCAGGTCCAGCCTAAAGGTGTGAGCTAGGCTTACTCTGAGTTAAAATAATCATTAAGGGAAGGATTTTTCTCATTGGAACTCAGACATGTCAGAATCAGATGTCTAATTTTAAGTTAGTCACCTCACACTATGTTTTCTCCTAGCCATAATTGTCCAGAGGCCACTTAATCTGATTTTAGATGGCAATTTTGGGATGACATGAACCACCTGTTGGAGACACCTACTACTTTTCGTCAACTATAGGGAGACAGGAGGGTGAATACCCCAGAATTAGATGTCTAATTTTAAAGTGTTCTGAATTAGGCCAGGAAGATCACCTCCTCCCTTTATTGGCAGGGCTGAACTGCTTGCGCCAATGCTCAAGGCACATGAGCACAACCAAAGTTGGTGATATCTTGATGAAGGGAAGGACAAGAGTGCCGTGAGTGAGGTGAAGGTGAATCAAACCTAAATAAATTGTGGTGGTGGATTCAGACTATATAATCAAATATATTATATATGATATGTAATCAAATGGGGTGCACCAATCCAAGGCTCTTTCCAATGAATGCAACCACAAGATGACAGAACACCAAGAGTAGATAATGAAGCAGAAGAGAAGCCACTAGGGATACTCTAAGTGCAGGCTCGTGGTCTTTTATATCTTTCCAGCTCTTACCAGCTTTGCACCTATGTCGTCATCTTTGGCTTTTGTAAACCAATGATTTTTATCTATTTGCAGGTTAACGAACAATGTTGAAGGCATTTTGGGGAAAATGGGTAAAAATAAAGGAATTAATTACTTTGAGGTAGCATAACAATATTCAAGGTTAGGATTAAGGCATGATTAGCCTTGTCTTTAGTGTATGGTGTCTTGTTCATAAAACTGATATATATTTCCACCTCAGCACCTTGGTGACTAGCAGTGGCAGGAGTGTGAAGAGCAGTGTCTGCCAGTGATCGCTGCCAGCCTGGCAATCTGTCCAGAGGGTGGGAAGAGAGTAGGGAACAAGCCTCATCACCCTCTGTCTCAAAAAGGGCTTGGCCACAGCTGTGGAGCAAGTGGCTGTATCATGGGCCAGAGGGAAGTGGGGCTCACAGGACTACTTTAATCTACTCTTTCCCAATCAATTGCTTCAGTGAGATTATCACAAACATGATGGATTGGATCACTTAATCCAGTTAGGCGGGAGCTCAGGCAGAGGGGTAAATAAGGGGAGCCAGGAGTCGTGTGGCCTCTACTGACCCGGAGCAGCAGCTGGTCAAGCTCTCAATGCCCTTCTCGACCTGCTTCTTGGGACTGACAGTGCTAACAAAACACATGCACGCCATACAAGAGATGTGCAATTGCAGGCAAAGTATTTGCCATCAGAAGGGAAGAGGGTGGAAATGGAAGTGGTGGCATTTTTTCCTTACCTTGTGCACCCTTAAGAATAAACAAAAGGTTTCTCATCCACAAAAACAACAACAAGGAGGAGGAAAGATAAAGCTTGACAACCCATTTAGCTATTCCTGTGCAAATCCCAGGGTTTTCAATAGTGTGGAAAATGACATGTAAGGCTGGAAATGGCACCACTGGGTTTTGGAGGGGGATGCAGCACAGCTGAGCTGTTAAATGAGGGTGCTCTGGCAGCACTAGATCTGCACAGCAGCCAGTCTCTTGTGAACAAAATGCAGCCATTCCTGCCTTGTGTTATTTGGTAGTAACCAGCACAGTTGCTTAAAATTTAACACCTGAATTAGAAAGATTTTGATCCCTATTAACTCCATGCAATGCCAGACTCAGCATGAGCCATCAGACAAGCATCTTCATTTTGTGCAAGTAAATCCTGCAGCTTGAAAAAGCAGTGTTTGGGTTGCTTTTTTAAAAAGCTGAAATAATTCCACTCTTTATCCTTGGTAGCACCAACAAAAAGTCTGCTATATTTTCCTCCCCTTTCTAAGAAAAAAAAAAGGATGCTCACAGTGAGATAAAAGCATGAGTGTGTTAACATAATGTATGTGATTCATTATTGGCTGATCAATGATTAGATGTGGCATTCAACTCTAACCTCTTGCAAAGTTTTATTAGAAGGGAGAATAAGTGCCTGGACTGGCAAACAGGGGAGGGTTGAGATCTAGAATCCTGTATATTTATACTGAGTAAGCAGACATCAAAGGATTCTCATGCAGGTTGTGGGCGAGGATTTTGTTTTGGGAGGGTGAGAACAAATCTTCCTTCAAGAGCTCAAAAATGCAGAGAAAAAATATGCATTTCGCTGACACCAAGCATTGAACTGCTGCAGTCAGAAAATGCAATCAGAGCCAAAAAAGGGGAAGAAATATCAGCAACGAGTAGCAGAAGTCCATTTTCCTTAAATAATCACCATATACATGGGTATGTAAATACACAAATACATATTGAAATATATTTAGCTTACAGATGTTTTCAAAACTTTTAAAATAAATAACAGGTTTTTATAGTCTGGCAAAGCCTGTATTTTGAGGTAATTAAGGTTGATTGCTTTCAGAGCAGCCTGTTAATAGGTTTTTCTTATTTTTCTAGGGTCATTTAACATTTGCAGTGCACAGAACATTTCCCCAAATCGTCAAGCCACTTTCCATGAGCAAGCCTGATTAAATACATGACATGATGGGTGTCACATTGGACCTTTCTGTGGCTCATAGTGCTCTATTTACCCAGAAGTTTCCATCCCAAACACAGAAGGAGCACCTCATTACTGTTTCCTCGAGCTGCCTTTCCCTCACAGCTGCTCACATTGGGATTTTTCCCTTCTGAGATCTTCAAAACTCGCTCAAGGCTGTTGTCTTACCTCTGTATAGAGATACCATAATTTCAGGGTCTTTGGGTAATATGAACAAAAAAGCCAGAGTCACTTCCAGTGGCATGAAACAAAACTTGGGATCTTCCTGGGGACCCCTCTCTCTAAATTTTAGCTCTAAGCCATCTCAGAGGAGCAATGCCACCCCTCCAGGATCTGAAGGAGAAGCCAGAAACCAACCACTGGGTCCCTGCTGATCACATGTCAGGTCCACGGACCTCTCAGACTGTCCTTGGAAGATTTTCAAGAGCAAATTTGCTGACCACTGGCACAGCAGAGGTTGATCTGAACATGAAGAATTGCAAAGTGTTGTGGTCTCCAGGGAAGTGAGGGGCAGAGCTGTGATCAGATCCACTGGAGTGACGTGATCAGAGGGGGCTGCACTGTGCAGGTCCCCAAGAGCAGCCAGCCTGGAGGAAATAGGAAGCAGCTGTTTTGTGCTATTATTTTTTCACAATGTATGTATTGTAGGAGAGGGAAGGAAGATGTATGCTTCTGTGAAGAACCTCTCTTGTGAATAGGTAATCAGCAGTAATTAAAAACTCCAGACAGCTTCTTGAGGGAGGAAATCCAAATCATACAGTGACAGAAATGTGAGACAATTTACTTCCTCTCCCACAACCACAGCTTGTCTCTGACAATCTGGCAGTGCTGACTGAAAAGTCACGCATGACCTTCAGTGGATTTTGTCTGAAAACCACAGAGTTGTCTGTTTTCTGGAATCAACTCTCATCTTTAGTACCTTAATTTACCAGATCTGTTCTGCTCTATATTTTGATTGCATTTGTCAAGTGGAGAGCAAAAGTGTCAGAGAAACACTAGGAAAAAACACAGATAATGCCTGACTCTCAGGGAGGGCTGTAGATGAGTAGGAGATACAGAAGAACGAGACTAAACTAAGCTAATTTCATACCATTTGAGAACTGCCAGCTTCCATCGTTGTGCTGCAAATCTTACAGCATGTGATTTTTTTTCCAAAAGCCCCAGAGAATATAAGGCACTTTTATAGATGTAAATGCCTTGCTGTTGCAAAGAAAACAATAAAAATAGCAAGAATATAAAACTCCAAACAAATAGAATGTGGCAAAAAAAACCAGACCAAACCTCCCCCCCCAGCTTATTTCCTACCTACAACATTCTTCCCTTATGATGTATATGTGGAACAGATACCTTGAAATAAATTATAGCACAATTAAAATGGTAGCTTGACTCTCTGTGGAAAAATGGCATTTATGACAAACTTAACTTTTTCAGCATTTTTGCATGTTTAAAAAAGTTTGAGAATATATATTTAGTTTGGTTAAAATGCCAAAGTCTTAAAGCCAAACCAACTGATGAAAGATATTTAGCTTTACAGTATGAAACCAACTGATGAAAGATACTCAGCTCTACAGTATGCAAAAACTAACCCAAAGAAACATAATCATGTTTTATTTAAAAGCACACACATACACACTCTCTGATGAATAATATGAGCTGAGTGAAAATCACTTACTCTTGCTACAACACACTGAACTCAAGGACTTGGTGACGCAGTTGCCAATCCCTCATTCTCGAAGACCATCTGCTCTTGAATCTCATCTCAAATGCTTGCAGACATATTTTTAGCATTTTTGAACATGTACATTCCCTTACACACCTCTTGGAAACCCACAGTCCCAGAATGGCTGTATTTCTCTCTTAAAGGACAGGTAGAAATATAAGTGTCATTAAGTTCTGGCATTAAAACCCCCCAGAGTTAAAGGGGTCAAACTGCCACTTCCATGATCCTGCCTCTCTCTTAGAAGTGGGGACATGGGAGATCAAATCTCATCCAGATGGTTTTCTTCTTAAGGAGGCAGACATGGCATCATTTAAAAAAAGATAATTCTTGGAGGACTGATGAGGTCACTAAAGAAATACTGACACAGTGCATTAACGAGGGCCAGTCTGATCTGACCTCTGCCTGTGGCATTGAATATTGTGGGACTGCTTTTAATATTGACTATTCTTCAGGGAGCAGGAGGTCACAAGCTACATGTTTCATACAGTGTGTGAGTGGTTTGTGGATGACTGATGCCTGCTGATCTTTGGGGCTGCATGGATCACTTGCAGTGAGAGGCACCACGTGTGATTAAAAATAACTCTGGGCTCACTCAGGATTGCTATGGGGCAAAAGGTTATTAAACCTAACTGAGTTCATACTGAGATGATCCAGAGGCATTCACAAGATCTGTTGAGGCAACTGAGGTTGAGGGGTAGGGTCTAACATCATAAGGGGCATCTTAAAATTGCTCAGATTACATCTGTGAGAATGCATCCACCTTTGACTTAGCAAAGCACCCATGCAATAATCAGCATACTCAATTTATTTCAGGAAAATCACTGCATAATTCTGATCTGTAAAATCACTCCCAAACTCTGAATATTTATTTCATATGACTCTTAGTCACAGTGCTGCATCTTGAAGGGTTCATCTTGCAAATCCTGTCCTTAACAATCTTTAATGTCCACAACTTTTAGACTCATACTCCTATAAAAAGCCTGACAAAAATACATTCATTTACAGTATGATCAGGGGAAGCAAATATTTTCAAAGTAGATTACAGCAAACCTCTTTCCAACAGCCAGTAAATTTGACTTAGGAAAGCAAAAAGCCTAAGAAATCTCATGAAATCATACCTCTTGAAGGACCATAATGGTTACAGAAAACTCTATGGTGCTGCTAAGACCTATACAACATCTGGAGTGGATTTAGAAAGATGTTCATCCATACCCACATCAGCTGAAACTTCTCAGCAGCCTGAAGGTGTTTCCAACGAAGTCATCCACAGTGGCCTTGGTCTTTATCAGTTCATGTCTTACACTTCTTTTCTGACTACATGGCCAATGTCACAGCCAGGGCAGAGGGTAGAGCTCACAGGCTTTATCAATAAGGACAACTGACCGATGTGGTTTCTCCTACATTTGTTTTGACTCCCTGTTCATTTATACCCCATACTGGGGCTTTTTCTGAGTCCCTGAGTGACCTTATGCTCAGTGAGATTTGTGGGACAAGCCCTGCTGATTAGTAATGCTCTGCTCTATCAGCTCTCATCTGTGAAGCCACGAACCACCCAGCTTGTGACAGATCCAGAGCAGGAGACTGCAGCCTCCTCAACCAGCCTGAGGACAGCAGCACAGGTATTGCCAAATTAAAGGAGCACAACCCTTGCAGCTCTGTCAGAAAGCATAAGCATGGAGCCAGTTCTCTCTGCCCAGACCAACCACTGCACCTTGCCAACAAGGAGTGTGTGTAAAGTCATGTGTTATTTCACATGGGGAATGTTCTTTTGGAGTGAATCTTCTGGTTTGTCTCAACTGATGTGTGGTTCAGCTCACAAAGTGGTCTTGAAGCACATGACCTGGATTCCTTCCAGGTAAACCCCAATTGAAATATGATGCAGAAGCATTGCCTAATGTGCTGCAAATATTGATGGACCAGTTTTATGGGAGGTGGTTAAAGCTTGCCTGGAGTAAATACCTGGAAATTAGTGCATAAAAGAGGTCCTTTCCACCAACTGTTTCACTTTTCAGACCTGTTGCTGTCAGGTCACACTGCTTTCTAAGGAAACATGGCCAAAGGCCTCAAACACTGTGACTCTACCATAAAACTCATTTATTGTATGATGGAGTGACATTAGGAAATAGCCTGATTTCAAGACAATTTTCCCCTTGTACAGAGGATCCCACCTCTTTCAAGTCAAAACACAGATACAATAAGTAAAGCCTCTGCACTAACTCAGCCTAAGTGGCACACGAGAGATTCTTATGAGCTTAGCAAGGCAAGGACCTCTGAGTCATATGCTGGCAAAGGCTAAACCATTTGTTACTGTGTCTTCTCTGCCCTTTACCTCACTGGAAGTGGTGAAAAATTGCCCCCATTTTTTTGCTTTGTACAGCATTTGAAGTTGTCAAGGATTTTCCAAAGGTTTCAGAAGTCTCTTTAGACATCAGGTCTGGTTGAAGTGCTCTTGGGTGATGAATATGATAGAAAATGCTGATTTCAGTAACAGAAGAAGGATGGGCTGGTGAATAAGGTTTGGGCTAAAATATGTGATGGACCAAGTTCATTATGGAGCTGAGAGCTCTCCTGTCCCCAACACAGCTGTGACAGCTCCATGGAATCTGTTAGGGAACAGGGTAGGATAAACAGAGCATGCACTATATACAGCTTTTATCAAGTATTTTCTTTGGTGAAATATCCATCAGGATGGAATTCCCTGTATATTAAACATATCATCTGTGCCCTTCAGCTCTGTGCCTCATCTTTTTTAAACCCAGAAAGCATGGAATTAAAGTTGCCAACCTTTGATCTTGAGGGATTAGCTTTCAAATGTGAAATTCCAAAATGCAGATGAAAAATATAAAATTTAAAAAACCCAAACACAACAAAACACAACTTTTCTTCTAATATGGGTTTTAAGCCAATACCATTAGGGAAGGAGAATTACTCATTATTTTGAGTGTGTGGATCTGTCACTCCATTATAACCCAGAATTTAAATGAGCCTTTTCTCATATGATGCTTCATCTGTCTGTGAGCTGAAGTGCAGTTAACATACATGTGGTGTTAGACTGTGGCACTTGGTAAAAGCATAACTTGAACTCAATTGAGACCTGTAGAAAAATGAGAAAGGGGAAATTCAGGAGGAAGAATTCAATTTCTCTTTGTCTGTAGTTCAGATCTGACCTGAGGTGTCAAATAGGCTGTGTAACAGAATCCCCAACAATTCAACAGACTCTCTATAGACAGAACAGATCCACAGTGGAGAGAGACTGAAAAATTAATTCCACCTGCCTGTAAGAGGAGGCAAATGTCACCAAGTTAGGAAACAAGAAGGAGTCATTACTGAGGATTCACGGTACATGGTCTAACCCGTGCACATCAGGACAAGAAACATAGACAGAGAGGTATCAAGATCTTTCCTTCTCTCTGAGGAGGAGCATGTTTTGTAAACAAATGCACAGCACCTTGCATACACTGTTTAATTTAGATCCTGTCAGTTCTCTTATCACAAACCCCTGCTTTCTTGTGGCTTTCAATGACATCTTCTGTAAACTGCTTGGACGGCCTCTCCCAGGCTGAGCAGCTGCAGCAGATTGGCTGAATCCCCTCCCCCAAGAATTGGGAAACAGAAGATGTGCCTTTGTGGGGAGAGCATAATCCACATGGGATTTTAGGGTGCCTTCTAGCAGCTCATCAGAGAATCACAGAATGGTTTGGGTTAGAAGGCACCTTTAAAAATCATTTGGTTCCAACCCCCCTGCCATGGCCAGGGAACCTTCCCCTATCTCAGGTTGCTCAAAGCCCTGTCCAAGCTGGCATGAGAGCTCCCGGGGGTGGTGCATCCACAGCTTCTCTGGGCAACCTGTGCCAGGGCCTCACCACTCTCACAGTAATAAATTTCTTGCTAATATCTAATCTAAACCTGCCCTCTCTCAGTTTAAAGCCATCCTATCCTCTTTTGGTTTAAAACCATTACCTCTTGTGCAGTCACTTCATGCCCTCGCCAAAATCCCCTCTCCAGTTCCCTTGTAGACCCAACTCAGGTACTGGAAGGTGCTCCAAGGTGACACCTTCTCTTCTTCAGGCATCCTCAGCCCAGCTCTGGACATCTGTAATTCCATGAGGGTGTACCCATGTCTGAACCAGAGCTCCAGCCAGTGATCCCAAAGAGCAAACTACCCAGAGAAAAATCAAGCATCAAATGCAGGGGCAGGAGGCTGAGCTGGCTCCACTGCCAGCCCACCACAGGCATCCAATGGCAGCAGCTGCAGCTCCCTCTGGAGCCGTCCAAGGGCACCTTCCTCTCTTTGTCAGCCAGTGGCACAGGAATTCTCAGCCCTACCTCCCAGGACTGGGTTGCTAGGCACTTAAATTATAGATACAAATTGGGACCTTAAATTAGGCACAATCCCACACCTGGTACTTATATATTATGAAACAGTCTTTCATTACACGATCATGTATTTTCTTTTTATTCTCCCTGAAGGATTGTTGCTTCATTTGGGATGCAGGATGGCCAATTGCTGACAATCTATCATGGCTGAGTAACCAAGGGCGGTGATGCCCACCCACTTACTGAGTCTGGGAAGTGTGAAAGAAACATGGCAGAAAGGTTAAGGAAGAAAAAGAAGTGGTCCTAGGCTTAACACAAGTGCAGCCAGTTAAATAGAGAGCTGAACAAGGGCTCCTGTCTTACACAAACTCAAAACTGGGATTTTATTTTTCTCCTTCCATGCCAGGGTGGAAAGACAAGTCCCTGAAAAGTGCTGCTGTCTGGTAATTCAGACACTCCTTCATTCCCCTGAATGTACCAGTCACTATTTCAGTATAAGCTTGGACTTTAACTTTGCTGGTAATGCTGAAAAATTTCCAAGCAAAAAAAAATCAGCTCCCAATGCAAAAGTCAATAATCTGAAAATGTCACCAATGGCCGTTTCAGCCATTTACATATTCCCTCAGCCCCCTTCCAAATGTGGAAATTTCTCTGCACCATTTTTTTCCCCACAAACCCCCGAATTTTCTCTAAGCATCATTTTTCTGATGACAACACACATTCTGACTGATGTTAAATTTTCCTGGTCAGGAATTGTTGGACACCCTGGGAGGGATTTAGGCTCTGCTCCTTCCTCTACCACTGCTTGGCACTAGACACCTCACTTAATCTGCAGCTCTCACCTTTCTTCAGGATAAAATCAAGAGGAAATCCTGGAATTAGGTCTGGCATACTACTGAATACTGAAGTCTGTTTTAGTAGCACTTCAACTATATATGGTGTTGTGTAATGCTTTGAAAAATCAAGTTCTAGGTGTTTCCAATAATGTAGCTAAATTGAGTGGACTTTTTTCACGTTAAAATCTCTTGTACTGCAGCTCCTCATCTGTAAAATGGTGGTGAAAGCATCTTCTCTTCTCACAGAGGTGTTTATAAAACTGATATTTGTGAAGGTCCCTGATATTATATAGTAGGGAAAACATTAAAAGCACTCTGAGGCAATTTATAATTCTGCCTTCAAAGCAGTATTTCAATAGTACTCAGTAATAGTGTGCAGCACTTTACACAGAGGTTTTTTTTTTGGTTGCAATTCATATTTGATTTTTCGGTGTCAGTCAAACAAGAAAGTATAAAAGTTTTCTTAGTGACATTTTTCTATATTCAAATGAGAACTAAACTAGCAAGGAAATTACATGATTCTAATTATGCTTTGTGCATATAAATCAGCTGTGAAATAGTTTGAAACTCTTGTGTGTTTGGGATCTTTATCAATGAGGCAGAATAATTACCAACAAACCTCCATTAAGCCTCACTTTAAAAAGAAATGGTTATTAAATATGAACACAATTCTGCACTTCAAAGTCAAAATGACTCCCCAGTGGACTGGGCAGAAATCAAGGCTTGTATGCCTCAATGTGCATATCTCAAAAAAAATTAAATTATAATTATTTTGTGTTTAAAATAGGAATTCCCCCCTTTACCTTTTGTCAGGGCAAGAGATTGTTGTGACCTAGAAACAAAGTTAAGCTTGATCAAATGCAACATAGCAGTCAAATAGCCAGTCTAAATGCAATGCCAATAAACATAAAACAAGCATTGATACAATTCTCAATAATGCAGATTCTCAATAAGCATGGAATATTTTATTCTCCCAAGTAGCAAACCATGTATAGATCAAGCAATAAAAGACATCAGTTTCTCTCTTCGATCTGGTCTAGTGAACACCACAATAGATCTTGCAAGACAGGCTGAAAAATGTCTATTGCTGAACATCAGCAACGAAATGTTAAATTAAAAGTTCCAATAAACAGACTTGGAAGGCAAATAATGTCCTCTTGCACAGCTCTGTTCAACAAAGAATCTCACCACCCTTTTCAAAGAAGGCAAATAACCTCCTCCTGATCTTACACTCGATGAAACAAGTGCTTGGGAGTGAAGCCACTTGCCCAGCTTGGTCAGGGAGCTCCCTCACTGCTGTACACCCCTGTTTGCATGTGTTGTCCATAATCCACCCTCTGGGCTGACCCACTGTGTCCCCACGTAGTGGCACAAGTGCCCATCACTGCTGGGAGGCACTGCAAGCCCTGCTCCCACGGACTCTCTGTGGACACATGCAGCCAGGCACCAGGCAGAAATGTTAATGCTGTTTTAATCTGATTCCCTCTGAAGGTCTTACACCTTGTCACCCGTTTCACAGGTGAGCAACAGACCCCCAAAAAGCAGTGCAGATGAGGTGATACACCAGGGTAAATCTTGCTCCTGCCTTTGGGGAGGAACAGGCCCTGTGGTTTCTCCAGGTAGGTTGTGCCCACACTCTCAGCAGCAGCAGCAAGGCTGGGCTCTGCAGAAGGCTTTGCTGCCCTGGGAAGGCAAAGCTGCAGGTGCAGGACACACGTTGCTTCTGCAGGAACATCATGGGGAGGACCTGGGTGTGCTCCTGGCTCAGACAGCCGGGCATCCCTCTGGGAAAGCGCTGCCACAGCTCCCTCTGCGGGCCCTGCCCTCTGATGGTTAAAAGCATCCTCCCTTCTCAGCCTGCATGTCCAGAAACAGAGAGGTTGAGCAGAGGTGGAGAGAACGCTGGATGTGAGGGTTCAGAGGTGGATACATGCATGCCCTGTGATGTCCCTGGGATAACAAGTAAGTTGGAAGGATTATAACATTTGGTCCTGGGAGGTTCTAGGATTTATCACTTGATGAGGAATAGGCAGCTCACTTTCAGGGTGGAGTCCATTTATAGCAAGCAGAGAAAGGTGACTTGGAAAAATGTTTAACCCTTCCACTTAACTTATTACCCAAATAATTATTCAGTGTCTTTCTCCTCACTGGAGTAGCTTGATCCCTCCTGGCCTGCTGGGGAGGCAGCTGCCACATCTTGGCCCTGGAAGACTTGGGACAAATCCAGTCCTTGTTCCAAACACAAACCATGCTGCACATGCAGAAATCAGTATTTCACAGCACACCTGGGGGCTCCCCAGCAAACCCAAGCCATTGTATCACCTTACTGTGCCCTTCTCTGTGCCACAACCATCTCCTGCTCTCACCTGCAATGATGAGTTTTGGCTGAGCCCCTCTATTGCAGATGGATGTCTGCTCCAGTTCCCATGAGGGAAAGTCTCCCCAAAACCACCTTGGGGTGTTTTCAGAGGCCAAGCATCCTGGATGGCTGCAAACAGAGCTTCTCTCCAGAACTGGCTGGAAGTTAAAAGGAAGATTACAACACTAGTACTTTTTTCCATGAGATTATTGCTCAGCTCTGATAATAAAAACATGCCTGATTGCCCACAGCAGTGTTGTTCTCACACAAAACATCATGCTTGTGCTTCCTATGGAAAAGAACATAACTACTGTAAAGGTGGAAAATGGAAGCAGTTATAAATGTATATTTGAAATCAAATGCAGGTGCATATTCACACTTCCTTGTAGACAAACTCCACCTCATGTTCCCCAGACCTCCCTGCACATCTGCTTGGAGAAAGACAGGACACATTGTCAAGCTAAAGCCAACCAGGGCCAGGATGTCACCTTTCTGCTGCAGTGTGTTGTGTGCCTCAGAGGAATCCAGGGCAGTCCCGTTCTCTTTAGATCAAACTATCCCCCTGACAGCTCTGCCACTGCCTGTGGCCCTGCTCCTGTGACACATGCCAGCCCCCCAGCCAGCCCAGCAAAGAGGGATTGGGTGAGCCAGCCTCAAAGAGCCCCAGGCACCCTGACCCGAGGTGGGGATGCCGGGTCTCCCGAGGACACGGATGCTGGCTCAGCCTCTCCTGACACAGGGCTCCCTCCCAAGCTCTGTCCACAGGTTTCCTGAAACCTCTCACAGTTAAGCTTTAAAGACTTTCACTTCAGAGTCGTCCTAACTCTCCAAATGCAAAGGAGGTCTCGCTGCTCTGGCACTTGCAACACTTCCATTTCAAGAGCTTAATTTCATTACTGAACCTAGCCCAAGGGTTTTCTCATCTGTGTTCACTGCCTTGCAAGGATTGATCTGAGATCTACCTTCCTATCTTCTAGTAAATGTAATTGAGGTTTGAAACAACCAGGTTTAGCCTATTTAGAAGCATTAATGTTATGTGAGGATGGAAGCTCCATTACTTTAACATCCTGAGGCTGAAATTCCCTTGTAGCTGTTTATTGACCTATAAAGATGTGACATAAATGCATCCTTGACATGAAGAAAATGGTGAGGCAGGTATGACATTTCTCCCCCAGGCAGCTACTGCAGGTTCAATTATCTTATCTGCAGGGGAAATGGCTACAGAAACCTAATCACTGCTTCGTTTACTTATAGCCAGCCAAAACCAGACCACTCAGCAACTGTCCCTGGCACTCTGCCCCTGAACAGTCCCCTACCAAGGGCTGAAAGTGATTATCAGACGTGCTAACAAACTTTGCACCACTAAGAAGAGAATAATCAGGTTGCATCATCATTTCAGACAAGCTGGTATAATTTTCTAACCAAGAAACTCTGCTACAAAATAAAACATTTAAGGGAAAAAACCCACATCCCCACTGACACCAAAACCACTGGCCCTAAGAGATCAATAATGTTTCTTTTGGACCTGAACTAACTTGCAGTCTAATACACCATACAAACCCTGACATGAATGCAGAGATTATATTGATCAGCCAAATTGGAAAGGGTAATAGAAACAGGGGAATTAACATTTGGGCAGTAGTTAAAGCAAAGAGCTGTAGGAGAAAGCAGACACATAGAGACCCAGTCCCTCCCCCTTACATATCCCTCTTCTAATTACATTTTGCTAATCCGTTCAATTAACATTGATGAATTTTATGATGAAAAGCATAATGAATCCATTAAACACAAAACAAGTATTGGCATAAATCCTTTTCACCCCAGGAAGTGAATTATATAAGAAGAGCCACAGTAATTTACTAATAAAGTGATCTAATGATGAAAAGGAGCCATTCATTTTGTGGCCAGTTAAGATCCAGGCTGGCAGGGGCTGGATCCTCTGGATCAGATGCTGATGCTGAGGGACTTGCTCTACTCTCAAGCTGCAGCAATTGAAAGCAGAATCGGGCCAACCTCACACGTCACTCGCTGCTACCTAATAATAATAAAGTTACACCAACACCATCAGGATTTTTAATCTCCCTGCTCCTGCTAGACTCTTCTATAAAAAGCCAATTTGTTAAGCAGTTAGTCACTGCTTTATAATTCATAGACTCTCGCGAAAGTTTTAATGAGAAACCACAAAAGCAGTAAGAGGGAATTAGGGGCTGAGGTGACTTTATATGAGGCAGCAAATATCCTGCTGGAGCAGTCTCATCTTGTGATGTGTGCGTTACATTTCTATCATGTGCATGCTAAATTTATATGTCATGCATTCCCTTAACAAGACTATTCACACAACTATGATAAATAGGGCCATAATCTGTGGCGATTTCCATCCTTCTGTATGCCAGCAGAAGTCTCTTAGCAACCGTTGTTAGGGGCAACGCCAGCATCCAGCATCTTTTTGTGGAATTCAGCAGCAACTGAGCTTCCACTGGCTTACGATGGAGGCTCCAGCTATACCTCAGAGAAAACAGAGCCTCCCTTCCCCCTTCTACAAATCCATGCTACTGAGAGACACTCACTGCACAGAGCGTGAGGCTCAGCAGTTATTAGAAATTATCAATTTAGCACAATCCAAGTGGCCATTCTGGACATGACATGTATCTCTTCTCCTTTCACACTACAGGGCTATTATCCTGTTCTCCAAGATCACAATAGCCTTGTCCTTTCCCCAGCCTGCTTAAAATTCACAACAATGTCTTTAAATGAGGCTAGGGAACCTCTGTAATATGCTACAAAGAAATCCCTTTACTAGTCCCCTGTCGAGATGTGCCACAGATGCTCTTCCAGAGCCATGTGCCATGTGTCTGCCTGTAAAGTACAGCCATGATCTTAATGTTCCTTTAATATTTTATTCTGACTGTAGCCTAATGCCATCTAATTGCTGAGCATCCCCTGCAAGAGGAGCTGCTGCAATTCATCTGCTTTTCCAGGATGCCATTTTTATTTTCAGTGGGAACACAGACAGTCCTTTTGAACCAGGACTCTCCAGGTCATGCCAGAATGCTGAAGGGTCTTCTGGATTAAAGGAGAAAAAACCCCAAACAAATGGGTGAAGTCCAACCAAAAAAGTGATGAGGGTTTAATGCCAACCAAGCCAAAGTGTATTTTGAGCACCGCCAGCTTTAATGATGACATCTGTGATATGGGCTGAGAAGGGCATTGGGCTGCCTCTTCCCTGGGGATTATATGAATATTTCATCTCAAATCAATTACTGAGTTGCTATTCCCACTGCTCCCCTTAAGGCTGTCAGCCAACTCACTTTAAAACTCCTATTCTGAGGCAGTTGACATCTCAGCCTTAAAGCAAATCCAAAAACCACACACACAAAGCCCTCTCTGGTCTGAAATTTGGCATCAGAAGGGCTTACCGTGAAATGACATCATAATGTTTTGATGAATGGAAAACTTTTCTTGTTTCAAAAAATTCCCAGCAGTTTTCACATATACCTTTTCCCTAATTTGCATTTAAATTACTTCATTAGGTGCTGTGCCTTTTGCCTTGTGTTTTATTTGTCTTCTAGGAATAATTTCCCTTTCTCTTTCAAACTTGCAAATTTGGCAAGTTTCACCTAACCCCCATGTTAGAGCAATATTTAGATTCAAGCCAAAAAAGCCAGGAGTGTCAAAGTTGTGGGCAACACTCTCTTCATTGTAAGCAGTTGCACAGCTGTCAGATCAGTACAAGAGATGAAATATTATTTGCCATAATTCTTAAGCACCACTGGTTGATTTATGTGTCTTATGTCAGACTTAGATTTGAATTTCCTTGTTTATCCTACACTTGAATCATTGCCTTGTTGCTCCCTCCCATGAGAACTGGCCAGGAATTTCAAGCATATATTTGCCAGACAAGGAATTATTCTGCTCTGTTTGGAATTAGAAGCATTTGCTGAGCCTTGTTTGATTAAATATCCTTCTGTATCTCTCAGCCTTCAGTCCTGATCAGATCCTTAGGATACAGCAGTGAGTCTAAAATCCCCTCTTCACAGCTTTCAGAGACTTTTTGGCAAGAAAATTTCCCAACTAGTTTTAGAGCCTTGTAACACAGATACTATGGACTAACCCTGAGCCAGTTCCTTGACCCTTTCTCATAGTCAGTGAAACAAATGAGAGCCTGCACTCACCCTTGGGATGACTTGGATTTAAAGGGAGGTGATGGGGTCTTTTGAGAGTCATGTGTCAAAATTTAGACCAAACCCTCCACCTTAACAGCTAAGAGGAAAAATAAGACTGAAGTAGAAGATGGAAAAAAAAAAAAAATCTCAGCTGTGTTGTGACTTTCTACAAGTAATTTCATGTCAGACACAGCTACCAGGAAAATAGGCAAGTCCTTCTTTTCTTACAGTGCTTTGCTTAAGAATCCCAGCTCTTTTGTGATGTCTCTGTACATCCCATCCCTGGACAGATTTCCCTGGAAAGCATTTCCATATAATGCTCTCACAGCCCCTTGGGCTGAGCTCAGCCCCTGACAATAACACAGGCCCCTGTGCAAAGGAGGCTGAGGAGGAATTACCCAAGAAAAAACATATTGCTTCAGCAGGATACTAAAGTATCCTTATCCTTATCCTATCACATCAAAGTGTGAGGTGATGGGAACAGCAGAAGCAGTGCATTAACCCCTTTTCTCCTGAGTACTATGAGCAAGGGAAAGGAGCAGGGAAAGGCATGGTCTTCATTTCAGAGACATCCAACACCTGGTTATTTATAGGGTAATCACAGATTTTTTCAGCCTTAATTGCAAAGCAATTCAAGTCCAGGGGAAAGAATGCAGCGGGAAGAAGGAAAAAAAAATCAAGACAGGAGATAGGAAGGAAAAGGAAATATTAAAAAATAGGGTTAATAAAGACTATAGTTCATGAAAAAATACTCTTATCAACACAATGACATAATGAAAGACAGATATAATAGATGGCAGAGGAGCTCAGCAAAGGAAGGGGCATTTAACCAGCTTTGCAGTGTGATGCCCCATCTCAGCTGGATGAGGCTGTTTCATCTCAGCATACAGGTCACAGAACCTTGTCTCTGGATGTCAACAAGATCCTCAGAGTTTTTTTAATTCATTTATTTTTAATTGCTCTTGGCAATGAAGTACACCTACAGATTGAATTAAGCTTTAAGGAAGGTTTTTCGTGTTTCATAAGTTTGAGAAGACAGTAATTATTAACAAATATTAGACTTACAAGTGCACTCAGTGCTAACTGCTACCACCTCTTTGGTGTCTTTAATATGATGTTTATTTTATAAGGCCATGCACACTTCACAGATGTACTTGAATTCTTGCATTGGACATGAAAAAGCAGCCTTCAGGAAAATCCTGGTTGTAGGTTTGCATTAGCTGTAGACAGATACAATTTCTTTTGCAACTGGAACTAATGCAATCTGCAAGAAAATCAATGCAGGTTCACAGGGAAATAACCAGACAGTTAGCAGAGCGTAGTGCAGTCTAACAGAGACATGGTCTGCTAACACTGAAACATGCTCAGTAGTCATGCTTTTGATCTTGCTTCCTTCATATTACAGCCAAGCCTTCCAGACTACCAGGAGTGCATCACACAGCCTCCAAACATATCAATCTTGCACTCACTTTCACTGTCTGCTCTGGTATTTGCATTATGAAGACTGATCTGATTATTCACTGCTGGTTCCAGAAGGGAGTGTTCTCCACGCTTGCTTGGATTATCAATGTGAAAAACAGAGGGGCAGGACTAGGGACTAATTATTTTTAAATGTTTGGGGTTTTTCCTCTTTTATAAAGATGCTGCCTCTATTTACTCCATGCCTCTGATCAAAGATGCATTAAAGCATCTTTTCATATTTACAAATGAGAGCTTCATTCAGGCATGGTGTTTTTATGTGAGCCCTAGTTCTTCTTTTTATGATAATTTCTAATGCAGATTTGACTTATTTGTTTTTTTGTTTGGGGATTTTATTTTATTTTATTTTATTTTATTTTATTTTATTTTACTTTATTCTCCAAAGCAATCACACTTTATGATGCTGAATCTGTAGGGAAGAAAGAAAAAAGTAACAAGTCCTAAATAATCAGGGCAATGCTGGAAGAAATTCATGTCCCAGAAGAGGATAAAAAAAAAGTGAAAATAAATGGTGAAAGAATGACACCATTTATTGAGAGACAAACACTGTACGGGAAGGATGTAAAAATGGTGCAAAAGACAGAGAGGAAGGTTGACTGTGCTCAGGAAAAAAGAGTATATCTAAGACAAAGGGATTCCCTTTGCATGTGGGTCCATGTGAATGTTGGTGTGAAAAACCCCAAAAAAGAGAATGCATCACTGTTCTTTCAAAATGCTTATATTTGTGCTAATCTGTAAAACACAGCATTTGAAAATCTGCTGCTTTATTTTGTGAATGAAGAAGCAGCAGCAAACCTTTGGTACAAATGGATACTTGCAAGTCAGAAATAATTTTTGCCTTGGACAGCCACAGATACATACATTATTGCAGGTGTATCCCCCTCTCGGCTGGAAAACCCTTTTCAGTTTGCTAATGATTTTCCTGGGATTTATAATTCAGGCTGAAATTTCCATTCTGGAAGATTATTCCTTTCTCCTCCTAAATACAGGCAAAACGTAGAGTTGTTTATTATAGTAAGATGGTTGGACAGTGAGGGGGGTGTAGTGAAGGCATTTTTCAACACTTGCAGAATCTGCAGAGCTGTACAAACCTCAGGCCATGTAGCAACTACTTGAAAGTTGTCAAGCATCATCTGTGCACCATAATCACACTGCAGAGTTTTGCTCTTCCATAGAGATCTGCCCACTCAATTAAACTGTGAACATTTACAAAAAATACAACATTTGCCCAGCAGGGGCTTCCCCTGGGGTCACTGCTAGCTTTGGGCACGGCCCTGCTCTGGTGTGGGGTCCTCCAGGGCTGCAGGTGGATCTGTGCTCTGGCACCTGGAGCAGCACCTGCCTCTCCTTCTGGTCCTTCTGGTCTGGCCTGGGTGTCTTCAGGGCTGTTCCTTTCACATATTCTCACTCCCCACTCCAGCTGCAGTTACTTTTTCCCCTTCTTAATCATGTTATCCCAGAGGAGCTGTCTCTGTTGCTGATGGGCTCAGCCCTGGCCAGCCTTGGGTCCATCTAGGAGCTGGCTGACTTTGGCTCTATTGGACAGAGGGAAAGCTTCCAGCAGCTTCTCACAGAAGCCACCCTTGTAGCCCCCTGCTACCCAAACCTTGCCACACAGCCCAGCACAGAAGCAAACACCCCCAGGGCAGCATGACAGGAGGACACAACCAGGCAGGCTGGATGCTGCAGTTGCACAAGGAAGCTCAAAGCTAACTTCCAAGTGAATGACTGTGCTGCTTAATATTATTCATTCCTTTTTTTTTTTTTCCTAATTGCTTTATTAAAAGTCAAAGAGCAAGGGAGTTTCTTGAGGCAACAGGAAAATCTCTCAGAGAAATCTCCCAGGATTTGCTGCAAGAAGCTGTATTTAATACTGTGATTGCTGATGTGTGATAACAGAGGTCAAGAGCAGGGCAAGAATCAGCAAATGTGGGCCCTGGAGAAGAGGATTTGCTGCCATGTGCCAGTGCTGCACCTTTGGTGTCTGGGACAGCTGGCAGCAGCAGACTCAAGCAGGCATTTGATGGTGTGGATGCACCACAATATCCACTAAACCCAAAGCTCCTCGGCTTGGTGAGACAAAGCCACAGTAACAAGGGCTGTTCAAAAGGGATCCCGTGTTAGGCCCTCAACAGTCTCATCCCTGGAGCACCAGGTGGTGGCTCTGTTTGGATTTCTCAAAAACACAAGGCATGGGAAGTCTCTTTAACTGTACAGTGCAAGTGGAGAAACACTTGGCAAGATTTGTAAAAAACAGAAGTGGAGAAAACACAGGAACCCAGCTCCCCTTATCTCTTGAGGTCTTACAATCGAGGTGCAGACTGGAGAAGCCCTTATCCTGTAAGAGCAGAATGTGGCAGGCTGGTGGATTCCTTGCAGTAGCTACAGGAACTGCAGTGAAAATGAAGCTCACATTGAACACTGTAACAGCAAACACTTAAAAAACCCCAACAAGGTGTTTTTTACCTCCTGTTGGAACTAGAGTTGAATAAGCAGTCTGTGAAGTAAAATAAGACAAGAACTGAGGTCTGTCAGACCTCACCAGAGCAGCTTGCTCCAGGATATTTGCATTATGGACACTGCATAGCAGGTTCACTGTCAGCTCAGCATCCCCTTAGGCTTGATACATATATGAGCAAGTGGTCAGTGTGCAGACACCTTCTGTCATCTTTCTGATTTTAGGCACCAACCATGATCAATAGTGATGTATTGAGGGCCTGTGGATTTCCCTGGAATTGCAGAAGTGTCAGATTTGAATCCAAACAAGCATAAATTTACTCTTCTCACCGAATTACCTGAGAAAACTTTAAACTAGGCACAGATGGAAAATGTTATCAGCAAGGCTAGTTGTATAAATATCGATAGGTCTATAACTGGGAGGGATTGATGTCTCCCATGAGATCACACAGTTTCATTATTATCAGTAGAAAACCAACCAGTCAAGCTTTGAACTTCACCTGTATTCACCTTTCACAGCAGAGCAGCCATAACCTTTGACCAGCAACACCTGGGTTTGTAGGAAAGGGAAAAACAACTGATTTTAATTCTTACCCATGGGGTAGGTAAGGTGCACTAAAGCAGATAAAATTAAGCCAAATAAACAAACAGATATAGGAGCAGGCAGATACAGATGTCCTTTAGTGGCCACAATACTTTGGGTAAACACATTTGCACGGCTAACACTGCAACCTCTAGATGGTGGCAGCTGCTGATTTGGGTTCTGGTCACCAAACTGGAAGCCTTCATCGCCAAGGGAAGAAACAAAACCTGTTCTCTGTGACACACAGCCACAGTCTCCTTGCCAACAGCACGGACAGGCTGCAAGGCTGTGCTGAAGGGTCTCATCCTGTTGGTCACTGCCTCGTTGCTTGGTGAGAGCCTGGATGGGGATGCAGACAGTTCCTGCCATCAGAGGAGCTCCCAAAAAACAGCCACATCTGTCTCCCTGGCTGAGGCTGTAAATTCTGTCATGAAATACAGATGACCTTTAGCAAATGTGTCTTCTCTGTATCCATAATGTCAGTCACAGCAAACCTCTGTTGGGTTGTGGGATCATGTTGGTCTCCAGCTATTACAGTAATAAACGTGATTAATTGCAGCTATAAAAAGCAATTTCATTCTGGCTGCTAACCTCATGAAAGAAATAAAAAATTAAATAAACCAAAGAATGAACTGCAGTATGACATTTTTACATCCATATTGGTTTATCTTCTGGCTTTAGACTGTGACTCTGATGGCTTGTGATGGGAATGACATTTGCTTTTACATGGTCAGTATTTACCATCATTGCTCTGCAGGAAGGAGGTGCTACAGGTACTTTCCTTTAGAAGGAGGAGGGAACTGCAACATCTCTCCAAGATTGTTTTAGCCATTAGCAAATATTTCTGACTTAACCATTTTGTCATGTACCAGAGAAACAGGAGTCCTTTGCCAAATCATGTAAAAACCAACCTTGCAACCTCAGGTGATGAGTAACCTCTGCTGAATCAGTGGAGTTGCAAGGGCAGGGCTGAAATTAATCCTGAATTTACTTCATCTAAAACAGAGGCTTTTTAGAGGAGTCTGTTGCTGAGGCTCAGAGTGTGTAATGCCATGAACACACATCTGATAGGAACTGCTTGGAGAGCACAGCCCTGTGTAAAGTCCAATTGTCAGAAAACTTCAACTAAACTGAACATCAAACGTTATTTGCTGTTTTCTTTTCTTTGTAGCCTTTAATCATCACTAGAACATGATTTATCTCTTTGATTATCTTGAAGAATTCACTTAACATAAATGATTTTACTCAAGAGTTTTTAGATTTAGCAGAAAACACTGTAAAAACATCCCATGGCTGAAAGCTGAGGTTTGCAATATAAATCGAGATGCATACTTTTAACAGGGATAATTAGATACTGGAACAATTTGTCCAAGGATGAAGTGGCTTCTGCAATACCTATGGCCTTTAAACAGCATTAGGTTTTTTCTGAGGGATCTGACACTTCAATGTCCAGTGTTCAGAGTGAAGATATGATCTAGAAGCTAATGTGTATGGGTTATGCTGGAGTAATTTCCCATAACCTATGATTCTTTTCACTGAAAACAGAATCTTCCACATGCTTTTCATAGTTTTTATAACTCCATTTACCAAATCCTGTATTGCATTCTCTTAACTTTCCAAACAAAGCCGTATTTATCGTGTCTTAAATTAAATGGAAACTTCAATAGTTACTTCATACAAATGTTCACAGCTGCATAAATGAATTCAAAGAGAAGATTGAATGTTTATCAGCAAGAAAACATAAGCTGTAGGAGCATGCTTTGTACCTTTATTTCTTTGTGCTTCTCTTGTAAAACATTAAGGATGTTCTAGGATGTGAAGTAATTAGGCAGATAGTTTATTACAGCCAAATAAATGCCACATACTCCTCCCTCTCTGGACAGCTTGTAACTCACCATTTATTTCCTCACTACAACAGGTTTATCTGCACAAGCTGCATTGCCCTGATATGGAAGTTGTAAAAATATTTAAATATCAGAATTTATTCTGATTCTGATTCTTTGAGTCAGGGGAGTTGAAGCTTTGTGCCTCTGCAGCCTGGAGCTGTGCTCTGTACTCAGCCCTGCACACAGCCCCAGCTCCAATGAGAGGGGTCCCACAGTTGTGCCCCATCCCACACCCATCCCTTTTCTCTCTCATCCTTCTCTTGACAGTCCTGAAGGGTTTTCAAAGCCTTCAAGAATGTCACCTCTCTTCACCCAAAGAGCTCAAAGTCTATGGAAATAATTAATCATCCTTAGGGAAACTTTTTTTTTAGCAATAATTTGGCCCCATAAAAAAGACCTTTAAAAATAAAACACCCAAAACCAAAACAAAACCCCAAAAGAAAAAAAGAACTATTTCAAGGTGTCTTTCAAGTTACTGTAGTACAAAATGTGTTTTTTTATGCAGACTTTTCTATTTCATCCCTCCAAATGCTCAGAAATTCAAAACCAGTGTGCCAAGGTGGGGTGCTCTTTTCATGCTTTCTTGTATTCCTGTTTTCTGGCTGTGTTGCCTTTTGACTTTCTTCAGCCTTTACCTATGCTTGTCAGCTTGTGAGCATTAAAAATTCAACTCTAAGCACTGAATGATCCGTTCTTCACAGTCTATGACAACTAATGCATTACATCCTTACAGTAAAACAGCTTTATTAGAACAGCTGTATTGTAGTCTTGTCTTTTTATCTCAATCTCCTCAGGGTAATCGAGAAGTGAAGTCAGTTAAGATCCAGGACTAAAACAGATGTTGATTTTGGACCCTGTTTATATCAGAGTGACCTCACACTTCAATTATTTATCTGTCTTATCGCAGTATTTAGGAGCAGCTGGCATGGAGCAGCTGCCATGCTGCTACAACACCAGGAAGACTCCTTTTTTGTGCATTTCCTCACTTAAAGGATTTACAGACAGACAGACAGACAGAGTGGAGGAAGCAAGAGACAGATTAGCCATTTTCCAGCAGTGAGCTGCCAAAATTTCCAGCTGTCCTGTCTCAGCCCACAGCACGATCCCCTCACCTGGCTGAGTCCGTGCATCCCATCTCCATCAGGCACAGCCACTTCTTCCAAAACAGTTTAATGAACTGCCATGATTTTTTGCCAGTGGAATGAGAGCTTTGGAAATGTCAGACCTGGAGGCTGGTGTTTCTCATTAGGAAAAGCAGGGACAAAACCTTGTGAGCCTACAACGCTCCTGTGTGCCTGAGGTGTCCCTCCTGCAGCCAGGTGACGTGAGGGCTGCTCTCCACCTCCTGCCGTGGGCTGTGCCAGTGCCACCACCTCTTTGCTGCCAGGAGCAAGGGCTGAGAAGAACCACCTGAACATCAGGGAGCTCTGGTAGTGCTGAGAAGGGCAGCTGGGACAGAGCTCTTGGGATCTCCACTGCTCTTCAGGCAGCAGGGAGGATGGGTAAGGCAGGGAGGATGATGAGGTATAGCAGGGAGGATGAGGTCAGGCTCATCCCTCGCCTCAACCACACGGGCTGAGCTGGAAGAAGCAGCCAAGCTCTGGTCTTTCCAAACCCAGACATTAACAAATCTCTGTAGGAAGTGCATTTGTTTCTCCTGTTTGGTGGGGGATGGTGAGCACAGAGCAAATGTATACAGTAGCGTATATATGAATATTTCTCCCCACTCTCCAGGAAGCTGAAGAGGAATACATGAAGAATTGCTGCTTTAAAGTCTCTGTAAAGTGTCAGTTGCTGCTTGTGAAAGGTCACTGTCACTGAAGCAGCTGGCTGGATCCCCTGTGTGGTTGGGCTGTTCTGCATGGAGAGAAGTTCCAGCCCCAAAGGAGGAATTTCACATTCTAAGGCCTTTCCAATGCAGAATTGCTCATCATTTTCTTTGTCAATACCTACCTTTGCAATTTACTCCACACAGAATCTTTGTCAGCCTCATTTTCTTTGCTTTTACATCCATGCAATGGGGATAACAACTTCCATACAAAAGATAACTGTGTAAAGACAGAACAGAAAATCTACTAAAGGCAAGAGCAGGCTTCGAATAGGGTCCACCTTAGAAACCTTTCCAGCTGCATTGTTGGAAAATTGCTGCATTTATTTTTTTCAAATATATTTTTTTTTCTGTCCAGTTTATTCCACCTGAATTCTGATCAGGTTGTGCTTGCTCTAATGCAAACTAATAAGGAAGATTTCAGTCTCTGTAGCAGAACAATTTGGCAGTAGGGGACAGGGCAGGTTTCTCTGACAGATGCAAATATTTACACCAGATAGCAAACATGTCACAGGGTCAAGCAGCAGAGCAGCTGCCATACCAGCATAAAGCCACATAATGTTCTCTTTGGCTCCAGGTTCACATAATTGATTGAATCAGCAGATAATCAGTTACATTAAACACCCACTAAATCTTCTCTTTGTCAGCAAAGATGCAGCTTTATAGAGAGGGGCATTTGAAGGATGAGACAAAGCTATTTCCCGGAGTCATGTGTAAACACAAATGTCATTATTTAAAATGTGCATTGCACACATTTAAATGAGCCCCCATGGCCTGTGGCACCAGCCAGGATACTCACAGCTTGATTTTCTCTACAAATTTCATTGAAGACAATTTTGTAGCACGAGGTTGGAAAAGGATGTTCCCAGCTGAGACACCTGATCCAAGCTGGCTGCCCGGGCTCCCTGTCCTCTTAATGGAAAGGGGAGTGTTCAGGTCATGAACCATCTCGTCCTATTTTAGCTAAATTGGGATGAGATGAGTCAGGTCCTCGAAACATCTGTTTCTCTCCTCTGGTAATACAAGGTGTTGAGACAAATAGCACACGTGCAAGCACATATACTGTAGAGACTACACAGGGTCAGATGTTTTCCCTGCTCAGCATCCAAATGAGCCTCCCTAGACACTGGTAACAAAAACCTACCAAGCTGCCAGCTTTGTTCAAAACACTTAGCATTTGTAGAAATCCATCTTCCTTCTTAACTCATTTTCCAAGTCTTCCAAGTCTCATTCCACTTGGTGGTCCAAGTTTCTGCTCTTATCTAGCCCTCTTTTCTGCTAAAAAATATCACCCCCACACTAAACCCCTGAATGTCTTTGATAAGCCTTCATCCTGGCTTACATATCCTGAGAACTCATTCCTGCCATGTTGTCCATAGCAACACTTGTTGATTTGTTCAGGAAAAAAAAAATCTTTTTCATTGTTGTTTCTCTTTCCTGACAGCTGCCAAGCAGCAGACAAATTGTGGTCCTGTGGTATGAGATTCCTAGGGCACAAGACAGTATTTAAGAGACACCTGGAAGGCTTTCAAGAACCCTACAACACACAGATAACATATGTTAACAACCAGCCCCTGAAATGCTGATGAATCCAGGCCAGTTTGTAGAAGGTTGAGCACTGGCTGAGCACTTTTGCTCTGACATTTTTTGGGACATGCTTCTTCAGAAGAAGGCATCAAGTCAAATGGCACATTTGGGGCACTGCCAGACAAAGACACTACCTTTCTTCCAATTCTGGAGCTCACTTAAATGCTGGGATTTTGTTTTACCTCCTGAAATAGCTCTGCCCAAACTGTAAAATTGGAGCACAGAAAACTCCTTTAAAATGAACAGACTCCCAAAAAGGAAGGATTGGTGAGAGGACTGTGGGATTCTTCCAGGTTGGAGAAGTGTGCTGAATTTGAACTTTGAATGCTGAACAAGGAGATCACATCCATGCACAGCCATGCACTTGCACCCAGAAGCTTTTCTTTATATTCACACACACACCCCAGTCTTCACTCCCCTTCAGTATTTATTTGTCTCCTTTAGTTGAAAAGAAATATTCCCCTGAAAGCCAATATCTATGTGAGCTCAGATGGAAGGAAAAGAGTCCGAAAGACTCATACTTTGCAAGTTCCCAGATAACAGGAGCCCTGTATCTCTGTCTCCATAACTGTTTGCCCTACCTGCAAAATCCCCTATAATAAGAAAAATACACTCTGAAATCAGCTGAGGGCATTTCAGTGATCCTGAGGCAAATCTGTTTGGAGTTTTGAGGACAGCTTTGCAGGATGCTGTTCCTCTTTAACATACAACAGCTTCCCCATTTTTGATGAAAGTTTCCTCCCTGGAGAGATAAAGGATAAAAAGCAATCCAAACTATAGAGTCCTTTGTGGTGCTTCAGTGGGAGAGAGTGGCAGCTGATGCTGGCCCATGTTTTCCTTTTGCTGCCTAATCATTTGAGTGTTTCCAGCAGGAACAATAATGTAAAAGAACACCATACCTAAGAAAAGACAAACCCCAAAGTATAAACATAAATAAGTCACAAGCAAAGGAGATTATTTCAAATTCACAGAGAGGTAAATGAAAGAGAGGGGGGGAAAATCTGCCTTTATACAATAGTTTCACATCTCTCTCAAGTGTAAAACCCCAGTGACTTCAATGGAATTGCACCAGGGGTAGATTTGGTCCCATATATTTGCCTTAAAGGGTTTATCTGCCCCAAAGAAGTGGGTTGTTCTTGGGGAAGTGATAACAGCTCTGATGTGCACAACTGGGGAGGGTTGGTACCTTGCTGTGTGAATTAACCACATAATGTGATGTATTGAAGGTGCAGGAGAGAACCCTGCAGGACACAGGTTAGCAGAGAGATGCTCCATTTTACAGGAGCAGTTTGCATTCAACACCAGCTGAGAACTCCTCCCGTTACCTGCCTCGCCGCTCCTCCCTCACCTGGAGGTGAAACGAGGATACCTAAAATGGAACAGCCTGCAAGGCTGAGTCTGGGGCACAAATGATTCCAACTCCTGCTCGAGGTCTGCTCCTCGTGGGAGGTTGAGACCCCACTGGGACCACAGAGCTGGTGAGAGTATCAAGGACAGACTTCCAGTCTTTTTCCATAGCAATTTGACTCCTCAACCACTTTTGCTGTGTTGTTGCCCACCTTTCACAGGTGCAGCTTTTTCTGCTGGTAAGTTATTTTACTTATCAAAATTAACCTTATTTGGTTTGGTTTTTCCCTTTTGGGCTGTCCAAGACACAGAAGGCGATCTTGGCTTTCAGTTTCAGTACTTGATGTTTAAGGATTTGCTGAGAGCTTTAGTTGTAGTTGCCCAAGGCATTCTAGGGGACATAGTAAAGGCAAATGTGTTATGTGCATTTTGTAGCACACAGATGCTACAGCTGGGATTTGTGTGTACAGAATCCATGCAGAGGAGTGAGCAACTGTTTCTCCAACAGGCTTGCAAAATAAACTGAAAATGGTCAATTAAAACTAACAAATGCTGAGAAAAAGGAAACAACTGATGCAAACTAGACAAAGACCATACAGTCATCCAATGGCAGAAACAGGATGCAAGCCTCATTCCTGCATGCTCTGCACAAGATCATCCCTTTTCCAGCAGGATCCTCAGATAAAGCACCTCTGATTTTGTAGCTCAGTCCAAAATTGCAAGTCTAGTGACAAATCACAGAACTGCAAACAACCGTACAGCCAAAAGCAATCTTCGGGTGAGTCTAGGTTTGAAGTTCATCAGATTGTATCAGATAACAGAAGGAAAAAGCTACTTCTTGCTGGGAGAAAAAATATTTTAGACTGAGTGCTTTGGAAAAATAGAAACCTACTGTATAGCAGAAGGAGGATTTGGGTACTGAGTTAAGTCTCTGAATGAGTAAAATTGCCTTCCAGGAGAATCAAATCTGGGTGCCTTTTTCCACTTCACCTTTTAAGACTCCTCTGAATCCATTACACTGCTTGGAAAGAGGGTAAGTCATTACTTAGCTCATAATGAAAACCACTGGTGAGAGAGGCAAAAAACCTCTAGAAATCTACACTTCTTTCCCTACTATATTAAGGAGTGAAAGAGTTCTGTAAAGTAATGCATCTAAATCTGTTTGGAGAGTGGAAACAACAACAACAAAATGAGAGGTGAGAGGAGAGATGCCACTCAGGCAAAAAAAGAAATAGTTTGCACAGTGATTACCTGCTGAAAACGCAGCAAGTTGGATTAAATTGTTGCTGCACCTCTAAATACCTTTGTCTCCATAAAAACATTGAACTACTTTAATGGTATTGATTTCAGCAGAAGTGTACAAGCCCATTGATGTGGAGACACTTATGTTACTGGTGAGAGGCTTTATTTCAGAAGCAGGAATCTGAAAAGGAGAGTAAGTAACTTTCCTGCATAGATATATTTGGTCTGGAGATTATATCAGTATTGAGATTTAGGTTAAACTTCTCTTATCCCAAAAGAAAAGAGAGAGAGAAGGAGGAAAAAAAAAAGCAGCCAACTGAAAGTAGTTAAAGTACTACCCAAAAAGTTAGACTACTACAGAATTAGGTCTAAATACAGATTTTAAATTTAAAAAAATCTTGCCTTGTCAATTCTACAAGCATGAAGATAAAGTTTTCACGCTAGGATAATTCAAGAGGGAATCTATTTTCCATCTAGGTGTCCCAGTGGGAATCTCACTACTCCTGCCCAAAGTCTCTGCTGATGCAGCAGCCACACTCACTGCTGGTTGCCTACATTTACACATGGGAACGGGACCCTTCTGCTTAGAAGAGACTGTAAAGATTGATTTCAAGAAGGAAGGTATTCCTTGCTTTGCAGATGAACAGATTGAGCATCCCCCACTGTATTTCAGTGTTTTCCTTTGGCTTTGTCCTGTATCTCTCACTCACACACGGGGTTTGTCCCATCAGCTGACAAAGACTTTTGGCAAAAGCCAAATCTATCTGTAAGAGAGCAACAGCTGGGCCAGGCTCCAGCACATTTACACAAGGAGGTTACTACTTAACAAGTAAGAGCATATCCCTGAGACTTGAGAAAAATAAAATAAATAATACATCTCTGACCCAAAATCTCGTTTTCATCCCAAGAACCACTAAACTGTTTCATAAGGCTCTCTAGGATTATACAAGAATGATTCAGAATACATCCCAGGGACTCTTCCCTGCAAATAAATAAGCCAGATGAACATGCTGTGCCACACTCCAGTTCATAAAGAGAACCAGAGGGCAGACTGTAAACAGAAGGAAATTGCAAGAAGGCCAATAAAATGCAATTGTGATCTCATGCCATCAGCTGGACTAGGCAAGAGGGATAAATAAAATCACAGACTTCTCCCATATTTATGGTTCCTTATTGTTGTGGAGCTCTCCTCAGAACAAAAACGGCTCTGGAAGGGAGGCAGCCGTGCTCCTTTCGAATGGCAGCATTTAAGAAAGGAGAACCATATGGTTTTGAGTTGGCTCAATTGTGGCAGCCAGGAAACTAATCCACAGATTTATTGGAGCTGGCATACGTAACAGAGTGGCAATGTTCCTTTCATTTGCTGCCAAGAAACCCTCTGTGGTGCAGAGCTTTACCTTGAGCAGCAATTGCTTACTGGGCATATGGGCCTTATTTCTGCAAATGGGAGTGGAAGAGAGTCAATTTGCAAATCAAATTGGAATTCTCTTCCCCCTGCTGCTCCAATTTACTATGCAGGCTTTATTCATAGTTAAAGAAGCCTGGATTTCTGCCTCTTTTTTTTTTTTTCTCTTGAACTTGTTCTATTGATTCAGGACATTCAAATGGGAGGAATATCATGACCAGAGAAGGGATCATTTAAACCATTATCACTGACCATATAGAAGTTATTGCACTTAGTATTTTACCTAATAACCTACCTGCTGGATGACCCTAAGCTATTATCATTAGAGTTCCTGACATCCTGATTTTTCTTGAAAAGGTCATATGGAAATGGAGAACAGCAGATCAGAGTCAGTAATCTGTATAAAGCATATATAGTCATCCTGTTAAATTGTTTTTTTTATTTATTTTGGTGGTGAAGCACAATAAAAAAATCCCACGTATACCTGGGGCATATTCATAGAAGGGTTTTTAGAGTTCCCATGGGCTTACTTGGAAAAAGGTATCAAAAGCTTGACTTCTGAAGAGAGACAAGGTGGCAGGGGGTGATTGATAGATGAACTGCCAACCCTTACAAGTGCAAATGGAAATATGATCAGGGTTTGGAATCAGCCCTGTTCACCTGGGGGAACAGGCAGGGCTGCATCTGAGGTCTGCAGCAAGGCAGGGAGAATTTCAGGGGGAGACAGATGCTACAGCAATGTTAAATGTTTCAAAGATTTCCTATAAGCTAGAGCTATAGACATAAAGAAATTTATATAATTTCTCTGGGAGGCTATACCTCTGTTATCTCTTTTTTCAGTAGATAGAGTGCTGTTTTCTTTGCTTCAGCAAAAGTAGAGAATAACAAAGGGAACTGGGAATTGTTAAGATCAGCCATCGATCATACCACAAACCCATTGTGTTCAGTGTGCTGGGTACCAGACACATCAGAGAAAGGCAGGAATGCCCATTCATGGGCAATTCTATAATGCACCTCTGCCAACCTTATCTTTGTGCCCAGTTTCCAAGCAGATATGTCTAGAAACATCAGTGAATCCAGTAACAGCAATGACCTATGAATAGAACAGCTCCCTCAGCCCCTGATGATAAGCAGTAGAAGTCTGCAACGAATTAGTGGAATAAATCATTATGATTTTAAAGGTTAACTTTTGCCATCTTTCTCTGCAAAATGATTCCTCTGTGAAATTAAACATTGCTCTCAACACAAAAATATTATTGAAGAAGTTAAATTGTCTTCTGAAGATTATGTTAAATCTGAAGATGGCACTCAAATCAATAACATGTGAGTTCAAAGCAGTCAACAAAGACTGTCCAACCTACAGGGACTCCCATAGGTCATGCAAGCCTGCTGTGACCTTATTTCAATACATCTCTTATTAAATGGGTCAACAGCACTTCTCTTCAGCAAGTGGCTCAGATATCCACAGTTCCCTCCTTTCATTACTTGCTAGAGGTAAAAACCCATAAATATATAATCTAATCTGAACTGAGAGGATATTTATATATCATCATATCTATGTAGTATATATATCAACAAACATGAAGAGGGGTGTGTAGAGGAGTTCAGTGTTCAAGCAGGGGTGCTTTGATTTTTGTCTGCCAAAGCTGTATCACTCAGCATATGCAACAGTACAGAACTGACTGCAGAGAAATACCCTGGCTTTCAGTCTCTTCCTTGTGAAGAACCAACTTTGGTCTGACACCTCAGCAGAAGTCAGTTCCCTTTTGTGTGACAGGTAGTGAGAAAGCAGAGAGATGAATTTTCATGCCTGAAGAGTCTCATTACTGTGTTGAATTGCCCATAGGTAAAACTGTGTATATTTTTCGTTCTGCCTACTGAAGAGGCAATAAAGCACATATATGCATGTACAGCAATGAAAAATTAATTACATGCAAATAATTCCCTATTTTACTGCCCTAACATATTGCTTTGGTACAGTTGGCAGTAAAAATTCCTCACTTTGAAATAAACATCTACACATACACAAATATATTAGTCTATATATTTGCACCATTGAACTAAAGTGCCATAAAGGAAGAATTCCATCATCCAGCTCACAAAATTAATATCTCTTTGACCACATAACTGATTTTATTTCAAGAGGTATTTTTTGAAAGCAAGTATCAATAACAGTCATAAGCCATGTGCGCCTGAATTTGTCTGCGATTTCTACTGTGAACATTAAAAACACTGAATGATAAAAAAAAATCAGATAGCTGTCAAAGTAACTCTGCTCACTGTGCAGAAAAAGGGAAGCAGAAAATGGTCAGTTATATCTGTGCCACATCACTGAAAAGCAGCACAGGAGTGAACCCTGGCTCACAGTAGCCCTAATACCATGTCCTCCTCTAAAAGATGGAGGACAAAATCAGTCTTTTACCCACAATAAAAGGGGCCTCTATTCACTAGTGAGAGAAGATACAAATGCTGCCATGTGTCCTTTGAAATTGCTTATAGGATAATGTGGACAGACAAGAAGCCATCACATTCCCAAGTATCAGCTCACAAACCTCCCTCTGAACTAATTGAATAAATAATTTGGAATTCAAAACCTTTTCCTACCCAAAAATAAGATCATCATCTAATGAAAGGAAGAAATTGCCCTGCACATGCTCCTGGTGGGGGTCTGATTCACTCTGCTGTAGGACAGTTTTTAAAAGAGCCTGTCCCACCCCTTCCTAGCCTACACCTGGCTGAAGGAACAGTCCCCTTCCTTCTATACAGCACAATCAAAGGACGGCCTTTTCCTGCCCCTGCCTGATCACTGAATCCAGGGCCAAGATTTGGGCCTGATCATCCTTGCACACCCTTTCAAATTCAGGATATTCCATGATTCTGTGACTAACAGGATTCCTGGTGCCCACACCACCCCTGTGTGTGATTTCACTCTGTCTGCTGAGACATCCATCAGACATGGAGAATATTGAGTTACTGGGAATGCCCTGTCCCAGTACCTGAAAATGAGGATCTGGGGTTTATATATGGGCAATGTCACCACAGGTCTCCAGCAGGACTGGACATTAGTGAGATGAAGAGGAGGGTGAAGGCCTGTATGCTCAGCCCCAGCACTGTGTCCTGCATTGGTAATCACTGATCTGCACAACCCCAGGGACTTCACTTTTAAGCAGGCATGGCATTATTTCAGCATACACAGCTATAAATTGCTTCTGCTAACTATTATTTTACAAACAACTAAGCAAGGAATATTTGGTGTCAGAGACACAAAATACATTATTTTAGTTTAAATCTTTTGTAATCTCAGAAGATGTCAGGTACTGCTCCTTCAAATGTTATAGTAAGCAGTTTGGTTTGCAGCAAGAAGAGATAATTTCGATATTTCACATAAGTTTTTTTTACAAAGAGGCTCATGTTTCAATCTTTTAAAATTAAAGATGCTTGCAAAAAAAAAATCAAAACAAAACAAGAAAAAAAAAAAAAAAACACAAGAAAATGGAACAAACCCGTAAGCTTCTAAAAACTTTCTCTCCACTGCTTACTCCATGTTTAAAATGAAAGAGCTTAGTTCTGTCCACAGGACCTTTACTCTGTCAGTATAAAAACCTAGTTTCTCACAGTACCCTCCAAAGATACCTTCCACTGCTGGCTGTAATCCATAATGAAAATGAATGACAGATCACACAGCAGGAATTTTGTTTGCAAATCTCTGAAATCAGTGAATGTATCTTAACACCTCTCATCTGTATCACTTTGTCCCCAGATCTATTTGCTTGTTACAAACAGGCCTGAACACTCTGATTTAACAGATTGCTGAGCTCTCCTGTTCACTTCCCTGTTCATTAATCTTCATAAAATGATCTGGCAATGAAAATTGCTGGAGTTCTCCCCGTACTACCTGCTGCACTCTGGGCTCCAATGAATAAATGGAGAGTATCTAATAGATGGAGAGAAAGGTTTAAGTCTGTATTTCTTTCATGCATTGGAATGTCTCCAGCCTCCATCCCCATGGAATGAAAAGCTCTGTACAGACTGATTTGCTATGCAGGGCACACTCAGCAGGACCAGCTGAAGGCACTTTGTGGAGGAGTTAAAACAATAAGGTAAGCTACAGGTAGCACAGAGCTGTGTGGCATAAATCAACCCCTGCCACAGGGTGAAATTCTGCTTTTTCTGGGAAATAGTTGTATTAAACACATTTCCAAAGGGATTTTCAAAACCTATTAATTTTAGGCCAATGAAAAGAGTATTTCATGCAGGCTTTTGCTGCAGCAAAGGCATCTGCAGAATCTGCAAAGCTTGATTTGAGCAAGCTTTCAAGGTTGTTCACCATCATGACACATTTGACATGCATGCAGTATTTAATCCATAGCTTCCATAGGAAGCCCAGAAGGAAGCAGATCACCTGACTTCAGGTCCCAAATGTCAGAGGGGCAAGAACTGCCAGTGCAAGGCCCAGAAGGATGCTCTTGAAAGGGAACCACAGTACCAGAGTAAGCACTCAGCAGGCTGCCAAAGTTGGCCATGTCACCTTTGCTCTTCATAGGCACAGGATGTTTAAGGTGGGACAACTCCAAAAATCACACCAAGTTCCAGAGAGTGTTGTCCAGACATTTCTTGAACTGTGTCAGGCTTGGTGCTGTGACCACTGCCCTGGGGAGCCTGTTCCAATGCCCAGCCACCCTCTGGGTGAAGAACCTTATCCTAAAATCCAGACTAAACCTCCTGTGACTCAACTTCCTGCTGTTTCCTTGGGTCCTGCTACAGATCATCATGGAGAAGAGATCAGTGCCTGACTCTCTCCTTCAATTCCTGAGCCTGAAATACTCAGATGAGGCTGGTAAAATGTGGCAACCCTAGAGATGTAAGGAATGTTCCAACAATGGATTATTGCTAAATCTGGCATGTCTTTTGTCCTAGTTTACAGAGAGCTGTCTTCACAGGCTAAGCCAGATACAGATTTTTTTGCACAGGAAATATTGCTCTGGGACATAAATTCTATTGACTCTCCATATTGACAGGAGGTAACAAGTGACTTGAAAAAGCACTGACTAGCAGCTCCTAGCTCAAGAGAAATTACATATCGAACTGTATTGGACATGTCCTAGATGGTAGAGAGACAAAGACAACTTGCATGCTATCCATCAGACCACTCACACGTGGAAATGGCTGTTATTTATCTTCTCTTTTAACTAGAAATACAACTTCAAATTCATTTTGCCCTAAAAAAGTGCATAAAATGGCTGACTCCCGCTCCAAAGCTCTGTGTCTGTCTGCAAAGGGAAGCCAGAGAGGCTTGTTCAGGTGGAGACAACTAAGAATGGATGGAATAGAAAGGCTGAGACTTCTCCAAGAACTTCTAAACACAGGCTCTGGTGCAGCATGAGTGACATGAGTGAGAAGAGCAAAAGAGAACAGAGGGGAAAGAACAGATGCAATCAAAATGTCCCCTTTCTTGAACACAGAAGAAAAACAAGGTTTGGTTTTTACAGCTTTTCTATGAATTGCTTTGATACAAAATTGCTGATCAATAATAACATCACTGGAAACAGGATCTTTCCTATTGGTGCTCATTGTGGAAGATGATATAAAGTCATTCACTTTGCTTTTGTCAACAGAGATCTTACATCTGCACCCAGGCTGCAATCCAGACACCTCATGGTTTTAACTTTCCATGATAAACAAAGCTGGAATTCTCCTGCTTGTTCAGGGCAGATCTTAGGCCTATTGATACAGGGACATTTTGCATTTCGAAGCCTTCTGCAATTTTTCTTTTTTGTTGCCTTTAAATAGGTCACAAGAAACAAATAATTATCATATTCCTGACCATTATTCCCTCCCAACACTTCCTCCCTCTAAAGCCCACATTTATTCTGCACCTTCTTCAGGATACACCTTGTCTATTTGAACAAATTTAATTAGCAAATATCAAAAAGTATAGATGTGCTCACTGCAATGATGCATAATCATTGTGATTTCCTTGGAGTGTTTTTGTGCTTGGTATGAGAATAACAAAAACTTTTATTCTCTTAAATGCGAAGTTTTTTGGGAATTAATCCATTAAAACTGGATAAATTACAGGATACATGAAAATATTCTTTCTAGGAAAACAGTTTTATGAAATTTGTCTACTTCAGTGTTGATATTCTTCTATTGCCAAGATCTTGTGTAATTCTGCACTTGAATTAGCAGAGGATTTAATTTCCATGGTGTGCTGAGACCAGACCAACAACAAGCATTTTTGGAGGGACTTGCATGATGGAGAAGTAGTTATTGTGTTTTCTCCCCCTGCCCTATGAAGCAATAAAAATTCATCATGCAGAACAAAACAACAGAGATGACAGAAGAAAAGGACTTACAAAAGAAGAAAGCAACAGCAGAGACACACAAAGCTCTGAGCAGAAGAGAGATGAAACAAGATATTTTGTAGTTAAAGGGTAGATTGGAGGGGACTCCACTTGGGGTTCAAATTACGAGATGCAAAAAGCTCTTGTGCCACCAAAGAGGATCCATTGGGCCAAAACTTGCCCAATGAAGGAAGGAGGAGAAGTCAATGAAATACATGAAAGGTTTCTCCCTCTAGATCCAGACTCACTTGTGCCTCTGCTAAGCAGGAAAGAGGGGTGGCTGTGCAGTCCTGGAAGCAATGGCAAGCACAGTGCACCAGTCTTTGCACAAACTCTTGTAGCATATTCTGGAGGAATTTTTTGCATTCCAAATGAACAGAGAGCAGCACAACCAGATCTCAACTCCACCTTTTATGAACAGATGCTGACAGAGGGTTTCTACCCCCTCAGAAAAGAATGTTCCCACATGTCGAGTAATGCACCACATTGGGGTATTTAAAATTCTTTCTTTTCACCCCCTCAGCACCCATCAAAACCTTGGAGTAGATGGAGAGGGTTAATGGGCTGCCAGACAGGTCTGTCTCTGGGCATGGCTAAAGTAAGCTGACCCCAGATGGGTGAATTGGGCATTTGTGATGCTCTAGTAACAAAACCAGCAGCAAGTGCCTTGTCCCCAAAGCAGGGCTTGGGCATTCCATGTCCTGAGTTTGGGGGAGGAAAAAAGCAAAGGCTGAGGATATGAATGAGAGCTGTATTTCAACAAAAGCTCTTTGATATCAAATATCACAGACCAGTGGAAATTAAAAAAAAATTAAAAAGAGAGAAAAGGAAATAGCAGGGAGGGCAGAAGAGAGCAGGTGAAGAGGTGAAGTGAATTTTACAGCTGAAAAGCAACTTTAAGGGATTTCCCTGATCTGCTATTTATTAGACAGCATGAGGCAGGGCAATAGAACCTGCTCCTGCTGTTTTAACCTACACCCAGTGCCCAGGGAACGAACCTCACTTCAGAGGTTGTTGGCAAATGCCAAGTTCCCCTTTGAGAGAGGCCACTGGGTTTCAGGAGAATATCAGCAGCGTGGAGCCAGTTCAGACCCTCTCAGAGGGGCCCTAATCCTCCTCCCATGGGATCTGATGCACTGTCTCTTGGACTATGGCCTGCTTATTTCATCCTGATGCTTTAGAACAAGTATTGCAGGAGCAGCATGGACCTTCATTGAGCTGATGAACCTTAGAGATATTTTGTCCATAGCACAGATAAAAAATACTTTCTCCAGTAAAAAAAAGATTGATTTGGCGCTAAAACTGCAGCACCTCACCCTTCAAACAACACCCTTAAACTGTACCCTATCTATGCCTTCATCCCTGTCCTGGATTTATTGCAGTTAAGATGGTCAAAAGTGTTGCAGGTTGTCCTGTGATTTAAGGAATTTTTCAGATGAAAACATTTTAAAAGCCCAAATTTCTTATCTTCATTTAATGGTACAGACAGGATATCAGAATATGGTCACTTTACATTCATAAAGAAATAAAAACAAAATCAAGACTCTCCCAAGAAATGTTCCTTCTAATGCTGTTAATCTCTTGCATAGGCCACAGCCAAGTCTAGACTGTGTATTTATTTATTTTTCATGTTTGTTACTAGCATCCCAGGCAAGCTTGTTCACTTTCAATATTGAAAAACAGGTAAGTAGAGGAGAAACACTTACTAAATGAAAGCACAACATTTGAGATGTTGGCAGAAAATTTTCCTATGTGCAAAAAAAAAGCTGTATTTTCATATATTTTCTGAATCAAAATTACTCATTCTACTTGAATATTGATAACTTTGGTATTTCCTGCGATCTTGCAATCAATTTTTTTTTCTCCTCCACTAAAATCCAAGATTTTTTGCTGTAGTTGACAGAGAGCTTTCTTTCTTGGTGAGAAATCAGCTCTTAGTTCCATAACTAACAAGGTCAGAAAGCCTTGTCAGGTGCATATCAAGAGAGTTGCATAAGATGCAAAGTACTTATTCTGCAGTATGGTAGCTGAGGACATGAATTAAATTCTTGAAGGGGAAAAAATTACACTTTGAAATTGCAGCAATGATGTACTCAAGTCGTCTGTAAATTAAGACACCTTCTTGCAATTCACAAATAGAACAAATCTTTTAACAAGTGTTAAAAATTAATAAGGAGAGGAGAGGAGATCAAAGCTAAGGTAGATGCTTCAGAAAACTGCCAAAGCATTGACAGAAGAAATCTTTCAGCTTTAGTTCATAAGAAGAGACCAGAAAAGCATTTCCCCTTTGGTGGAATGAAATGGCTTTAAAGCAAATAGAAGAGAATCTGAAATGAAATGTGTGTAAGAAAAGTAGTCTTTAATTCTCCTTCTGGGGAAAACTTGCTTGACCTGAAATCAAAAGTTGTAAACTGATGATTCACTTCCTCACCCAAACTTACAGAATTATAGAATGGTTTGGGTTAGAAGGGATGTTCAAGACCATCTATTTCCAAGCCCTCTGCCATGGTCAGGGACACCTTCCACTAGACCTGGTTGTTTAAAGTTCCATCCCACCTGGCCTTGAACTTTCAGGGACAGGGAATCTGCAACTGCTCTGGGAAACCTCTTCCAGTATTTTGTCACAGTGAAAAAATTCCTCCTAATACCTAATCTAAATGTGTCTTCTTTCAGCTTAAAGCCATTCCCTCTTGTCCTGTCACTGCATACCTTTATAAACAGCCCAGCTCTCCTGAATATCCCCTTTAGATGCTAGGAGGTGATCCAGGTTTTCCCCAGGGCCTTTTTTTCTCTAGGCTGAAAAGCCCCAACTGTCTGAGTCTTTCCTCATAATATATTACTTAAACCAAGATGCACCCACTTCCATGCAGAACATGCACTTACAGCTGCAGAATTATCCCCCCACAGGATCATATGATTTGGGAAAGCAGCTGTTCTACCTGCAGGCTCCAGCTTCCAGACCCCTCAAAGCAGATTTTCACCTTGTTTATTGCAAAGTAATCTTTGTGCCACAGACTGGCTGTGTGTTTGCTGTCACTCACCTTGATCTATTTGGCTGATGACATTGTTGGGTGACATGTGCCATGAGCTGTCCACTAACACCCCATCCCTGCTGCTGGAAAAAGTTCCCTTCTTGGCACTTTTAAAGAAAATGATGCTCAGAGAGTGGGTCAGCTCAGAAATTCTTGGAGACAAGGACTGACTATGACCACAAAGTACTTTGAAATGTCTTTGGAAGTACAGTGAGGAAGAGGGAGGAATCCTTCATGCCTTGAAAGCTAATCTCCAACATTCCTCAGAAACACAAGGATGTACAAAAAAACCTAGACATTGTAGCTCCATGTCATGTAACACCAAACACAGAGAGACATCTTGGTGACAACTGTGGAGACTTCAGAGATTGTATCTTGCTCAGACAGGGATTAATGCAGAGCTCAAACACACTCACAGTCCCACAGAAGTCCAGATGTTCAGTGTCAGTCTAAGGTTCGATAAAAGTGCTCAAGGTGCCAGTCTGAAGCAGCCATCTGGGCTCACATTGTAGCTGGAGAGAATCAGGTTTCCCCAGTGGGAAGTTTGGCCCATTTTTAGATAAATGTTTAAAAGAGTGCATCTATCTCCCTCTCTCACTCTCCCCTCCCTTAGGCAGAGACCGCCACCAAACTGAGGTCGCAGTTTTAACTACAGACAGCCTGACACTGGAAGAGAGGAATCCCACCCCACACAAATTGCTTGCCCAAGGTCACATGAGCAGCTCATTGCAAAGATCCAAAATTTGAGTTTAGCTCGGGCATTTCTTCATCACTGTTCCCTGGCAACCAGATAGGACACAGAGCTTGCATTTAGCCCTGCAGCCTGTGCGTGCACAGAGACCCACGCAGCTTGTGACAAGCCTTGCAGTGCACAGACAAGCCAGAGAAAGATAAGGTCGGGTCACAGAACATATCTATAATTGCTTCAAGGGAGAAAAAAAAAAGGAAAAAAGGAAAAAAAGTTGGTTCTTCCAAATCTTTCACAGCTGTCAGTACAGCAACTAGATTTTATTTTAGGCCCATCCTGCCAACAAGTATCATTTTGATTTCTGTGAGCAGAATGAAGATAATTAAGCTTCCAAAAAGCAAGTATTTAGTAAAAATAGCCATGGCTTTACTTAGCAGCATACAGTATTTTAAAAGAAATTCTTCAGCTTCCATCTTCCAGCCAAAGGGCACTTCTTTCATTTTTTTTACCAGAGTTATCAACTTTTTTCTATTTTGAGATCACTAGAGAAAAGCAAAGGACAGGGAGCTAAGGGTTGTCCGACATCTTTCAAGATGTCCTGAGAAAGTAAGAGTTACTGTCTCTCTCCAAGCAAGCACCAGAATATACTGCCCTGCCCGTGTCTCTCAGACAGTTTGACACAGCCTAGTTCCACTGAACTACTTCTGATTTACACCAGCAGTAAAAAGGGAGGGGGAGAGGGAAGTCAGACACCGTAAATCTTTTCACTGAATGACATTTTGAAGGGCTCGTACATCACTTTGAAACTAAGGTCTAGAATCACAATGCAGATGACCTGAAGAATGGCTTATATGCCCCAAAGCCTCTTCTCCTTCCCTCAGATATCATTTGCTTTAGTAGAAGACATTAACTCTTCCTACAAAGCTGGTATCAATGGACTCACAAAGGCATTTAGAAGCCAAAGTGCCATTGACTGCAAGGCTAACACCTCCAGGATATTTACTTAATACAACCAACTAATGTCAAAGGGACAATATTTCCATGAGTTATACAGCAATTTAACAGCATGTTTTTCTCTGAGCTACAAGGGAATAAAGTTTCTAAATCATTTGTGAAAGCATCAGCCTTTTTAGTTCATTATTTATACTGCATGAAAGAAGCGAGTTGGCAGTCCATGATCTGGCCCTGCAAAGACACAGCTGTGAGCATGAAGAGTGATGTTCATTGTCACCCATCCAGTGGCTCTGCCAGGGTCCCTGAGCAAGGGACAAGATGAAACTGTGTCCTACTCAATGCAGTATATCCCCATTTCCAACTGTGTTGGAGGCAGAGTAATAAAACAGGTATGATCCCAACCTTCCCTTTTCATACAACATCAGATTCATTTCATACAACATCAGATTTTTCATACAATATCAGATTGTCTTCCCATTTACCACACACACTTTCCCTGCAGCTGACAGCTCATACTGAGCAGAAAGAGAAGGCAACACCTCAGCAAAGTGGATTCTCCAAATCTCCATTTCCCAGACTGAGACACTTGTGTGAGTCTCACTGGGCTGCAGTAAGGACGTTGAGCATCACACTCAGCATCACACTCAGCAACACTGTTAGACCTCAGGTTTGAATATGCTTTGGGGCAGAATTCAAAGTCTTCTTTAGGCTGAGTCTTTGGCATCCAGACAGCTCATATGGATACCATTATGGAAAAACAGAAATAAGCAGAACCCCTTACAACAAAACACAATATAAAGCAGTGCAGAAATAATGTCCCATTTTAATGAGTTAATAGTGGAGAAAGAGCTTCCAGTCTGGTAATCTCATCAAGGACAGGATCTATGTCACCTAAGATTACAACCCTCAGCATCTAAGCAAATTATCTGAGACTCCCATCATGGCCTTTGAAGTCTAATCAGCAGAGTTTGGGGTACAACTCATCTGGTCAAGCTTTGGCTGCACCGATGAGAGTCTGTATTTGAATAGCTCTATTTCTGTTATAAAGGGATCCTAGGCTCACTTAGATTTATATCCTGTAAGCACTGCAATATTTCAGACAATTCCCAACCAAGTGTTCCAAACAGCTAAAGATTGGTTTTATTGTGTAAACAAGAGATTTAGACTTATCCAACTTGAATTGCTCAGCATACTATTGAGGTGAGGAAGATGTTAAGTCCTAAATCAGAGTAGACCTCAACTACATAAAAACGAATGGTTTAAACTCCAGGAAAATCCATCAGCTCACAAACTCCACACCATGACCACTACACAGCAGGGCAATATATTCCCACAAAAGCACTGAAGCTTGTGGGGTTGAAATGAGGCTGGAAGTATCCATTATGCCAGACTCAGACAGGAGGCTGACACACTATACCTGACCAGATGTCATATGCAAACTCAGGACTTTTATCTAGTGTTGGTGATAAGACTACTGATCTGCTGGTGAAAACATCATTCGTTCTTTAAATTGCATTAGCCATTAGCCATTACCCTACTGAAATATAAAAGTTAATAGTTACAACTCCAACACAACATACCATTATATGGTAATTTGGAGACTGAAAGCATAACTAATTATAGACTGAATTTTGCAGCAGATACAGTGGCTTGAGACAATATTTCAAGGCAGGTGTGGGCAGTTACAAAATACTTCCAGAAATCTGAACAAAGACTTTTGCAGAGGATTATAAAACTAAGCCTTTGAAGAGCAGAAGTAGCATGTTAGCTGTGTCCTGTCCTCAAACCATATTACTACCTTGTCACTTACTTAGCAATAGATTAAAGTGCTTTGTCCTGGAATCCTATTAGTGGCTCACACCAGCACAACATGAATTCTGTGTCTTGGAGGTGCAGTGGTGCAGCTCTATCCTACTTGTAGCATGGGCAGAGGTGACACAAAAAAAAAGGTTTAAAAGCTAAAATGAAGTTATAAAAGCTCAGCACAGTTCTTAAAGCATGTGACAATTGCTGCTGTTTCCCTTCCATTACTAATAGCTAATAGCTATTAGTTACTAATAGCTTCTGTTTCCAAAGCTAACAAACACACATATACGAAAGAGTTAATAATGTCAGGAAATAGGGCAGTGAGGGTAACTTGTACATGTTCACCAAGGCTGGGCTGCACCTTTGGATACAAGCTCCATCCATTCTCCCCAGAGATAGGTTAACATTCAGCTGCCCTGCTCTGGCTGGAGACTGACTTAGAAACATCACTTTATCTACTGCTTTTTCTCTCAGGTGTAAATGGCATCCTTTTCCCCAACATTCCATAATTTCCCATCCCACTCACTCCAATATAGAGTAGAATGAGAAAATACTGGAAAAGCTGTCTTTATTCTCTAATTCTAACCTGTGTCACACCCTGCTGTGTAGTTGCACAGAACCATGGTACAATCTTGTCCTGAGTTATCCCAAGGACTGAGAGACATGCATCAATACTGATCTGTCAGAATATTCTGGTACCTTGCCCTGGCCCCAATGATGCAGACTTAAGCCTCAGTCCAGTCTGCAAGACAAGGCTGGCACAGAAATGCACCTACAGAACCACCAGTGCCTGGGTATATGTGAATTAGAGCCAGCTAACCCACACCTCAAAAGATGTCCTCAAAGCCTGTGGGTTTATGGTTAAGAGCAAGGCTGCAGTTTCTCAGCTCCCCTTTTACCAGACAGCAACCCTCTGAACACAGCCCATGTGCCCACATACAGAGGTGTAGGACCATTTGAGCCACCCTTTAGAACTTTACAGCTGCTACTCTAGAGATGCAGAGGTGTCCTTCTGATCCTGGGTCACACCCACCTGACAAAAGGGAATGGATGGCTTGGATATCTTGAGGCATCTCAAGTGGATTTGGATGTCTTTGACCAGGTTGCTGCCTCTCACTGCACATTAATCATACCATCAGTGGGGTTCAGTTCTGCCTACAGAGGTTGCCTCCTGCCTGGAGCATCTCTCAGCTCCACTGTCTAAATCCCCACAGATGGTGGTAACATAAAGCTGTGCTGCACATACAGGCATCTTAACGGAGTGTCTGAACCTATGAGCTGCCTCTTACAAGACATGGGTCCCAGCCTCAGTGACTTAAAGGGATGTCTGACAATTGATCTTTCCATTTTCTTCAGATTTTAGTATTCTGCAGAAGCAGATTTATTTTGAGGCTGGTCTTACATGCAGTCATTTTCCCCCCAAGTTGTTTACACGCTTTTTAAATAACATTAAATCCAATGCAAACCAGAGGTGTGTCCCAGTGGTCTGAGAAGTTTTTGCTTGCAGAATGGATCAAATCAATCCATACATTACAGCTGCTGCTCAGCAAGTGCATCTGCAGTAGGCTGGCAGCTCACCTGACCATGCACATTGAGAGTCATGGGCACATCCACCTACACATCCAAACCTGGCCTTTCTTCCAAGGATGCCTCAGGAGGAGCAGAAGAGTGAACTATCTCAGCATGTCAATTCCTCCAAAACAGGGTAAACTTTTTCCTCTACAAAAGAAAAACAGCACTCTTCCAATGGCAAAATGGAGCACTGGCTGACTGTCACTAGAATATGTATCTTATTAAGGTTGTCCATGAATCTCAACTCCTTTGAGAGTTTCTGTATAAAAACCCTGCATAAAATCACTGAAGAAACGTTATTCTGCATTCCTTGTTTACACTGCTGGTATTATTTCTCTGATTTATATTTGTCAAGATAGAGTAAAAAAAAAAACAAAACCAAGAATCATGTCAATCCTGATGGTGTTTTCTAACTGCAGACACCCAGATTATTATTTAATTTAAGCCAGAAAATAGTTTATACAGTACCTTTCTCAATATCATTGTGTAAGAGTCAAAGCAGACAATCTTTTGTAACTTGGCTGTCTGCCATGACAACTTTCCTGATCCAGTTTCCATTTATTAATATTTATTGTTGCAGTATTTTATCCTTTTCACAGCAAAATATAGTGTTACAAAGAGATTGAAAGTGTCATAAGAGACAAAGGCAACATTATGAAGAGCAAAATGTCTCTAAATTCCCAAGCAAAATTCTGTATTGTACATAGCACAAAACTGATGCAGTTGCATTTCTCAAGTAATAGCATCAGTACTTAAAGTCCCAAATGTCATCATTTTATTTCAGCTGTAGAATATTGTTTGTTAGAGGTTCTAAGGAAGAATATCTGAAGATTAACCTTTCCTCTGTCTGATAATATAAACTTCAAATAGGCTGGACCTAGCTGAATCATCTGATCTGATCTGCTGCTCAGCCTTGTTGAGCTTTTTCTCCTATTTTAAAAATTCACATTCTTTATCTCAGTGAAATTTCTTCTTTCCCTAATTATCCATTGAGCTGTCATCTTTGTGTGCATGTACCCACACACCTGACTAGCTCAGTTCCTTGTAAACCAGAGACATGATGAAGTCTGAGGACACATTTTGGACAGATGACATCTTTATGACAAGTAAACACTGGAGTTACCAGTCAGACACTCGATTGCCTAAATTATTCACAAGGACAAACTGCATTTCTGTACTGATGCTGAGCCTTGTACTCTAGGAAGGAATGTTAGAACTGAGACAGTGCTACAGGTGCAGTTTGTGTTTCTGTAGGATCGTACCACTACAAAAACTTGTCAGGAAGAGATCAGGGACTGAATCTAGAAATTGGTAAGGATGGATCTGTCTCTTTTAGCTTTAACTATATTCCCTTTATGGGGAATAAAAGGGAAGTGGATACTTCAAAGCCACAATCTGTCCAGTTTCGGTTGCTTTCCCCAAACAGTTCAGTGCCCTACACATGGCAATTTTCCTTTTATGGCTTTCAATGGAAAGCAGATGATCAGACCAGATGAATTCAACCCTGTGAACAACTTGCCTACACAGAGTCAAACGATGCTTCATTTTCTGAAAAAAAGCAATTTAAGGGAAATTTTTTTCCCCCCATGTTTAAAAAGTTCTGAGAACCTTTTTCTATGTCAGGGGCCTGGCATTTTGTCTTTCATAAGGTGTCTGGTTGCAAGGATGGGTAGCAAAGGTAATTCACACTGTAAGTTTAGTGGTGAACAACTTGCTCCAAGTATGAGTCTTTTAGGAGGTGGGAAGTGGCTGTGCTGACCTTGTAACATGAATAAATAAAGATCTATGACAACTGCACAGTGAAATTCAGGACAGGAGTTCATGACTAAATGTGCATGTTTATTGTTTGCTCTAAGTTATAATTCTGTTTAAAAATTAAAGTCTATCTCATTAGCTGGTAAATCACATTTCATTTCCACCTAATTTATGAGTCCTGAGGTGTTTGGACAGGGCTTAACGTGACCAAAAACTGCTGTATGCAACATCCTTTCATTTGCTTTTGGTGTGGTACATGAAATAGTCTCTTTATTTTAGAAAGCTTTTTCTTCGTGAATCAACATCATTAGCAATCAAAGAAACAGCTATGAGCATTAAATGCAAATGTTTGAACTTCTATAATTTGCATATCATTAATAAGCAGGCTGGCAGAGTATGGTCATAAAGTTGACTTTGAAAGTTCCCACTGCTGGTATAGACTGAGTCATGGAAGCAACAGTGAGAGTCTCAATTCTAACTAATTAATGGTTTTAGGGAGCCAGGAGTCCCATCTTCCATGGTGAGCAGCAACCTGGGGCTCTCTCATCGTGGAATGTACCTCTGCTCACACAAGTTGTCCTTGGTAAGGAGGCAGAGTTTGAATCCAGTCCAGCAAGAGTTCCCTTTTTTGGCTTTATGTTCATTTTTGTGCATGGGTCAGTTACCTTTATTTCTCCTCTCCCTCACTATTGAATTAGTGGTCTGCCAAAGCACCTGACACACTGGAGATGGCAAAGTGGTCCTGCAAAAAGGATTTTGAGCCCTTTTACAAAACCATGAATATTCTGAGAAGTGAAGGAGACTGCCCAAGGGCATACAGAAAATACATGCCAATACTTGAAAATGGGTCCTCAAAATTCAAGTCTAGTATCCAGAAGCTTAAAAAATAACGAGTAAGACTGGGGAGCTGTCACTGAGTTATTGGTAGATTGCCTTGGGGAAGCCAAAGCAAAATACCTCATAGATTGCAGAGACAGAGGAAAAAAATAAAGCATCAGATCAAATAAAGCTGGTTACCTTGGCTAGTCAGGTTTCCTATGTCTAAACTTCAGGATCTGGATGGTTATTTTCATCCTCTCAGTGAGCTGCAGTGATCAGCAGTGTGATAAGAACCAAACTGACAACTGGGAAAAAATAACTCTGATGTCTTTGATTAAAAATAATCATTAATGCAGCAGTGAAAGGCTTCAGCAGGTAGGAAGGGCTGATGACCCAGGGGGCACAAGGAGAAGGCCAAGGGAGAGCAATGCAGAGCAGTCTGTCCCTCCTCTCCTGGCAGGTGCAGCGGGGACATGGCTGTGGCTCGCAGGCAAGCACAATAACTCTGCCAAATATTGCAATCTATAGCTCACTGACCCCAAATTATTACTGCACTCCTCTCATGTGTTCAGTAATTTTCTGTCCTGATTCAGCAGGATTCAAGTGGGCAATCTGAAAGAAAATAAACTATTTAGCCCTGCTGGAAAAAAATAACAAAAAGGTGTAATCACAGCCCCCTGCTTCCCCTCCATATTTTTAGTGGAGTGTTGGAGAATTTGTTTTAAAATCTCCTTCAGATCTAGCTACAAGAGCATTGTATCACTGGTGCATTGTGAAATGGCCTCAGCATTAAGAGAGTCAGTTTGCTATCCAAACAAACCAGCTCAGAAAGGTGCTGAAGGACAGGCTGAGCCCCTGAGACCACTCTGGTGCTCCCTCAATTTGCAGAAGCCCTAAAATCTCTGCAGTGGTCAAGTAATTATTATGGCACTTAAAACAAAGACTTTTCTTCAAAGGCTATAAACCCACAAAACAACCAGGAGTCACAGGAATCTCCACAGGCAAGTTTTGCTATTTTAAAGCCATTGTCTCTTGTTCTATGATTACATGTCCTTGTAAAAAGTTCCTCTCCAGGTCTCTTGTAGGCCCCACAATTTACTATCTTGTTCTATTTTATTTATTTCAATCAATAAATTGTTCTTAACCCATGGGTTTTCTCACTTTTACCCTTCCAATTCTCTCTGCAGTCCCACTGGGAAGAAGTGAGTGGCTGTGTGGGGTTGAGCTACTGGCTGGGGTTAGACCATGACAGTCCTCTAGGCTTGCTGGTCTTCCTATCTGTTCCAGCATGATCCCACAGGTACTATTCAGCTGGCAGGCTACAACCATCACCATCCTCAAGCCAGCCCCTCAGCTTAGCCCAAGGCCAGAAAGCGACAGTGAACAGATTTTTAATTGTTCAAATATTCACCGCATGAAGCAAAGTTTTATATAAATATTTCATACAGGCAATTTTCAAGTATGTCACTACTCTCCACTGAATCTGCTCTATCCAGAAGGTGTCACCTATGCTGGCCACTAGAAATTATGCAAATAAAAGTGGTCTCTTCCCAACACAAGCTTGATGGTTTATTTGCATTTTAATATTATCATCTGTTTTTACTGCAGGCAGCAGCATTCTCTGCTGTTGAGACTGCAAACCAGATGAGTTTTAATTCTGTTCAGCTACACAAACACATGCATGTGTTCCTCCAGTAGCCAGCAACAAAAGCTATACAGACTCAACTTCTCCAAGCTTCAAACATAGCCTGCATACCCGAGGTGCATAAAAATGTTTGGCACAGTTCAAAAATTTATAGCAACCCTTCTAGTGCAAGATGCATCACAGCAAAATCTTGATTTGACTAAGTGTTTGATATTCTCATGCAGCCATTACTGCTAACAGGATGCATAAGTCACATTCCTTTAGCATATGCAACTTTAAAGGGGATAATTTGCTTCATATTTAAATCTTCCCATAAATTTCCCCAGAGGAAAACCTGCAATGGAGCAGTCATCCTTACCAGCCAAGGGAGACAAATGTCCAATTTACAGTGATCTAAAAGATTTGGACTTGAGGATGAAAAGGAAATAGTAATTTTTTTACCATGTTTGCAAAGTTTCTGTTAGAATAAAGTTGCTGCCTGTAACAAGAGCCCAGGTGCCACAATAGAGCAAACACAGCAGCAGGAGGGTAACACAGAGGTGCATAATTGTGGGTGAGGGAATAAGATTTAGATGACCCCGGCTGATTAGTGGGATATGGAAGGGAGACAGCAGTGAATTCCTAGCAGGAGGAGCAAATCCACCTACCACTGCCAGTGATGCCTCATCCTGTGCTAAAAGCCTAGATATACCACCAAAACATGGTATTTCTGGGTTTTTCAGATAGTTGCTCAGATAGTGCAGTAGGGAATGATAAGACCACTTTAACTGTTGGATTCGAAGTGGCTGAGGTTACTGTTCTTCAGCTGACACCCAGGAGTTAAATTTTATCTGCTGCAAAGCAAAGGAAAATCAATTCACACAGAATGTCAAAAAAGAGCATTGAGAGCAGAAGGGGAGCATCCACAAGGCCAGAGACTGCATCTCAGCTGGGATGCAGGTAACACCTAACTGGCCTGATCCCTTGGATGACAAAGATCATCCCACAGAATCCCATTCCAGTTCCCTGCAAACTTAATTTTCAGCTACAGTTATCTTGACTTCTGTCCTGTGAAGGATTTTCTCCCCCACAACTAGAAGGAATTATTTTTAAGAGAGAGACCTGCTAGGACAAGTGAGCCATCGATTTCTGCTTCTCACTAAAACCCTTCAAACTCCTAAGGGAAAACTCTGATGAGAAACTGTCCCCAAAACTGAAGAACAGAATATTAATTTGCAGAAGCAAAAATAAAATTTGTTTCAGCCATGGCCAGTGACTTGAGACATGTTGCATTAGGTTTTAGATGAGGATATTGACAAAACCCAGCTTAACCCAAAGAGAGATTTAAAGATCTAAAAGTATCTTTCTCATACTCACCAGTTTAGACCTCAGTACAGCTTGTACTTGCTGCTTACCAGCAGGACACCTTCAGATAATTTGATTCTGGCAGTAACACAACCCTTTTTCTAATCACTGCAGACTCCCTCCCCAGATGTTGTGCTCTGGAAGCCCTCGCTGTGGTTTCTCTCACTGTGGTGCCTTTGTACACGCTGCAGCTCATATCTGCCCTGCACAGCTCCACAGGACAAAAATTAAGACACTTTATGTGAAGCTTTGAATCCTTCTCTGAGGGGAAGCTGCCTTCCTATTTAGACTAACAGGACCAGAACTGAATCAAACAAAGCTGTAGCAGAAGAGGTTTTGAGGAGAGAAAACTTCTTTCTTCCCACAAGGAGGCCCTTCCAGCCCACTGCCTGGGGGAGCAAGGCTCTACACAAGGGCTGCTCACATATTTTTGGAAGTCCAATGGGAATCACATGCTGCAATTGGTTAGCACAGAAAATAAACTCAGCAGTGCTACAGAGGGCCAAAACAACTTTAAAGGCTTCTGATGAATGTGTGCTTTGTCACCTCCATGAGATGTCTTCAGAGGAGAGAGGTGTCACCAGAGCTGCTGATGGGCAGCTGCTGTTTGGAAGGCTGGCAGGTGCCATTAACCAGCCAAACATNCCAGTCATAGGGTAAAATTAACACTTGCTGATTGAGCAAGATTTTAGTGATTAAATTTTGAACTGGAAAGACAGTGCATACTTAAAAAAAAAAAAAAAAGTAGCATATCTCTGTTTTCCCATCTGCTCAGAATTCACTGCTGTAGTTTCTATCTCTGTTTTTTATTAAATTGTCTTTGCCCTAGAGAAGATAGTTCTTTTGATGTTACAGTTGACCTTTTGGTTTTACTCTACATAGAATTTTCCCCCTGAAGAAGGTTTCTATCTTTGCAAAAAATGGAGCAGAAAATAAAATAACTCTCTCTTTTTTTTTTTTTTATTCCTAGCTACAGCTTGCATTGCAATCAGCTTACAAAGGTAACCAGATTTTGCATCAGCATTTCGTGTTTTCCCAACAAGCTCTCCTATATTAAATTGTGATCCTATGGGAATAAGCCACTCCTTTTGAAAAGATATTTTTTTACTTACTCGCTAGATTTCAGTAAGATTTTAGCCTGGCTATCTGCAAATTATCTTTTAATGAATCCATCTCCTGAGTATTGAGGATGGTGGTGATCCTTCTGTTAGGAACACCAGAGGAGGAAAATTCTCACATGGGTATTCAGGATCATACTGTATAAACAATTACAGCATTCAGTGTCTGCAGAAAATCAAGAGGCAAATCAGCAGTGAATATCAATTATACATCTGCTGCATCACACAGGCAGATGGCACTTTAATTGTACATCCGAAACATTATGGACAATTTTCCCCAACCCAGCCTCATTGAAATAGTGGCTTTAGCACCTAAAAATATCAGGAGAGGGTATGTATGCAATGACTCATCTAAGAATTCATTTCAGCTTGAAGATAAATATTCCACTGGTAAACCAATAACAATCTTCAAGATTCATAGCTCATATTCAGCAAATGTGCTGTCTTGATCTAGGTAAAAACTTTTATTGATGAAAAGCAATGGGGGCGACTGAACAGCTCACACCACTCAGCTCAGAGTGTGAAATCGTCAGAGTTTGAAGATCAATAAGACAAATTCTTTTGATTGCATCTGCAGAAATTGGAAATGTCATGGAGATAAGTAGAATAATATGGATTTACACTCTATTCCCAGCATGATCCTAAGAGAAGAAAGCTCAAATCCTTCTGCCTCAGACAGGAATGGTTTTGTGCAATGAGGGAAGTTTTATGGAACTTAAACAGATTCAACTACAGCTACTGACCATGGAAAATCAATTGACACCAGCCTGCATTTGAAAGAATGACACTGACTACCCAGAGACTGTTGGGCTAATGCACAAATACCAAATGTGTCCTGAATGCTTATTTAATTAAAGATTATTAAAAATTAAAACTGACTCTCGTAAGAGATTACTATATTATTCAATTTGTAAAAGCTTTAGCAATTAAGCCACTCCTAGTTTATTATACATGGATAATGATGCTGATTTCAAATGGAATTTGTTCCTTACTCCCAATCATGTACAAAACTGCTGGGTTTTTCAATTTGTCCGTGAGGTCATACAGTCTTAAAATACTCAGTAACTCTGCAAACAGTTTACATTTCATCATGCAAGTGGATAGCACTCATTTTCTCCTCTTCCCCCCAAATATACTCATGGTTAGCCACAGCAGACACATTTTAATTGCAATGAGAGCACAGATGCATTTTCCTGGAGGAAATGTAGAAAGTTAGTGTTGTAACCTGTATTTGGAAGGAGTAATCCCTAAACAGAGGCAAACCAAACAGGAACATTCAAAACAGGATCCATGTCCAAGAAACCAGGCACTTCTGGACTTTGCAACTAAGGCTTAATTCCTACTGGTGAATCAAAGCTCTCACAGGAACTTCACATGAATGATTCTTTATTTACATCTTCAAATTTAAGTGGGGCATCCAAAAATCAGAAACTCCCTAAACTGACCTAAGCCCTGCCTGACCAAAGAAGTCAAGTAGCACAACTTTGATGGGAGAATAGCTCAAAACATTTGCAAAATACAAAAACATTTGAGTTGGAATCAATATAATCAGCATAGTTAGTTTAATATTTCTTGCACGACAGTGAATGATATTAGATCCAGAGGAAGAGAGCTGAAGAGAGGCCTTACATCAGCAGGGGAGTCAGAACAAGTAAGCCTTTGCTAATATAAGGATGGTGACAAAATTTTCTGTATTGATCAAGAGGGCAAAATAGATTCTTCATATAGATTATTTAACTCCTGACTCCACAACAAAATTTTGAAGTGGGGAAGAAAAAAACAAACTCTTCTAGGAATATCAGCAGATTACAAAATTTCCCCATTCTTTTTCTTGTGCCATCATTGCATCTTGTTCAGTCTGTAATTTTGTCTATTTAGAGCTGAAGTGCTTCCTCACAACGTCATTAAAGCCAGCAGTCTCATAATATTGATTCAAGGACTTTGGTCTGTGAAATACTCACCCTATTTTAAACACATGATTAGAGAAAACAGCATTCAACATAAAACTGTTTTTAGGGTAGTAAATAAGTGCCATTATTACTAATATCTTGTTAAAGGAAAGTACTAAAAATGTTTCTCATTATTTTTTTTTGTTCCATTAGCACTTTGTCTGGAACAAAAAAAAAAAAAAAAGGAATTCTCAACTACACCAGGAGAGAAAATAAATTAGTCCTCACAACTGTTGTTTTTTAATTTTAGTTTTCAGTAGCAATATTACTCTGCTGCTCTGGGGACTCTGACCTACAGAGCAGTTTGAGGGACAGCACAAACACAAATCTCCCTATGGCTCCTTCTTGATTTGGGAGTTGGAAGCTCCTCCAGAGATGACAGGATAACCAAAAGAAAGGCAGTTTTACATGAGAAGACTGATTTTGGTCCATCACCAAAAGCTTGGAAACCCAATCCAAAGCAGAGATATCAGGGCACAAACACCACTGGTTCCACATGGTGCAACAACTGCCCCATTTACCCCACTGCCAACCACCTGGAGTCTGTGCCTTGCTGCTAAAGAAGCCAACACAAGGCATCTGTTGGGTTTTCACTAGGTTGTTGCCCATTCCCCTCGAATTGACAGCACAAACCTGTGTCAATCCTTTGGGCAGGCAAATATTTCAGGCCACATAAAGCTAAATGAACAACCTCTCAGCAAACTTTCACCCCCTGAAAGTGAATGTACATGCAGAATTATTGGGAACAGCCTTTGCACCCAGTTACCTGAAATGAAACTAAACAGGGAAAATGAGTTCTTGAAAAGATCATGCCAACTCTTTTCTATTACAATAGCTTATGTAGCAGCAGTAATAATGACCTTCACTAGATATTTCCTTGAGTACTAATGGCGTGGGGTTAATGGCCCGAGGCGTAGTTTTATGCAGTCAACTATTGCAGCCAGCAATTAATTACCAGGAAATACAATGTGCTCTGACCACTACAGCTCAATTAGCCTCATAATATTAAAAAATGAAAAACTTGTCAATCTTATTTACTGTGAAGGTGTCCTGGATTTTATTCTAGTATATTAGACTAAAAAACCCCTTGAACCTATATTAAGCCAAACATATGTTCTACAACACTCCTCCATTAAATTCATGCAAATTACAGGGAGCTAAATCCAAGTGTCTTGCAATACAAGGATTGTCACAGCCTGCCCACAGACAGAGAAATATTGTGGAGCAAGGATCTGTGTGAATTCTGCCTCTGCACTCGAAAAGTCTCCCTAAAAATAATTTTCATCTCTGGTGGTTGTAAATGGATTGAGAGAAGGGAGAACAGTGAGGGACACATTGCAGAGAACATCCCTTCAGTGGCAAGAGCTGGGCAGTATGTGCTGGAGTAAGGAAAGGAAGGGGAAGAGCTATCTGGCTTTTGGCAAATCTTGTGATGCCCTAATATCCCTGCAACAGATTTACCAGGATATTGGGGTAGATTATTTTTGCACCCAGGTTTGTGCTCTCCCAGTTTATGTTCATTCATTACATTTCATTGTTTCAGCAAGGCTTTTGCAACATGCCCTGAAAACCAAGCACTGTGGGCTCAAGTGTCATTGTTCCTGGTCAGTTGTTTGTATTTCAGCACTATCACTAGGTTTTGGGGATCTGAAAAGCTAAGGCCGGGCACTAGAGCTAGCACCAGGAGATGCTGGCTTTGATTTGGGAATTACCAACTTCAATCCCATGAAGGATGCAAAAAGCTGATCAGATTGTGCCTGTAGAGCCATTCCTCTAAACAGCTTTCTGGCATTCACTGTGGCTTTTGTTTCCATGAAATACAGCCACTCTGTGGGTGTCTTCGTGCCTGGGAGGCTTCTCAAGGAACAACTGGTACCACAGTGCCTTCCTGCAAGGCTTGGTCTCAGGTGGTGGTGTTGGACAAGTGCTTGCTAACAGGGCTCTGAGCAGGACTCCCTAATATGATAAGGCCCTTCCAAAAAACAAGCAGCAACTTTAATCATGTGCTTTGAGAGCTGTAGTTTCAGGCCAGAATTCATTTAAATAAGAAAATTCATATCTCTTGAAATAAATGGTGAGTTCATCTTAGTTTGATGCTCAGTGCCATTAAAACCTCTGTGTGAAATGGCTGATTTCAGTGCACTTCTGCACGTTTCTGTGCTTGCTGATAGTTAAAAGCAGAAAGAATTAAGACATGTGGGGGAAAGATGTACGAGTCTGTCAGGAGGAGCAGAGGGAGGTGTTTACCCAAGGTTTGCCAGTGATGGCAAAGGCAGAAACACACATTCCCTGGCAGCCTTTGTGGGGGCTTCAGAGAGCTGGGAACAGCGTGCTGGCTGGTGAGAGCACAAACCTCCATCCACTGTCTCTGACTGACCCCCCCATCCAGCTTTTGGTGGGGGGTCAGCCACCACCTGTGGTGGCTTTTGTTTTCAGCAAGGCACATGACACAAAGCAGCCTTGGCTGGTGCTGGCAGGACTGGCCACCTGAGCACGGCAGCTTTAGGTGCCACACCACAAAAATCTGCATTTTCATGTGCTGTGGAAGGATCCACATGGGACTTTTGTACTAGGTGATGTGCTTACCACATTGGCTTGTCAGCAGGCTGGATCATTGCCATGCTGAGAAATTATGAGTACAGTAATTAAAGAAGTATAACATTCCTAACCAGAAGGCAAAGAACTGGAAAAATTGCAATTGTCCAGCACTAAAAGTCCTTCCCATATACTAATAGCTATTCATAATGTTGCATCTTTATTAGGGCAATTATATTTTCTAACATTTTGTTTTAGTTTAGGGATATCAGTTAAATTTTCCAATGCATTTTATTTTTTAAAAGTCAAAGTGATATGATTCTTTTATATACTGTCAAAAGAAGTTGACATATTTAGACATCTTTCCAATCTGTTAGTATGTTACTTTTTGTTTAATTGTAAAAATACTCCAATTAATCATAATGATCATTTACTCAAGTGCCCACTAATTCTCTTCTACCAATAGCAATGATCTATAGAATTGAAAAAAAAAATCAATGGCACATCTCTGATGAGATAATTTTCTCAGTTATTCAGAATGAGCAGATAGAATACAAAGCAAAAGCCATATAAATAATAAAAAAAGAGATAATAAACCAGTTATCCCTCTCACTCCTTTTATAAGGCATAGTAACAAATGTCAGAATTCAGATATGCAAATACTACGGTCTGCTTCTTCAACAGCATGCTCAAGCAGAGGGAGAAGCAAAAGAAAATTGATGGTATGCAATTGAAGGATAACAATTTTATAGTTGTGCAGCTCGGATGGGTAAAAGGTGACATCCACCACAGGGAAGCCAAGAGTAATCCCAGAGAGTGTTTAATCTCATTTAGCTGAATTAAATCACTGTGTTTGAAGTCTTACTGCAAGTTTACAAAGGCAAATAGTAAAGTTCAGAAATAATTCAGTGCAGCAGGGGAAATTATCAACAAGAAATGGCTAAATTCCCAGTCCACAGTAGCACGCAGCAACACAGCACCAAACAGGAATTTGCTACTCTCATCCCATCCTCTAAAGGAGCAACCAGCACAGCTCAGCTATTGCTGCTCCTGAAGCCCATTAGCAAATTACTGCCTGGCTGGAGCAAGGACAGAGCCAGGGAGGAAGGGACGTTCCTGCCAGCTCGGATCCTCCCCAGCCACCTCCGGGTGCCGTGGTACATTATCATCTCCCGCCCAGACCTTCTGGGAAGGCTGCGGGTGGAGCCCCCACACCTGCCTGGTGGAAATATCTGTGAAGGCAGCGCGGAGAGGGCTGCATAACCACCTCCCCTTGCTGCGCAAGTGTCCCCACAGACCTCATTTTGGGCATGAAGCTGAAGAGGGCCAGATGTCGGAGCACAGCTGGATCCCGGGGGAAGGCGTTACTCATTCCCAAGCAATGCTGCTGACACCCAGAGCGGTGTGTATCGGTCACGCACCGCTGACACCCTGCCTCAGCATCAGCTGAGAGCTGCATTAACCTCCTCCCCACGCCACGGAGAGCAATGAGTGGGTTTTGTTTCCATGGAAAGAGCATGCCAAGCATTGACCTTCCAGGGCAGCGTGGTCTGTAGATAAGGCTGTGGCAAGGAGGTTTGAATGTCTAGGGCTTTTGTACACTGTCAACGCAGAAATAATTTAAGCCTGAGATGGGAGAGGCAGAAAATGACCTCATCCTTCCACTGTAACCTTGCTGCTCCCAAAGGTTTTAATATGATCCTCCAAGCTGAGCTGGGCTGCTGCAATCTGTCTAGAGGTTTGAGGGGGACAGAACACAGCTTTCTGGGGGGAGGGGGCAGTTGTAGGTCTAAATGGGGCTTGGAAGCTGTATATCATTTTAGTTTCCAAATTTGTCTTTACAAGGGCAGACTTCAGATGGAAAACATAGCAGTTAAACATAGGAAATTATTTATGGAATATCTAGAATGTTGTCAAGTCCAACAGGTCAGAAGCCAAGCAAGCAGGGCATGGCCCTCATAGGGTTTAGTGAGGATACAGTTAAATCCTGGAGTGTTTTAAGAGCAATTCTGTAGAGTTCAGTGCTACACTTCAGAAAAATTATCAGATTAAGGAGATTCACACTGTTTTGAGGACTCCAGTGTAGTTTTGCTTGAGGGATGGAAGGATGATTCAGGAGAACTCTCTCAAAAAGGAGAATTGGAATCACATCAGAAATCTGGGATTTTCAGTGGACAATGACACTCAGATGCCAATTAATTCTGATGCAGTTTAGAAACTGAGCAGTTTTCATATCTTTCTGTTGCAGGTGTCTGCCTCCCAGTAGAACCAGGAAACACCAAGGTCAGAAGCCTCAATACTGCACTGGCCACCCAATTTCTCACTCTTCTCACTCTGGGCATTGCGAACACCACAGATTGAATTAATGCTCCAAATTCCCTGCTGGTCTTTTTCTCCTTGAACTATAGAAATAACCAAGTCCCACATAATGAAGGAATCTCACATGCACCTCTATTCCAGCCTCAGCTTGAATGCATCTCAGAGCCAAAATAATGAATTTCACCATGTGAAAGCATCACGTGAAGACCCCTGAAATTAATGATGCTCCTCCAAACACAAGCAGTTACCATTAATTTACAAGTGTATTTATTTTCCAATGTTATACTCTTATTTCTTCAAGAAAAGTATTTGTATATACAGATCAGAAAGAGTAAAGCTAGGTTTTAAACAGGGGAAAAACTTCATTTTAATGAAGAGGGTGAGAGCAGCTAGCTGAAGCTAAAAGCTGAAGCTTTACTGCAAACAGAGAACTGTGCTTCTCTTCCCTAGCATTTTAAGATCATTTTAGATTAATTCATAAACACTGAGCTGTATACCTTGCTCATTGGAACCTCTGTTGTCACTTAACACAGATTAATTAGCGTTAATGTTATGACCTAGAGTGGTTTGAAGGTCAAGTCCCTAAGATGTATTTTCATGAGATGCAGTAATGCTGTCTCAGGAGACACCAGGTATCATAACTTATTGTGCTGTTAAACTGTGTGCAATCAATATGCCTGCAGCTTTAAAATTTTACAATATACTAATAAGATAGACATAAAAACCTATTGGTATCACTCCCATCAGTATTAATGATCTCAACACAGCAGGTGTTATCAGTCCTAACAAGATATTTGCTATTTCATGCTCAGAGGCTCCCCTCTCTTGATTCATGGAAGTTGAGGAAGCTCTGTTTTAATACTTTGATAATGCTACAGGCGGAGCCACTTTGAGCAGAGTTCAGCCCAATTTCCTTCATACTGAACCAGGCAACATCCCTCATCTTCTGTGATTTCTGGAGCAAGGTAGATGCAGGAGTCCTGCAGACCAGAGTAATTTCTAATACAAATTATTTACCAGAATGGGCAAGCTGCAGATGTATTTGCAGATTGCAGTCTTTGTATGAAAACAATATGTTTATTCTAGGAAAATATATGTTTAAGACTGAAAATCTCCTTCATTGAGCCTTTTTCCCTGATCTGGGAGGGAAAAAAAAAAAAAAGAATAAGAAATAATCACTATAAACAGGGGAAAAGGCACATCTGAGTATTAAACTGGCTAGAAAATATCATAAAAATAAAAAAAGAATTAAATTTAGATTAATTAATTATATAGTCAATATTTTTTTCACTAAAGAGAAGTGGGATCTGTCCAACTAAGCCTGCAGGAGTAATGAGATAATGGCTGCACAAGAAATGTGCAACTCCCCACTGACCTGCTGTCTGGGAGCTGCTCTGGGCCACACCAACACCATGTCCTGGGTAGCATTTACTGGACACAGGTAAGTCATTGTGAGCTGTTGTCACAGCTGGCACCCTGAAGTGCCACCCAGTCCCATGAGCACCTCTCTGCTGGGCCACACATGTCCTAGGATGGTCCTTCTATAGGAAGGAAAGCCCTCACCCCAGAGATGTCCATCTTCATTCATCGACCAGAAAGACTTTTGGGATGAGCAAACTCCTGATTTGGATCACTCGCTCAGTGTATCAAATTCCAGGAAAGGCAATTAATGGCTCTGTACCTTGGTTTCTTTATTTGCAGCACAAAGTGCTCTGAGGTACCCCATTGAGAAGGAGATATTTTCAGACTATGATGCAGCACTGCCAAATGCTGATGATGATTATGTCTCATGAAAAGTGGATGGTTGGATGCACATTCTGCATCCTATTGCAGAGGAAATGCAGTACTGAAATTCTCCTCACTGCTGAAAGAAAACTCTCTCACTGGAGAATGCTCATTTAAGTATTAAAACCTACTTCTGTGGACTTCCCAAAGACATCTAATCTTTAAATCTCTGGAGGGCAGCAGTTTTAGAAGAGATGCCATCATAGCTGCTAATTGTGGGATGAATTATGCAAGAATTTATTATTGATTCAAGGGGAGCCTGCTCAAGCGTGCAATCAATGCCAAGGCAGAGCAGAGGGGAAAGGATGAGGTTTCTGTAGTTAACTAAGCTGATTCACACCCCAAGAAAAAGCCAAGGCAAAAAAGAAGCATTTTGCAAAGTGGAGCATCTTCCACAGCAAATCACCTTTTCCACACCCAAAACCAGCCTCTAGTACCAGACCATACCAAAGCAGTGCATGAATCCACTCTCAGCCCAGAAATACATCTCCACCCCTACCACCCCCCAGCCATCCACTGGGCCAAAGGCAGGAACCCCTTTGGCTGGGGACCCCAACTCAACCTATCCACATGGGTCTGTGCCCAAGGTGAGGACACTCCAGGAGTCCTGGTTACAGGCCAGAGCTGCAGAAACACCCAACACACCTAAAAATAGCAATTGTGGCAAGGTCATATAGCCACAGAAAGCCACATTTTAGAAGAGGAAAATTGCTGACAGCTTGGCACTGCACTGAAGTTTGACAAGGTCTGTTCAAGGAGTACAGAGATTGGGGAAAGAGAGGTTTAACTAGAGAATTTAGAGGGTACTGAAACTAAAAGCATATAGAGCCCAAACAATGACACAGGGGTTACAGACACTCATCAATTTATTTTTGAAAGGGAAATTAGAAAGAGGTCGTTTTAAAAACCAGGAAGGCCGGGGGTAAGCAAGAGGAAATAAAATGACCTTGCACAGCAAGTCAGTCACTGACAAATATAAAACAAACCATGCAGAGGCTTAATAGCTTGTTTAGCATTTTGAGTAATGGACATAAAATTTGCTTTTCTCAACTTGACCTTTGTTAACAACCTTAGGCACTGCAGGGCTCTTATCCTGCAGCATTCCCTTTACAAAACTCATCATGCCTCTGAGTGCTAAGGACCATTTCCTAATGCAATCAGAAGAGAGATCAGTAATAATGACAATAATTATATAAATATGTATATAATCCTACATATCTATGCATTCTCACGCACATGTGCACACACACACACACATGCTACTTGCAACAACTCTCCAGCGGAAATGTTACAGTGACATTTAGGTAGAAAAACATCCAGCAGAGATTTAAAACACTAAAACCATCTCTGATGCTGCTGCACAGAGAACAGCAACAGAGAATGGTAACACAAGTACCAGAGGGGGGGAAAAAAATAAAATCAGTAAAGCTAAGCGACTCTCTAATACCCCACCAAAAGGGTTTATTTTAATTGCAGCAGGACACTGACATGTTTCTGGAGTCAGCCACGTGTTCTGCTAAATAATCTTCTTTAAAATATTATAAATATGCAGAACTTTCAGAAGTAGGTCAGTGGCTCAACATGTTGTAGCAAATAGCTCGGATAAATACCAGTCATTGCCCTGTGGTCCACAGTCAGTAGGAGATCTGACACACTCTGCAGCAAGTTGAATGGCCATTCACTGCATTAGAGGACCATTCCCCAAGTGATACCACAGCTGAGTCTGGTCACAGCTAAAAACATGCCTCTCAACCAGCAGAGAAATCAAGCTCTCCCTCTCATCTTTTAAGTTGTCTCACAATCAGCAAGGGCAAAAGCAGGAGAAAGCAGGAGGACGTGAGAATTCAAGACACAGATTTAATGAGCAAAACGAAATCTGCTGCTCAGGATAAACCCCAAATGCAAGTGCCAGCTCTGCTGGAAAGGCGACTTCAAAATCCTGCCTTGAGCAGTGGTCCAGATGTGCTAAAACCCATCATGGGAGGAATGTCTCTGCAAACCCCAGATGAACCCTTTGCAAAGTTCCCTGGGACCTGTAAAAGCCAAGCACTGGCTCACACAAAATCCTCCTGTGGATTTGGAGCCCTGAATCCATGCGGTGCAGCTCCCCTCGCCCACCCCCCCTTCCCAAATGGATTTCAGCAAGCACTTACCATCAGCAGGCTCAGAGCAGATTCGGGAGCACGCTGCACAGCCATCTCCTCTCTTCCTACATACAAATCCTCCCCACGACTTGGTCAGCCCTTGGCCCTCCGTCACAGCAAAGCATCCACAGAGCCCACAGCTAACTGCAGGGAGAGAAACCCCAAATCAGGGTCGGAGAGCATTTGCAAGAGGAGGAGAGGATGGATGAGGGGGTGGGGAGGAGAGGAGGGAAGGAAATAACCTTCACAGCCAGGGAAAGAAGCTTAAGCTAGGCCAAATTTTACACTAGAGAGAAGAGGAAAATGAAACAGAGAGCCGGCTGGAGAAACAAGATATCAGGAACTGCAGGATATTTAAAGCTCAGGCGCACGCCACCACAGAAAGCAGCAGCAGCATAGGACATGTATCAAGCACCTACATGACAGGTTAGGTCCAAGCCATCCTCCCCCTGCCCCAGCTCGCAGACTGTAATTAATTGCTCCTGATTGCCATGGTCCTTCCTCCACCTAAATAAATCCTAGGTAGCACAGAAGTGCCGTGCCCCTGACTCTGCATCTTCCTCCCTGCCCTGGTGATGCTAGCGCAGAAACAACGTCAAATATCGCCACGTACCGCTTCCAACAGGGTCAAACCTCTTCTCTCTTCTCGCAAAGCCCTGCTTCGCCTGCTCAGGAGAGCAGACGCCTGCATAACACAGACATGAGCAATGAGAGCAGCCAGAGCCAGGAAGCACCCGATGCTCACTTGAGAGCAACAATTACCTTTGTCGTATTCGAGAGAGAGCTGGGTTATTCCCTGACCCTTTTCACCTTACCCCCACCCTCCCCAAAGAAAGTCTCTTCCTCCTCCTCCTCCTCCCCTCCAAATGGACTCAGCTCCCCATGGAGCTAACACACTTCCCAGAAACATGTAATTACACAGGCTGTTGTGTTAGCGCTCTGATCACGCTGCCTGTACCGCATGGAGACGGCAGCCAGGCAGCCCCCCCTTCCCTCCCTTCCCAAGGAGAGACGTGCTGCAATCCCCCGCCGAGCTCCCGCCGCTCGGGGGACGCAGACGGCCAGTCGTGAAAATGTGGCCGCTTAAGACGCAGAGACAAATTAGCCCTGAAAATAAGCCCCTTGTTTAAATGTTAGGTGTAAATGGAAGATGGTTCTTGAAAGGCTTTAAAAATAAACAGAGCATCCTGGTAGGAAGGCCGGTCCTCTGATGTAGGTGTGCCCTGACAGACCTGTCAGACCCCTATTTTGTGGGGCTCAGAAGTCTCCTGGATTTCAGGGTGTCAACAGCCATATCACCCCTCTAAAGAAGCAGAATTTTGGCTTGCTTTCCTAAAATGTTAGGCTCCATCTAATGACAATGTCTGTTCATCTTCCAACTCCCACGTGCACATTCCCCTCCCTCCCCCCATGATTTTGGAACCCAATTAAAAGTTTCAGACAAATTCAACCAGAGTTGAATTCTCTGACACATGTCATTCCTGCAACTTTTATAGAAATTGACACCAGGATAGACAAGAAAATCAAATTACTGTCTCCACGAAGGCAGCAGAAATCCTTCCTTGTGTTCTGGAAGTTACATCTGGCAGGTCAGCTCTGACATGTACAGCTCTGGAGTATTTGTTTGCCCAACCTCTCTTGATCACTTTTCACTGTGTTTTAGCAAAGGGAACACAATGGCATGGGGAATTGCAGACATTGTCCTGGGAAGGTCATCCAGGATACCGGTGGCATAGCCATACCTCCCCCTTCCTATGGGGCATGTGACAGATAGGGAAACTTGGTTTGCTTCATTTAAATCCACAGGTCAGTGAAATTCACTCCTGTCCTCACTGCATCACCAAGCCTGGGTGGTGATGGCAAGGGCTTCCCCCTCCCTGCACGTTTTCCACCAAGAGGTGTGGGAGGGGGAAGCCACTCCCATACAGAGGGGCAAACTCACTCATGGACACACAGGAAGGCATTTTCTGGGGTCCTCCCTCCTTGGTCTTGGGTCACAGACATTAACACTCAGGGAAAGTCCCTTGTCCCACAGACATTCACTGATTTCCTTCTGAGACCTGAGCTCTTTCCCTGCAGTGAATGTAGCTCCTGTGATCACACTTGACAGCAGCCATGCTCATCTCCACTCCTTGTAAGTCATCGCCACTAAGAGACAGCAGGGGCCCAGCTTCCTTAAACCCACAAAGGTACCCAAGCACCAGGGAGCTCTGGTTCAGCCAGTTGCTTCAACCCACCAAGGAGCTGAGACAGTTTTGAGGTGTTTTCTAATCACAAGGCCCATCGTGGCTGTCTGCAGTGGGTCACCTTTTCCTCACAACCATCAGAAACTATGAGCTGTCAGAAGTGTGATCTGCTCCCGTCCCTTCCAAGAGATTTGTCTTTATCCCTGAAGACAAACAAGTTGTTGGCTGTTGCAAGGAGAGGAAAAACAGGCTACTTAAACATCTCTTGAAAGGGGAAAATATGCATAATAAAAGATTAAGGTAAGTTTTAAAATATGTCTCAAGGCATCAGATTATAAAATATGTAACTAAAGCTATTTCAACAGCACCATGACAAATATCCCAAGGCTATTACATTTTCCCCTACATGAATCCAATCTGAAGTTCTGTAAGGAGGGGACTGCAGAAATTACGTGTTCAGTAGCTCTCGAGTTTGACAAGCAAGGTTTCTCCTTTGCCAAGAGATTTTAAGGAAACAGCCTATTCCTGCATTTTTGGACTCAACTAAAATGAAGAATCTGGAAGTGTGGATGGTTCTTCCATATCTAACTCCTGAATTCACTCCACAGTTGAGCAAAGTAAAAATTCATCAAACACCAGGAGCTAGTTATGATTTGTTGTGTCCTTGAGAAATTTCTAGGTTTTTCCTGAGCTCTGTAAGTCTCAAAGTAATGATCATCTGTAGGGAGCCATCTGTGTACAAGTATATGATCTATGGCTTCAAGGTATATTTGCAAACTTACCTATGGCTTAGCCATTTTCTACTATTTGCATGAATAAATTTTGTAGCACAAGAGGAAAAACATAGATCATTATTCACTGAAGGTTGCCAAGAGACAAGAAGAAAAATTTTTTTAAAGGAATTTGTTGGATAGAGAGTTAAAACTACAGACTTGTGATTTTGTTTCAAGGTCTAAAACTATTACATTTAGGCCACACCTCAAGTGCTGAGCTCAGTTCTGGGTCCCTCAATTCAGAAAGGACATTGAGATGCTGGAGGGGGTCCAGAGCAGGGCAGTGGAGCTGGGGAAGGGGCTGGAGTATGAGTCTTGTGAGGAGCAGCTGAGGGAGCTGGGATTGCTTATCCTGGAGAAAAGGAGGCTCAGGGGTGACCTTCTCACTCTCTACAACTCCCTGACAGGAGGGTGCAGCCAGGTGGGGGTCGGGCTCTGCTCCTGGCAAACCAGTGGCAGGATGAGAGGACATGGCCTCCAGCTGCACCAGGGGAGGTTTAGGTTGGACATGGGTAGGAATTTCTTCACAGAAAGGGTGATTAGACACAGGAATGGGCTGCCCAGGGAGGTGGTGGAGTCACTGTCCCTGGAGGTGTTTAAGGAAACCTGGATGTGGCACTCAGTGCTGTGGTCTGGTTGACAAGGTGGTGTTTGGTCATAGGTTGGACTCCATGATCTCAGAGGATCTCAGAGGCCTTTTTCAGTCTCATCAATTCTGTGATTCTGAGACCTTAGAAAAAGAATTGATTTGATGTCTTCTTTTTTATCCCCTGCATTTTAAGGTAAATAGCTGCTACCATTGGTCAACAAAGTAACTGCTTACAATCACTTGAAGAAAAAATAATACCACAAACTCTGGATTAAAGGGAAAATTGATACCAGTAAGAAGACATAAAGCACTTCCAGACTGGTTTACATATAGACAGATCCTCCAATTCCAGTGTTATCCCTAGTAGAACTTTGACAGGGATAAATAAGCACAGATATGCAATATTGTGGTGGGTTACCTTTGTTAGAGCTGGTGGTTGCTGGGGAGATAATCTGAGGTTCTGGTAATGCAATGTGGCAGGAAAATCCTCTGCTAGAAGCTCATTATGCTGCCTGTTCATAGACATCCAGAAATTGATGGGCACCTGCTGTCTTCAACATGAGGCTGAGAAGGTGTTACTAAAGGTATGAATAAAGGCAAGACAGAATTCAGCCTTAATTGCAAGACTTGAGTACATTTGGTACAGAGCTTATATTTGTTATTCTTTCCTGGTTTTTTTCTTCAATGAGCAAATAGGAGCTCTAGTTTTCAGTGAAAGTAAATTTCTCTTGTATTGCTACCATGCATGTTTAACCACTCAAAGTTGTCCCTCCAGTCAGCTGTGACATTTGTGAGAGAACAAAATCCCGTTATGAATTTTGATTGCTTTCTTGCACCACAGATGTGTGTTTGAGTGAAATGTTGTCTAGTTATATGACAAGTGCCAGGAGGCCCCTTGTTTCAGCAAAGGCATATACAGAAAAAAATATATTACCAAGAGGAGTTGAAGTCCTAACCTCAATTTATAAGGAGTTAATAAAGCAAGTCCTGCTACTCTTTTGACATGAAAATAGTACTCTAAGGTTGATGATACTACCATAAGCAATGACATAACCAGAATCAGGCCCATTTACAAGACAATTACAAATCAAAGAAATCAATGGAGAGCTCAACAAGCACTGGAACTTGAGATATATCAAAGTTCATGCCATACTTGCAAATATTTAACCTTAAATTTAAAGAACTATGAGCTTTCAGTGGTGTGAAAAGAATATATGGTGTGAGAGTATGAAAAGCTGTCTGAGTTTATTCAATTTCCTTTTCCCATTCATGTGCTCCTTATGCATCTTAACTGTTTACTGGAACTTCAATGATTATTTTGAAGTATGTGTTAGTCACAGAAATCAAATTTGCATGATGAATGGTCATGGCAGAAGTGCTTCTGCTTTAATCCACAAAGGAGGATCCACTTCATACAATGACCTGCAAGAAGTAACAAAGCTGGGAAGTCTAAGATGCTTGACTAAGCTATAGAGAATTACAAAAAAAAAAATACTCATCTAATTCAAACAGACAAATGTGAGGACCTACATTTTGCTTGTATCATATCCCCAAAGAAGATAAAAGCCTGATGCCAACAACTAAATTATTCATTGTGAATTATTCACTCAGCTTTAAAAAGGATCTGGAAGAAACTTACTGAATTTGCTTTACTCCTTACCTTCCTGTGCTCCCTTCCATCAACCCAGTTGCTCTAAAAGTCACTTGTCATGCCCCACAAACAGATGCCAGCCGGGCTGGGACCATTCCTTCTGAAAACTCTCTTAGAAGCTTTTGATAACTAAAAATGCAGTGACAAGGATGACTCTCCAGGTTGCCAAAGAAATACCATATAGGAAAAGAAATGTCATTCCTGGAGCCAGCAGACTGCCAAATGAAGCCACTACATGAGGATATCTGAGGGGGAAGGTCTCTGGTCAGCCTCTTCCTTCACTGCCATGCTCTCTTTAGGGTGAACTTAGTGAAGGGTTCCTACCAAGTGTTTGAGAAAGCATTTTCTTTTTTTTCACAGTGAGGAGGTATTACAGAAAACATTGCTAGAAATCTGTCCAGGTAAGTTGGACACCTAGAATATGACATAGGCTAGGAGAAGCATTGATTTCAAACTCATCTCTAATTTGTTGATTGGCACATTTCCCTTGCCTTGCTTTTTTTTGGCAACCGTTCAGTAAGAAAAGAGTGCTGCTGATGAGTGATATAAACCAGAGGCTCTGGCTCCATCCAAGTGCTGAAAGCTTCCCTGATTGAACCTCTGAATCATTTGTCTGTAGAGCTATGCAATCAACCCATAGGCTGCTCATTGCTAAGCAGTCTCACTCTCCAGATGACTTATGTCTGAGCACTAATTAGCTTTGACAGACACTGCTATGGAATAAGAGGTGTCCTAGAAATATCATCAATTGCATGGACAAGAGTGAGATTGCACAAAACTTTCCTGATATACCATCATTGTTAGAGGCAGAGATATTTCTTGGACCCTCTGAAGATACTTCTTCGTGATGGTGATAATCATTGCAGTACAAAAATCCTTGGAAAAAATTGCACATCTCTCCCACAAATGTGAGGGTGAGACCTGGCAAAACAAGAATACCAGACCAGAGTCCCCTTGCAGAAGCTGCCTGGGCTGGGAAGGGAATTGAGGCTTTTTGTGTCCTCCATGCCAACCATGACACAATGCCCAGCCTTTCAGGAAAATGCCTGCTTTCAACAAACCTCAGAAAGACAGAAAAATCTCTTGTAGGTACATATGAGAAATGGAATGTCCAGAGAGGTAAGTGAGTAGCAAGGATTCCAGTTTACAGCTGCAGACCATACTCACATACAAGAAATGTGAGTGGGGAGTGGGGTGGCTTCCCATCAGCAGCAGTGAGTGGACTCTGAGCAGACCTACTGCCCTTGCATGGGGCCATCTGTCACACTGCTACTGCCTCTCTCAATTCCTAGATGAGGTTGGCCTGCTTTCTTCTGCCTTTCATCATGAGAAAGCCTCCTGTCTTCCAGGTCCCCCTTCAGCCTGTGCAAGATTTCAGGAGTCCTGGTAGCTGGCACCTGATATTTGGGAGGCAAAGCATCTCCTGCTGAGCTGTGGCCAGTGGGAGCTGACACCCAGTAGCACCTCCTGCATTTCCCATCCTTCAGCAGCACTCTTCTGTTCTGAGCTCAGCAGGGACTGGGCTGCCTTGGGCATGAGCTACCTCTGTGCTAAACAGGGCAGGTTCAACCAGATGTGGAATCTCCCATCATCCATGAGCATCTGGTCCCACTCACAGCAGAGAGAATTTTGTCTTCCCCAGTACATACCCACCCAGTTACCACACTCCACACCAAGCAAGATGGGAGAGGAGTCCAGTTCCCAGCAAAACTCCAAACTCCCTCTACTTCATGAAATAGCCTGTAGCATTTAAACCTCTGGCAAGAAAAGATATAGATTAAAGAAAAACCTAATGTTAAATATTCCAAAAGCTGACCTCCTATGTTCTTCCAGTGTATATTCTATTTAATTTATCGTGTGAGATCTTAACACTAATGGTGCACTGGGATGTCCCTAATTTAAAAAACCCTGAAGGTTAATGACTAGAAAAATAAACATGTCGTAACTCAAAGTATGACTTAATAGCAGCATAGTAATTAACATTCAATAACCATCTTACTCAATTTGAGAGGCCTGGATTTCATATTATGATTGTTTAATATTAATTTGACATTTACAAGATTATGGCCTCAGCAGACTCAGATATCATGAGTCCAGCTGAATATGGAGTCCCAATAGAGGGTGTGGAGTCTGCAAATGTGCATCAATGCTGCAGTTATATTTGTTTTCTGGAAATGCATTAATCCTCAGTGCTGTTGCATGATCTGTTGGGCTCTGCTTGTGCTACTTGAGCTAATCTGCACCTGTGCATGTGAATTTAGAGAAATTAAGCAGAACTTTTCAATCAATTCAGGTTTTTTTCTTTTTATTATAGCACTCATTTAAAAGAGCCTGGGGGGAGTGATCTCTCATCAACAAGGCTAGTTCTTCTTCTATAGTCAAGCTCTGTGTAGCTGCTCTAAAAAAAATTTCATATTTTGTTTTGCTTTGCATTTTTAATTTCCCATCTGCATTTATTGATAACTAGTACTGAATCTTTGTGCTGACAATATATTTCAATGAAGTAGCTCTAGCTCCTAATGATTTAGCTCTAGATTTGAGATATCTCATTTGAGATAACCAAATTTCTTCTGAGCTTTTGTTTTGCCCTCTATGAATTCTCCAGCAGCCTGCTGAGGAAAAGATTGTCTCTTTCCATTACAAACCCTTTGCTACCCACATTAGTTAGGATTTATCTTCCCTAAACAGCACTGACCAACACCATCTACATTATTTCAGATGAGACCTGACACCTTTGGTATACGACTCTTCATATTTCTACAGATCATGCAATTTCCTTTTCCTCTGGGAGAAACTTGAGCATTGAAATCCTTTTCTTCTCAGTGCATCTCATTATGCACTCACTCAGCTCTTAAATGTTTTCAGGCTAATATATTGCACCCATCTTTATGGCTGCCCAAGTCCCATTACAAAAATCATGATACAAACAGGGAAAAGTGCTTCTGTACAGGATTATATGTAAGTGGCTAGAGATTATGGAGGGTCTGGGAACTCCAGTCTTTGCCCCATGCACTGTCCTTGGGTCTGAAAGGTGTGGTTGACCTTTTGAAACTTTAGTAAAAACCTCAGCACATCAAGTGGATCAGTTTTCAGTGCCTCAAAAGTGAGGGTTTGATGGCTCTACTCTTTGAACTCAGGTCCTGTGGGTCCTTTTAGGGCAGCACCGTAGGTGTTGCCTCTATCCTCAGAGACAGTCTGTAATGCAACAGGGAACTGCGTGTCCATTTCTTTAGGCCCTCATAAAAGAAATTAAACCCCTTTCTTCTCCTCACTGAGCCTCTGCACAGTATGGACTTCATTCAGGTTTTGTTTGGCTGGAGGTTCTGTACAGTGACTTCTGCTACACAATGCTTTAGGGCAGACAGTCACACAAGTTAAACCCAATAATATGTACCTGAATGTGTCACTGAGAGCTGTCTATTCTCAGCTTCTGTCCTCACCTAACCTAATAAAAACAATTTATAAGTGAAGACATGTGGCCAAAGACAACCCATTAAGGCTCCCTCACCAGTCAGTGGACTAACACATGCAGCTCCAGAGGGTAGGTTACACACCCCATTAATCTTCAAATGGGATGAGTACTCCCTGGAGAGTTTGGGCTCTCTCCATTGGCTACTGCAGAATCTTAAATGACTATTTTAACAGTGTCAGCAAATCTCAGCTTGAGCATTAGCTTTGGGAGCTGCTGGTTGCACAGGCTGTGAGATCAGGAAGCACCACTGCAGTGCTGGGTGTGTCTTTGAGGGTGCATGCAAACCACAGGCCCAGGTCCTGGAGGCTGCTGACTACTCAGGATGCTTCCATTTGTTTACTGTTTCCTTCAGCCACCACTTGAGACAAACCCAGAAGGAGGCAAAAGTGATTATTCAGAAAGTTCCTTTACAAATACAAGAAAACCATACCAAGAGTGGCAAGGATGAGATATGCAAAGAAGTTTGTCATCCCACTTAGACTGAGGAATAAAAATAGGCTAAAAATATAGCATCTACTCTTGACCTGTCAAAACTCTTTGTTTGTACTGCAGTTGCATCTTGGATTTCCATCCGAGATGTGGATGATGGTGTTAGACATTGTGCATATACCTTACTAGACCTGGGGTGATCCTTCACTTCAGAGCAAAGGGTGGGCTCAGGGAGGAGGAAAGTGATGAATACTTTCACAACTTGCTCACCTGGCTTCCAGCACAGCACTGTAACCTCCCAAGCTACCCCAGCTATTTCAGCACTGACTGCTGTGGCGTGACCTAAGTAAGATGCATTGCTCACACTGAGGAGCTGACAATCCACAACGAGGTGGAAGAAACAGTGGTTTAAGATGGGAAAAAGATTACTCTCGCAGCAGTAAGATGCAAAGGCTTTTTGCATGTAGAATATTTACAGCAGTCAGTATGCTGGTGCTTGCCAGCGTGAGCTATCGGAGCGTTAAGGGTTTATCATTCAATTGCTGTTCCATAATGTAGTCAGGGTAACAGTGTCATATTTAACAGAAGTAAATTTTGAAATAAAAAGGAAAATTAGTTTTATTCATTTCTGAATTACTGTTACAAGTAACTAATTTATAGGACCAGTAATAAAACCAGGACTGTGTTCACAAGGTAACATCTACAGTTCCAGAGGAGTACAGCCATTAATAAACAGAAGTGAGTGCAGAATTTTAAGTACCTTTCCTTAGCCCAGAAATATGTTCTGTGAAAACCTCACATAAGGGAGTGAGCAATTCAGCTCGGCCCATTAATTGCCTTAAATATCATGGCTGGTAATCTGCAAATTAGATTATAAAACTTCATTGCATATAAACAAATGCCAAGATGGATTGCCTCTGCTTTCTTGGCAATTAGTTTGCAGAATAGTTACTGTATTTTATGGTAAACAGTATTAAAGAGCCAACAGTGATTTCACAGTAAAGCAACTTCATAATGAATATTGGTTTTATGAATCCTAAGTCCAGTCTTTTAGGGTTGCCCATCGAATTCAATTTTGAAAGACACTTTTTTTCTCCACTTGACCTAATCATGTTCTCTCTACAACAGCTCTGGGCACCCAGGAACTGGGTCTCCAGGCCCATATAGGGATATTACATGTCCAGTTTGCCACAGATGTGGTTTTTTTTCTATTTCCTTATTTTTTCCCCTTGACAGAAACCAACATTGGTGAGATGTTGAGAAGGTGCCACATCAGCCAGAGATTTTTGGATGGCTGGTGTCTCTGACAAATGATGCAGGCAGATAAGGCTCTGCCTGGGATACTCTATGCATAGAAACTGGGTGGCCATAGAGCACATTATACACAGTAGCTTTCACATTATGGGGAAAGGAAGAGCTAGAGTGTATTTAAATGCTGCTCTAGACCACAGCAATTAACAGGTAGGTCCACAGAGTGACCACTTCTTCAGATCTGTGGGTATGAACAGTGGCACAGGTCTGTGTACAGACCCTTTTCTCGCCACTTCTCATTTGTTGGTTTCAAGTGTAGTACCAGACCTGAAGGAAGAAACTAATTTGTTTTTTAGGGGCCCAAGTTTAAACCATTGGAGAAACTGTTACTTGTGACAACATGCAGCTGGGAAGGTGGCTTCCCAGCCCTCCCCAGTTTATTGCAGAAGAAACTCTGACTTTTCCTAGTCCCTGTATTAGGCTTTGCCATTGAAGCAGCTTATCAAGTTCCTCATCCTCATTATCCCTCAGCCATGGGCCAGAGAGGTGACAGCTCTTAGGTGTGAGCATAGCACTGTGGTGACCCCAGAGAGCTCAACATCTCAAATCACATTAGCACAAGGGACAATAAGATGTGTTTAAACCCCCCAAGATCTTGAGACTGCCCAACGAAGGGCCAGCACTCCTCAATGCTGAGCAGTGAGGAGATGAAAGCTCCATCTCCTTCTCCTCAGAGATTTTGGCATCCAACCAACCTCAAGTGATGAGTCTGCAATCCAAAAGGCCCTGCTGGGTTCAGGCCAAGCTCTTCCAGAAACCCAAAAAGTGGAAGGAGGTGCAGATGAGAAATACACAAAAGACAATTTCCTCAGTCAAGCACCAAGAGGCTGGAACATTCCCAAGCAGTGTGGGACACCATGGGCTGATGCCCACAGTGGACCAAGGGAGTGAGCTCAAACTCTTGTGACCCTGTGTAAACCCATCTGACTTGTCTGCTAAGCCACTCCCAGACCCCTCACTCTGCCCTGCAGAGCATGTGTGCATCACCTCACAGGTGGAATTCCAGGGGACTCTCCTGCATTTCAAGATGCCCAGAATACCAGGTTTATCTCCAGTCTTCATCACTCCAGAGAAGTAGCTCAAACCAAATATATCATCTCTGAGGTGCCACAGAGGCTTTTCTTTAGAAGACATCTTCTTGTACATTATTAGAGTGTGTTCTGGGTGGTATCTCCCACTGAGTTTCAATAAAACATTTAACAGCAACAACAGGGTGAAGGGAGAGCTGCCCTGAATCCTCCTAAAGCAAAAACTTGAGAGATGCTGATGGCACACTTGGCTCCACATGCACATTTAACCCTTAAGCTTTATAGTGCCGTTCTGCTGCATTTTTTTTCCTTAATTTTCCAGATTCAAATGTGGTGGTAATGCACTTTCTCCCCTGCCATCAGATACAGCTGTTTAAGTCCTGGCTGCCTTGCACCAGCAGTTTAAACATGCAATTTCACTTACACAGGCAGCTGAAAAAACACACTTCACTCTTTCCAAAGCAAATACATGTGAAATAATGTTTTACTCTGCATTTTCATCTACACTGGGTGTCTAAATTAGAGTCTGCTGAGCTCAATACATTTTCCTACTGAAATTAAGGAGGATTTAGATCAGATTCTCACTGAGAAAACAAATTCCAGCTTTTCTAGGTACACACTCTGGTAGCTTAGAGGTGTGCATTTTACTTGGAGTGCCTTCCCTTGGATAAAGCAAATGCCTGTTAATTTCCACAAGATGCTGCCACTCAGTGAAGTGCATGCTTGAGCTGAGGGCGATGTTACCTGCATGACATTGCACAGTCCCAGAGCTACAATGTCTAAGTGCTCAGATATGCAAAGGCCGTGCTGAGATGGAATATTCAGACCATGAATTTTGCACTGTTATCACAACTTGACAGCTCTCATCTCCCCAGTGTCCTCAGCAGAATGTGGAGTGGCACAGGTAAGAGTGTGGAAGAGCAGAGCAGTGCATTTAGAGTGGTCGTTAACAAAACAGAGTCAAAGCTTGAAAAAAAGTAGTTTAATTTGGGTCTGTGTCACCAGGGAATGACACTCCATTTGCATGACAAATACATGGGATTTTTAGAAGAGAACAGGAATACTTGTCATTGCATTTCCTTGAGATCCCAACGAACAGTACTTCAATACAAGGATCTCTGCCGTGGCTCAGGACTCCTTGATCAGAAATACTCATGCTCACCTTCTCAGTGGGGATGAACACCACTGCCCTTGTGTTCAGCACGTCCCTGAGGGCATGTCTCCTGGTCCACATGATGCATGAGCCCATCAGGCTAAATCCAGAGTCATGGTGAACACCCTGACCCACCAAACCCCCCTGAGCAGAGCACATCTCCAGCCCCTCGAGGCAGAGGCATCCCAATTACCCTGCTTGGGTTTAGTGGCAGAGTCACTCTCTTGGCCAGTATTGCTTCTTAATCTGGGCAGACAGTGCACAAGTCATGGATGGCTACATTTGCTCTTTTCCTATTTGGATTCCTTACAGCTCCATGCAGGAGCCACCACAGAGACAAAATGTCATGGAGGTCCCATTTAGGTGTAACACACCTAAAATCTTTTCACAACCTGTTTGAAACCCAAAAAAATAAACAACCAAAACCGACACACCAATTTCAGATGGCTCAACTACACTTTCCTTGGCCAGTGGGTTTTACCTGCCCATGACACACTGGCTGTCCTTGGGAAGGAAGAGCCAAGCCCACCATCTGGAAATCAGGAATTGAGCAGCTGAAAGTCATCCATGAAGCCTCTATCTCCTGTCTCCTGGCCAGGGAAATGCTAATATTCTATAACCCATTCAGATTCTTCCTTCAGGGTATTACATGTCCATACAAACAAAAAATTGGGGAACTTAAACCTAAATAAAGCTGTTTTCCAAGGCCAACAAGATGATAAACACTTCAGTGATATCTCTTGATAACAACTCTTCCTTCTTTCCCAAAAACCACTCCACCCTCCCAGAAATCTCTCCACCCTCCCAGAAATCTCTCCACCCTCCCTTATTCCTTCATTTGAAATCTTCAAAGGATCTTCTTGTGGATCAGTCTCACCTGGGACACACCTTTAAAAACACAGGTGCAGCTCTGTCCCAACACCACCGAGGCACCAGAGTTTAACAACAGACAGGTAAAGTCAGTGAAGAGACTCAGGAATTTCTCTGCTTTGCATCAGCAAACAAATGGTACCAAAAAGGGATATTGTTTCAAGATAAGTGCAAGTGAATTCCCACTCTGCTCTGATGGGGTAAATAAAGATGCACGTGTTTTGTTCAGGGGAAAAAAATTGTTTAATTTTATCTGAAAAAAACAATTAATATGAAAAGATTACTTTTGTCTTATTTTGACCTAAAATGCTCTTTCAGCTTCTAAATTTAATCAAACAGAAAATCAAAAAAGTCAATTTATGTGCTAAGCTTGTGAGTGACACACAGAAACAGGTGTTTGAACTTCAGCATCATAGTTTGCCTTTCCTTTCTCCCTTTCTTCAGAGACAAAGAACACTGACTGTCTTCATTAAAATACAGTTAAATATACCAATTCTGCTAATTCAAATCTTTACAAGTGTATTGTGTAATTTGAGAAGGTCTGCTTAGAAGTATGTGACCTTTTACAGTGCTGGATCTAAGCAAAATTTAAACAGTTTTTTTACAGTCATTCAGAACAGCTCCTGGTGAATTAGATAATGACAATTTCCTTTAAAATGTCACATTAACTTACATCAATTTAGGGCTCCCAGCTTCCTTTGTGACTCAAGGGTTCTTAGGAAAGTTCTTATCCAGACATCATATTTAATGCTATGTTTACTGCAAATGGCATAAATAAAAGCCTGTATAGCTCAGATTAGGCAGTGATGTTTGTTAAACAATAATGTGATGTATTTGTTTTATGTTCTGGGAATACATCTAGAAAGCAATTTGTAGCCTTGATATTACCAATGGCTGAGTGATTGCTGGGTAAGTGCTGTGTGCCTTTTCAAAAATAATGAGCCAAAATGTCTTTATTGCTTTGCTAATTAATACAAAGTTTAGTTTAGGGCTTTAACTTAGCATAAGATGTCATACTTTTCTTTAGCAAAAGAGTGCCTGAGCTTCCCTTATTGAGTTGTAAAGAGAGGAATATAATTTCTACAGCATTTCAAGGATACTCTGTGGAAATCAATATATTGGGTAAAGTTTTCTGTTTTGTTTTATCAGAGATGGTAAAATGCTAAAAGTGAAACAGGGGAATCATGTCACTGCTATTGCTACTAGAGCCATTTAATAAGACCAACAAGAAAACCCCACAAGAACAAAAGAAAGCAAAAAAATCAGAAATAAAAAGACAAAGAAAAATCAGATGCAAATAGATAAAAGAAAATTCGATCACTTTTTCAAAAGAGCAAAAAAAGACATTGAAAGAACAAAGAGTGAAAAGAGATCTTAGCCAAAAAACCCCAAAAATAGATTTTAACCATTGTTTTGTTGATAAACTCCCTTTGAAATCAGCTGTACCAGTAAGTCATTCTGAGCTCAGCTGACTCTAGTCAGCATGGTTTGAAGGAGTTATAACAACCTATGTGTTTGCGTGTGCCAAAGAAGTAATAAGAGCAACACAAAGAAAAATAAAATGAACTCTAGGAGATCAATAAAATGTGACCCTTTGACCCTGCAGATGATCACTATCCATTTTTTAGTTGTGTGGTACAATCAGTACAGTATAAGGTTTTAATCTGGCCATTGCTGCTCTGTTATATCTGTGAACTTGAGCGTTAATCTACCCACAGATCTATTTTTAAAGGTAGATATAGTGCCTCTAGAGAAGAAGCCAAATTCCCAACTGGTATTTAAACTGGCTTTGGTAAGATTAAAATTTATACTCAAACTGTTACAGTTCTGAAATCTTATCTCAGGAAGAGAGGGCTCTGTCTTTTCTGCTATAGAAAAAAAGAAAAGGCAAGATAACAAGCAATGGAGCAGATGGAGTAAATTTTCAGAGCTGTGTGTGGGAGTCAAGCATTCAGATCCCATTAACTAATATTGGAGTTGGAGGATCAAACTCCTACTCACCAGGCTTCAAAAACAACAGGTTCACATTTCTCCAGTTTCACTTGTTTCTTACGTGCCCCTGATGCCATTCTGGCTCCTCTCTACCACGTTGACATTTACACAACAGCACAGGGCCAATTGTGCCTTGAAACTTGGGGCAGGGCTCCTCATCCAGCAAAGAGAAATGGGAATATGTGAAGAATAGACCTGAGTTCACAAACAGATCACATGTGCTTATGGATGTGGTATGAAAAAGGACCAATGAGATGTGCAGCGGCTTCATCCCACAACCAAAACAGCCACAGAGCACCAGCATTTTGGTAAAGATGCTCCTAAAATTCATACTTTATGCTTTAGGACACATGAAGGGTGAAAAGCAGGTAGATAGACTCGGTACAGGTGTTCAGTGCAGTTCCAAGGTCTCTTTCATAATGCCTGGCTGTAGACACCAACCTTGCAACCCCTCAGCCATGAGAAATGCACTGCTCAGGTTGGTGCAAAGGCCTCTGTGTGTAAATCCACCTCATACCACCCTCCTGCACAAGGGGAGCTCACTGGCAAAGCTTTTTCCATTTGCATCCATCTCCTACATGCTGGAGATGTGCAACAGCCCCACATGTTCAGCTGGGATAGGCACATGCTGTCCACGATTTGTCTCCCACCCTGGGTTATCTCCACAGTGTTCTATTTTGTGACTAAACACTCTCTTCTGCAAAATCAGGTTCTCTGTCCCTGATAGCTATGGGAAACAACCATCTTCAGTTCCACTGTGTTTTATCATGGTAGCTTTATTTTTAACTGGCTTTAATCACCCAATTATTAAGAGTGACACAGCACTTACACCCTATCATTGCAATCTAATTAATTTCTGATCCCATAAATCATTCTTGTGCATCAAGGATGTGGTATCTATGGACTAAATCTCTTATTTGCTCCACAGGGACACTCAGCAGCATCAGTTATGCACAAAATGCAGCAGAGAAGGAGAACAAAGCAGATTCTGAAAAGGACATAGAGGGATGGTCATCCTTCCCTCCTGCAAAGCTCAAAACACCTGCAGATGGGCAGCAAAGGCTCTACTGCCTGATTGCTACTGAGGGGCACCCCAAAACACTGCACCTCCCATTGAGATCTGGGGAAAGCAGGAAGATACCCAGGATTGCTGTTCATTGCCATTTCACCATTTCCCTGCATGTAGAGGACTCAGCAAAGCTGACCAGACTCAGATTTTGGTGACCTGCAGCACGGGGTTGTGACACATCTCACAGTCAGGAGTGTGCCTGGTGCTGATCCTCTTCAGCCTGCACTGGGAAGGGAGCTGGGGTCACACCTTTAGCAAGGAACACTTCCAACACGTTCCTCAGAAATAATGTCTTTGAAGTCTTAGAAACATCTTAGAAATCTTTGAGAAGCATCTTAGAAGTCCTTCAAAGTCCTGCTACCAGCAGGGTTGTAAAAATACAAACCTGCACATGATTCTGGGAATTCTGTTGTAGGAGACATTGTGAGGACACTGTGGGTTCAGTCTCCTTCCCCACCTCAAAGGCTCTACTGGACAATTCTGGTTATCAGAAGACATTCTTCCTCTTCCTGACCACAGAAGGGCTGTGTACAAGGGATGTCTTGTCACTTCACATACAACCAGAAATCTCCTTTAACTTTGATTCATATAAAGTGAAAAGAAATATATTTATTTACACACCTACAAAACAAAAAGCAAGAAACTCAATTGTAATTTTCAATTCTCATGAAAGACATAACTTGAAGAAAGGAAAGAACATATTTGAACAGTCTGGTCATAGTGAGGTTAACTCTGCCTGTTCTCTCTGTCTCTCTCTCCCACAGCATCCCAACTGCACAAACCATCCTGACATATCCTTTGTTCGGAGTCCACTCTGAGCCTCATCCTTCAGAGAACCTGTTCTTGGTAGATAACACTAGATTTTAAAGATAACCTCCTTTTTAGAGCCCTCAGGAGCATCTGGCCAGATTTACTCCTTCCTTTTGAAAGATATTTTTTCTAATGTCTTCAGAAGAAAAAAGACTGTTGTGTCTTTAATAACAAGAATTGCTCCACTTGTTTGGAGATGCTAGCACAGCCTTGCTAGTGCAGATGCCACATCCTTGACAGCCCTGGACTCAGGGAAGGAACATTTTCCCTCCCTCCTCTCTTTGTGATGTGAATCCATGTCCTGAACCTTATTTTTGTATTCATCTGCACAATAACAAACATTTAAATGCAGTGACAAAGGTGAGTGACTACAAATACCCCTCTAGGACCGTGGGAGTGGTCAACAATCCCTGCATCAAAACATGGGAAATGGAAATGAGGAGGGTGTTTTGGCTCAGCCTGGCAAGGCAAGCAGATGTTGTGGGGTTCAACAGAAGCTGTATTTTCAACATGAGATGTCACTCCAGAAGGACATGGGCTGTGATCTCATCCCTGGAGAAAGGTGATCTCCTGAATTTGCAAACAGAGCACAAACAGGCAGGAAACCCTCCTGAGGAGCAAGGCTGAAATACTGCTCTGTACAACTGCATCCCACAGCCTCAGCCTGAAATTTTACTGATGTGGGTGCAAGAGCATCCATCAGTCACTGCACCACTGTAACGTAGCTCAGGGCCTCCTGTCAGCCTGTGGTGGCTCTGCTGCTGCAAACTTCCTCACTCCAGTCACATCCAATGAAATATGGTGGTCTCAGAGAAATTTATTTTGCTTCCCTTGACTGGCTGATCAGTGCTCCTAGCAAATCTGACAGCTTCAACCATCATCAATTACTGCTTTCACTATGCAGTGACTCTTGCTATGCCACACTTTTTATTACAGAGACCTTTGAAATCTACTGTATTTAAAATTGGTTCAAAGCAATTCCCCTTTTCAAATCAGTCTCCTACTAAAAATATTGCACTTCAATAATAGGAACCCAACAAGAGTCTCACCTGATGTGGGAATTCTTCTTCACAAAGCTGGCAGGCTGCCTGTTGCAGAGCTATTCTGGGGAATGCAAGGCCATTTTCCACATCATTTTGTTCTTTATAGCTTTGGGTTCACTGCTGAGCACAGCGAGGCCACCAGAGCAAGTTCATTGCTTCTGAAACACCCAAGCTTGGTGGTGTTCATGAAGAATTATTTCCCTCTTCCCTGGGTCCCTCCACAGCAGGTCCTGATGCTGCTCATCACAGGGGCAAAGGTTTTGTGAGGTGACTCGCTATGAACAGGCTGCCAGGCAGGATATCAATGAGAACAGAGTGCTACAGCTCCATCCTGCACTGTAGAGGGAAAGGCTGGCAGTGTTCCATCTCCCCACCACGCAGAAATACCCACCAGGTAGGGTCACTTTCCCAGAAAGGGACCAAAACCTTTGCCATGGGCATTGCATTGAGGTAAGAGATAATTGAAGGGCCAAATCCACCCAGGACATGCTGGAGGGACTTGGCCATTTCCCGTTTCTCCACACCTCCATTCCAGGAACAACCACTGCAGATAACTGTGATGGCAAGGCCAGTAAATGTGCCAAGGATGAGGCATACCAGAGGATAGAAAAATCACCCTGAGAGGATTCTATGCTCTCAAGCAGCAGCATGGTAGGATTATCTGCCGTCACAACTGCTATAAGGGAAGCAAAAGAGCTCCACTCTGGGGAAATAAACATTTCCTCGCTTCAAACAAACAAAAAAAAATCAGTGAAAATGTTAAATTGGAATATATATGGAGATCAGCATTCTCAGCTGTCAGGCTGAGATCAATTAAGCTTCAGAAGACCTGAGCTACATTTCCAGCCACTGGTCTCTGGGTGAGAGAGGAACAGGTTGTTCTTGTGCTCTGTGCCTCAATTTCTCATCCTGTGAAATGGGGCCAGTGATATGGATTTCTTATAAGATCTACTGGTGAAAAATATGCCATAAGAACTGGTGCTCATTATTTTTCCCCACCCAAACACAAGCTGTGATGCTTTTTCCAAATATCTTTAGCAATAAAGAAAATACCATCTTGTTCCATGAGTGTTGCTATGTATAAAATCATTTCATGACAGGTTTTTTTTCAGAGTGATCCAAAGCATTGGGGTCTTTTTGAGGGATATGGTTTTCCTTCTTATTAATTTCCTGTTTAAGGATTCTTCACAGCAGCATCAAGTGTTATGTTTCCCCATATGCAATAATGAGCTATTTCAGTCAGAGGGACTTTTCATTCCTTAGTAGGAGGAGCAAAATAAAAGTCAGCAGGGAGTCTCCACTGGGCAGGACAATGTGTGTCACATCCCTTAGCAGCTGAGCAAAACTGGCAGCTGCCTCCAACTCGCTGGCTGCCTCCCAGCAAAAGAAGGGCAGCCCACAACACCCCTCATGCAGGGCAAAAAAAGAAGGAGAGGGACACAAAAAATTGTTTCACAGGGTCTCATTCAGATCATGAAAGATACAGGTGAGGAAACTGTTGCAGGGGAAACTAAGAGTCATATCACTCCTCATGGAAGTGTCTTTTACTGGCATTATCCACAGCTCACACCTGGATCCATGACTGCACCTTCAGGGATACTGACTACTGTCTTCCAAACATTGCAAACTCAGCAATTAGGGAAACTCAAATTTTGGGATGCTCAGGGACCCAAACCTGTCTTAAGTTCAAGTTATCCCTTTCTGCCATAGGAGCTTACAAGAAAAATACACAGATGCCTCTTCTGCCTGCTGCATGCAGAGCAGAAATCCCCACACGACTCCAGGGGCTTCAGCTTGTCCACAAGTCTTCATATAAACTCATCTCAGCACAATATTATTCCAGTTGTCAACAGATCGGGAGGAATTGACAGAACCTGGTTTAACTGTTTAACTCTGCCAGAGGTAATAAGTTCTCTCATGCATTAAATTAAAAATGACACTTGAAAATAAGTACATTATGGACCAAATACAGCACACAAATGGGGCAAAGATTTAAACTGCTGCCTGGTGGAGAATTGACAGTGAAGCAATGAGCATCTCATTATCCAGACTTACTCTGAGCACATCCACCAAGAGGGCCTTTTGCATATAGATACCTTTGCTGTGAGCAAATGCCTGCTAGCAGCCTGGACAAACATAACTGTTTATTTTCCATTGTAACAGTGTTTGAGCCAAAAAACCTGCCAGGGGCCCCTGATGGTGGGCAAACTCTAGACAAGGCTGTCCCTGCTCAACTTCAGCCCCATCATTCTTGCCTTGCAGCCCATTGTCTGCTGGCAAAACTCTCCTTCTGCTACCATCTGACAGCTGGGGGAAACACTGACCTGATAAGACACACTGAGGATAGGAGAGGAGAAGCAATAACATTATTAAGGAGAATTTTTCCTTGTAAGTGGAATGATTCCTTCCAGAAAGAAGGAAATTTCTTTACAAGCATTGGGTTTGATAGTCTTGAGTTCTGCCACCTTCTTCCACTGCTGGGATGTCTCTTTCTTTTCCAGCAGTGCCTCCCACATGCAATTTCACACACAGATACACACTTCTATTTTCTCCTGGTGCTGGAGCATGTTCTAAAACCATTGTTAGGCCTTTGGGGTAAGTTTTGGGCCTCTCAATTAAAAAAATGTGAGTTGGTCCCCTTGATAGTCAATGGGGAGTTACAGGAATTCAAAAGGAAGAATTCACCCAGTCTTTCTGAATGAAATTAATTAGCCAGCCAATAAGTATGTCTCACAAGCTGAGTCACTCCAGATTTTTCCTTTCCTACCAAACAGTGGTAGGAAGGAAGACTGCAAGAGAAAAAAGTGCTGACAGCCAAGCCAGCTGGCTCAGGGTTAGTCATCACTTTAGCAGACATCTCAAGTTAGGCCGCAGGAATCCCCCACATAAGTTATGATTTTAAGTGAGAAGACACCTCAAAAGGGAAATGTTGGGTGAAGAACACATGAAGTGCTCAAGGCCATCAGCTGAAAAGTGGCAGGTAAAAGGAGATGGGATGTGGTGAAGACTCAAGTTTGGCAAAGGTTGAGACCCATGGGCTGGAGTTCCCAACTCCAAGGACCAGCTTGCATAGTTGGCAGCTGTGACAGCTGACAGAGGTATCTCTGCACCTTCCATGGCAGGAAATGGATGTGCTGAATTGCCTGGGCACTGCAGGCAGAGCAAACCCCTGCAGGCAGGTGTGTGAGAGTGGATCCAAACAGCCCCAGCTAAATGTTGGCCCTGTGCTGTGCCCATCTGCTCCAGGAGGAGAAGAAAATAAACAGCAACATCTCACTCTTGCAATTGCTGCTGGTTTAGAACCTTCCCATAACAGTTTCAAATTGTGCCTGTCCTTTGAGAAACAGTCACAATTGCTAAAAGGCTGCAAACTGATTACACAAATCCTACTGAAAAATCTACTCTCTGGAAGAGGATATTGAAAATTTTTACTGAAAATGTGTTCTCTGTTAAGAGGTAGAAATATGTAGAATAAAATTGGTATTGATTGGACAGTCTTTCAGTTCAATAAGGAATATTAGAAAAATTATCTTAATGAAAGTGATTCTAATTAAAGCACCCATTACACTGAGGCTACAGGGAGATTTTAGGACATTTCTTTTCACCAAATGCCACTGAAAGCAGGAGAGAGACATATGAATGTTTTGGGGGTCAGACCCTGCAGATTATGTCAGATGTGTGAAGATACCCATTTCTAGAAGAAATAAAGACATTTATTCACAGCCACTGAAGAATAAGATTTTTTTTTAAAAAAAAGGTGTTTAATCAGGGTCCACAGTCTGGGTTTGGAAGTGTCCCTCCTGAGGCTTCCTGTAAAAAACAAAACATGATAGAACATAGGAAAGAGGAAAAGCAAAAAAAAAAAAAGCAAAGTTCTGATCCACACTTAAATGTCAAACCAAGCAAGCCCTGCCTGAGGCTTGTTTCCATCTCATTCCCCAAGTCCTACTACCAGGGCAGTGAATGTTTAAGAGAAAGTGTTGAGTGGTTCCACTCATTTTGCCAAAGCACTCTGAAAAACTGAGTCCTCTCACTCTAGAAACTGAGGGGGACATTCCACTGCCCATCTCACAGCTGTACCATCACTTTATTTTTGCTAAACTGGTTCTCACTCTTGTGGCAGAGCACCCCTGGTGTCTGGCTCCTACAGGCTGCCACAGCTTCATTCCCTGAGCCAAAGGGACCCACTGGCAGCTTGAGGATCTGCTGGGACATGGCTGGGCAAGAACTCCCTGAGAGGGACCCTCACCTTCTATGGCTAAAGGGAGAAATCAAAATAATCAAAATCAATCTTCTCAGCAGCCTCTGTGTGTTGTATCTCAGCTCACTGATGCCGTGCCAGGCTCCCTCCAACAATGCCTCAGGTGCAAACAAAATTCTCAGAAATCCTTTCCTGGATTACTCAGAGACATTCATATTCATTAGGAGTTATCAGCACGCAAGCAAGGCTCACATTAATTAAATATCTTCTGCACTGAGGAATTGAGGAGTTTGGTCCTGTTTTATTTAAATTAGCTTATTTATTAGAAGTATTAACCTATTCTGACCTAACTTTCCCTGAAATTTTTCCTGGTTACAGGAGTACAGGCTTATAAGCACCATAGTTGAAAACATCCACAAAGATGTAGAAAGACTAAAAAAATGATGTAAACAAGAAGTCTGACCTCCATTTTTAAAAGCTACTCTTAAGGCATCAAATGAGAAAAACACATGGGAAATTCTTCCCCCTTGACTTTTTCCCAATAAATCTTTTTACTGAGAATGCTAATTAACTTTGCATCTAAATGAATCCCTTACACTACCAAAATAATTTATATATATATAAATGGATATTCCCATTTCTTTAGAAATCTGTTCACAGGGTTAACACTGTGGTGGATGCACTGGACCCCCTTAACCAAAGTGGCAGAAGTTTGACAGTATCCAAAGGAGGTAAAGGCCTCAGCATTTACAGTCAGATGTTGTGACTTTTGAGGTGTTGGGCACAGGGCCGGGAGTTGGACAGGATGATCCTAATGGGTCCTTTCCAACTCAGCAAGTCCTGTGATTCTATAGGTCACATTCAGGTCAAAAACTCCTCCAGGAAACCCACAAAGGGGCAAAGTGACACAGCAAGCATCGATGCACATGAGCTTGGAACACTGACCATGCATTTGACACATGAATAGCAGTGATTTTTCCAAGACTCATTTGTCAGGGAATAAAGAAAGTTATGGGTATGAGGAGTCTCATACCCCTCCCAGATTATGCAATTTGACTATGAGTGAACCATTTTATCCCAGAAATGCGAGAGCCTGAGAGCCTTCTGTGAGATTTCCCTGCCTGGCAGTGTGGCTGTGTGGTGGTGAGCTCCTCTTGAGGTGGGACACCCTTCAAAGCTGTTCCTTGAGGCAGGGACATGTCTTTGGAGAAGCCCAGTTCAAGCTCTTTCTCAGTTATAACTCAGCTGCACGCTGGTGACTCTTGAGCTGGGATGTCTCTCAAGGTTTGAGATTCTTTACCTGAGACTGAGAGATCCTTCCTTTCCCAAGGTGAAGAGACCCCTTATTTCCAACAGGCCCTCAGAAAGCTGCTGATAGCATGACAAATCAGTGATAATAAAATCTATGTAGTTGATTCTTTTAGACATAAACCATTGTCCAAGTTTGAGACTGAGATTGGACCTAAGATCCATCAGGAGTTTAGGAAACTATGGGGGCCCCCTGTGAACCTCATGACTCAACAGGCAGGTCTAATTTATCCTTTTGTACCTCTGGTCTCTGTATAAATCATTCTAATTTGATTCTAACTCAATTTTACTTTGCATGTTTTATCCATGTAGTAAGCAATAGTGTGAACCTTGCCATCAAACTTTGTTAAGTCACACTTTGATAAATTTATAAGAAAAACATTTTGCCAATACCTTTGGTGGTGATTCTTTGAGCACCCCTGAATCACTCATTTGTGACAAACACACTTGGCAGTTAACAGCATTGCAGTCAGGGAAGTGAATCTCATTACAGATCTGCTGTAAAAAAAGTGAATTCCCCCTCTTTAAAACCATAATTGTCACAAAGTTTCATTGCCTGTTGTTTTGGTTTTTTTTAAAAATCATTGTTCTTCTTTGTTGCTTTACACAGTACCATTACCTAGATGGCCTGCAGGGTCCCATTTCTGTAATAATCCTGCAGTGGCTACACCTTGGCATTGATTTATGCTTGCATTTTGTAAGAAAGAAAACCTTTCTATCTCAACAGTTTCTTTGCTTACTGAAGGGCAGAAAAAACAGCTAAATTATTTCAAAAGCATGAAGCAATTTGTAACAGGTGGTATTTTACTGATATGAAACAACTGCTCTAATGGGGAATAAATTGCTAAAATATTAACCATTGTGCAACTTTCCCTCACAAAGGAACCACTGCAGAAATCTTTTCTGCAGAAAAAGGCTCAAGCCTTCCTCATCAGTGAGGTCACACCTCTGTCATTATAATCCCTCACCCCATGCAGTCTGAATTCCTGGAAAGGCTGAGGATTTGAGACAAGGGCTGGGACTTAAAGGTGACAAAATTATATAGAAAAAGCCTTAGAATGCTGAGGAGCAGATGAAGGGAGGTGAGTGGGAAAGAATAAACATGTCTCAGTCCCAAAAGGAATAGTAGATTTTAACCATGGAAAATCACTGCTTTTTCCCTATTCTTTTTTCACTCATACCTATTTCTGCTGCTCCTGTACTAACATCACATGACATTTTCCTCTAAGCCACGAGAGTTACAGATGTTTTATACATATATTCATAATGAGGTGGAATTTTTATTAAACTTGTCTGTGGAAGCTATTGTGGAGCCTGAATTTTATTTACTACAATATAATAAATTCCCGAAGCAGTGGTGACACCATGGTAACAATATTGCTAATGTAATTATTCCTGCCTCTAAAATAGAGTCAAGTCTTTGTCACATGTAGCACTGCTATACAATAATTGAATACAGTTTAGGTTTCCTTTCTTCTAAGCAGGAGGTGAGAACTGAAAATACACTTCTCCATGGCAATTTGAATCAGTAATTATTTGCAGAAATCAGTGGGAGGAATGATCCATTCACACACATATTCTTCTGTTTGGTTGTTTTCCCTGAAATAACTAACACTGAATTGAGAGATTTTGAATGAGATATCCCAGCAGATCAGGAGTGGCATGTCTTGTTCAGGTGTGTGCACACACTTAGGGAACTGTAGCTTCTGTGAATACAAATTTTCCCAGCATCAATCAAATAAGACCTCTTTTAAAGTTTACATTTCAACATTGTGTGGCAAATTTCTGGACTATAACAAGACAGAAGGACAATCTTATTTGCAGGAACTCAGCACTTCTGTACAACAAATCATTATGAATATGTAGAAGCTTTAAAACCCTCTAAAATAGGCATCACCTCTTTGGGCATCATGTGGGAACTCGCATCTTCCAATTTTTACTTAATACCTACTTATCACCTCTTTTGTGTACTTAACTTATGTATTCTACCAACTTATACATACTTATGCAAAACTGATACAGCTCACTTACTTACACATAACTTACAACTTATACATATAACTTATATATACACCTTACTCACTATCTTATGCTGCTCATACCTGTTACTCTACTTATACACTTTACTCTGTTTTTACCTAACACAGTACATTCACATTTTACTTACTCATACTTAACACAACATTTCTACCTAACACAGTACTTACACATTTTACCTTACCCATACCTTTTACAACTTATCCATAATACATTGCATACACATTTTGCAGCTGCTGTGAATGAGATTACACATTACTTGATTGGTCCCTCAACTTCATCCAAGAGCTACACGCACATTTCAGATAAAAAGATTGGTTCCTAATCCAGTGCAGCACAGTCCTCCTTATCTATTCTTTGTTGTCTTGGTATTTAACCTTTCAGCATCTTCTTTCCCAACTGTTTTTCAATTTAGCACAGTTTATCTTTCAGCCCTTGATGCTCCAGATCCAGGCAAGCAGAGTCAAGATGATGGCAGCAACAAAACCCATCCAGTGATCAACAACCAAGTTAGTCCAGAAAATCCAAACAACCAGACAGCAAAGGACAGAGAGCAGATCCTATCCTATCCTATCCTATCCTATCCTATCCTATCCTATCCTATCCTATCCTATCCTATCCTAACCTCTCCCACCAAATCATCTGACTGGGCTTTAGAACCCTCCAGGAGCTGATCTCCTGCACCTGAAGGTGGATGGCCAGGTGAAGCTGGGGAGGGTAATTCCAGCCTGGTCTCACTCTGGGGGCCCCAATAGGCATAACTACAGATGGTTTGGCTGGGGTACACTATCATGATCCAAAACACCTTACAACACTTATTCATATACTACAATGAAGTGTAATTCCCTAGCTACACTGCCAAGATTAACCTTCACATGGAAATAATTAATAAAATTTTATATAAAATTCTTTTCAGTAATGGGAGAAATGTGTGGATGAGGAAGATCCATGAAATATCACCAAAAAAAATTATCTCTAAAATAACAAATATCAACACAATATTTAGAAGTAAGTGGTGTTTTTTTTTTCCTGGACTCATTATATCAGTATAACACATATCTCTGCTCCTGTGTTATAAAAGAGGCATGAAAAAATAGGCACATGAGCCCCTTAAGAAATATGATTTATATAAGCATGCATTTACATATGCAGCTACTAAATAAAGGCTGGAGTTACTGTGCTGGGATATACACTGATGTGGCTCAGTTGAAACTGATTAAACTCCACTACAGTCTGCACCAGAAGATACACCTCTCTCATGCATTTAGCTAATGAGAAGAGAGAAGTCTTTCTGAAAATATCCGTGCTAAAATTCAGTTTCCTCGTTTAGTTTCTCCTATACAGAGAAAAGTTATTTGATGGAGTGAAATAGAAAATCTCATGGAAAAGGGGCTGTCTGTGGATTTCATAATGTTCTGTGCACATTCACTGAACTTAGACTTTGGCCTTGGAAATAGTAGGAAAACAAGAATACTTTAAGGACTGCAATTAGAGGAAAAAGCTGTATTGCATATGACAGTATCTTAGTCCCTTGAGTGTGGCAAAGGAATTGGGTACATTTTAGAAGGTGTATTCAGTGATCACCTTTGTCCACATCCTTCACAAAAACAACTGAGTATTTGGCAAACCCATGGAAAAACAGTCTGGAAACACCTGAAGGGAGGCAATAAAGGGACCTCTATCAAAGGAGACTATTTTTTTCCAAATGGCCTTTGCAGACAACAGCATTACTTGCAAGCCTGATGTTAAACGTGTGCTGAAGTGCTTTGCTGGACAGAGGGCAGATGGTTCAATGCTTTACAAAACTGAGATCTAACTGAAGCTTCACTGGGGTCTGGCTGTCCTTCAGCATGGTCCTCTTGGCCTTCTCTCACAGTGGGTCTCTAGGAACCAAATGCAGACCTGCTTCTCATTTATGTTGGTTATGTTGGTTCAGAAATGACCCAACCTCTTCACTGCTGTAATCGTGGATCCTCTAGAAATTCATACAACAAATAATTGTAGGTAATATGTTTGTCAAGAGAGTATTAATTTTGGAGCTACTTCAGCTTCTAATTCAGTTGTCAGACCTTGCAGAGGCTGCATTGCAGATGCTGTCATGGGGCACTGCAGCTCCCTCTGCAATGTGTTTGGTGGGCTGGGATCCTATTTCAAAAAAAGGAGGCAATGGGAGCAGACATCTCCCTATAGTAGACAATGCAAATGGTGAGCACAGAAGCCCTTCCAGGCCTGCCAGCAGAAATCTCCATCTTCAAATCCAGATTAGCACTGTTCCTTGAGCCTAGCAGGCTTCTATTTGTCACAAGAACTGAGCACATCCCCATTTTTGCTTTTTGAAACACATCATGTGATGTCCATCATGCTGTCTTTCATGTCATGGCCCACTTCACGGGCTGTAGGAGGCTTCCAGTAAATGTGTGTGCCAGAGAAAACCCATGTATTTCATGAAATGGCCCCAAAGGCAGGGTCAAAGCAATGTCTGCTCCATCCTCCTGCAGAGTCAGCAAAGGATGCCTGTCTCTGGGGCAGAGAGCAGCACTCAAAGCCAACAAGGAGCAACAAACACTCAGCAGCAGGACATTGGCCTGGGGCTGATAGGTCAGGGGTACTCCAGTTTTGTTTCAAGTGAAACAAGTAAAAGGTGCTGAGAACTGACAATCACCCCAGAATTTTCCTTTTCAGACAGATATGCTAATTGCCAAGATGAGTTTTTGCTAACACTCTTCAAGCCTTTGTTTTTTCAGGGCCCAAGCAAATAGAGATCTGGATTACTTTCATTCAGCTCACAGCTGATGAACTGCAGCAAGGCTGCAGTTGAGGTGATATTGAGTATGATTTCCTGTACTCAGCCTGAAGATAATATTTCAGGAGTTCAAGTGCAGGTGAAGGGAAATGAGTCCCTTACACAACACTTCGTACCGAGAGAAAACAAGGGTTAAATAAAGGCTTGTTTTCAGCTGGAATTAAAAAAGAATGTTATTGTTTCTTACCTTAAAACCCTGTCCTTTTATTTCCAACTCTATTGCTGGGGTGATTCAGACAAGGGCTGTCTGATGATAAAGATAAGCACAGATGTGATGACTGATCTGTAGGGTGATATACACTTTATTGTCAGGCTGGGTGCTGTGTGAAGTCAATAAACCTCATAGCTATTGATGATGCTGGAAAAGGAAATTAATGCAGACATGTCCTGCTTTTGCAATATGATAGGTATGTCTGCACATCATCACCTGACAGCCTCAAGCTGTTTGTTCTTGTCTGAGTTGGATGGGAGGCAGCTATCCAAAATCTCAATAAATAATAAAAATCAGTGATGACCTTTGTGAAATTTCAGAGTCATAATCAAAATGCTGAGAGAGGCAGCTGGGAAGTGACTTACAGGATCTTTTTTGTTCAACATGGCATATTAATTGGAGTTGAATAAGCACAGTTAGAAAGGGTCCAGCCCGAGCTGTCCATCTGAACTCTGCTTCAAAATATCTGCAGAGCACCCTAAGTTCATCAATTCATATTCATTCTGGTCATAATTATAAATCATAGCAGTATCCCACTCCTACCAAATCTCACACAGATCGGTGGTTTTATTCACAAGCAGATTTATAGATATCAAAGTCAGCTGGGGACATAACGTTTGTGAGTTTCTTCCTTTACTTTCTTCAGGGTTCTTTTATTAAAAATATTACAGATATTATAATAAAGTTCCCTGCTGTTTTCACACTTTGGTACACTCCTCCAGTAATCCATCACTAGCTATGTCAGGAAAAACCCAGAAAATTTAATCAGGTGGAACTAGTTTGTTTTTCAAAGGAAGAATTTTTCCTTGAACTACAGTGCAATATGAATTTTCTAGCTCTAGCAGACCGACAGAATGATATTTGAGTCACAGTGAGAAATGGAGTTGTATGGTTGGATGAAAGCAATAAAAACAATCAGGTGCCTTGCTGAGCATGTGGTGCTGCTACTCTGCTGGCTCCAACTCTCCAGGAATTACTGTCAGTTTTGCTGCCTCAAATGAAGGAAGACACTTCGGAACACTATTGAGCAGAAAAATCTCAATTCTGCATAGAATTCTGGACTTCTTTGGTACATAATTTAGGCCAAAAAAATTATTCTTCCAATCTTTTGGTCTACTAGCTTGCAGTTTCTGGCTGGTATCACACAATCTGTATGGAATCAGCATATAAATACCCAGACCAAACCAAAACCATCACATGGTTGTACCAGTACTTGGTGTTTCTCTTGATGATGTTTACAGCAGTGCAGATGGGTTTAGTAAAGCCAGCAGTGATAAAGGACACAGTTACTGCTCTTTGCAATCTCCCTGCTGCCACAAGGCAGGAATCATGATCCCTTTTATCTGCTTTCACAGCCCTGACAAGTCTCAGGCCTGCAGTGGTTCTCTGCAGATGTGTACCTGTCCCACAGCCTGTCCTGCCCTTGGGTGATCAGGCACTTGTCAGATAGGGAATACAAGCCACCAGGATCTGCCTTTCCTGGAGCAGGGAATCTGCTTCCCAGTGCTGCCTGTGGCTTCATGAAGTGCTGCAGTGAGGGGAGATGGGCTGGAGTCATCATGGGCCGATAATTCTCATTTACAGCCTTTGTAGCAGGCTTTAATCTTTTCTAAACAGCTCTCTATGGCTCCAAAGGGACACATCTGAATAGCCCTAATAGGTTGTCATCATTTCACTAATGGGGGTTTATTGTCTGACTTATGGACAGACCTAATTCCACTTCTCATCACTGCCCTCCTGAAAGTGGAGGGCTGCTTCATCTTTCCCCCTGCCCATGTCCCTCTGCCAAGAGGCACCATTATGCTGACCTTAGGACTTCAGAGGACGAACTCAATTCCTTTCCACAGTTTGACTAAGCAGAGGACTTTGACCTTCAAAGCTTTCAGTATAGATGGGTGGGAGGAGAATTAAAATCTGTCTACAACCAGATCCATGCAGTATTTCTATTATTTGCTTCAGTACCACTCCAGAACCATATGAAAGCCATCTGCAATGTGATGTCCAGCCTCTCATTAGGAGCAGACATGCAATGACAGGAGGCACAATGAGAAGATAAAGCTCTTTTTAAAACCACACTGAGTGGCTGCTGTACAGAGACTCCACAGAGAGTGGACTGGGCTCTTGAGCAAGTCTCCCTTGAAGATGGGCTCCCTATTCCCTGTAGGTCACCAACAGCTGGAAATCTTTCACTGGCATCACATCTAGCTACTGTTGTGTCTCTGGCTATTTTATGTATTTTTAAGAGCCTTCCATAGGAAGAGACACCAACACTGGGAACAGAAATATTTCCAAGCTCCAGCTGCAGAAACCTCCCCTCAGGGATCCAGGAGAGCACATCTGCTGCTGGATGACTTAGAGCTGTGGCTATTACTGGACCAGTGAAGACACTCCTTTGCCTCAGACCTCTTCATTGCTACGTCTCCAACTACTGCAAAAGAGGTTCCATCCCATTTCCCCGTAGATGCTTTGAGGAAGGTGTTGGAAGATTGAGGATCAGGGTTCTGGTTTCTATTGGCAAAGATATGGATGAGACAGGAGGCTCTGCCTGGAAAGGTTAAAAAACCTCAAAAAATGCCCTATTTTGTAAGGCTATCAGTGCTAAACTGAGGGTGAATCATGCTGCTTTGTGTTGAATTATGCTAAAACCAGTGTGACTCATCATTCCCAAAGTTAAACATCCTGATAGTGAAGCAAAGATGTGGCAGATATGGTAAAGTTTCCTTATCTAAAAATGCTGAGCTAACACAGCTGGCATGGAGACCTATGACTGATAGTCAAACACTTTAGGCTATAAAAGTCCAGTCCTACCTTCAAACAGCAGGTTCTTCTAACATACCCTTCTTGGAGTGTGTGTGGAGATTCTCCCTTGGGTGGGAACACCTCTCAAGGTTACTGCTTTGTCACTGTGGACCTCAGGGAGCAGCAAAAAGAGACTGCAGACTTAGGTCAGGAACGAATGGCCGAAGCTTTAATGAAAAATCTGCCTTTTATAACATGGTTCTCTAGAGAAAATTCATGATTGGCCTCTTGACCCACCACCTCTCACAGGTGATAGGCCGGATGGTAAGACACCCATATCCAAAACATGTCTTAGTGTTCCCAAAACAATACAGTGAAAAACAACAGGTGCAAGGACAGAAAAGTAGTTTACTTAACATCCTATCTGTTTTCCCTAGGCTGCATGTTAAAGAAGAGTTTCCCACATACTTGTGAGAGAAAGCTGAAGAATTTCTCTGCTTTAGCCCTTTTTGCATCCATACTGCTTGAGGCTCAGTAAAAGAGATTTGACCACAGCCATTGGTTTGGGTGAGAAACATCAATCTCTACTTAATAACTGGGGTTTTTTGCTAGCTTTAATACAATTGCTTTGATGCATACGTTATACTGTACCAGTAGTTTTAGCTTCTATACTGAGTAGCAAATAGTCCAGATTAAGATATTTTAAACTGATCATTTATCATAATAAATCATTCATTTTTCTATAAATCTCTCTAGTTTGCCATCCTTAATCATGAGGGACAAAGTTGTGCAAAACTTTGATCACACCTCTTTAATCCGTTAGGTTTAAACGATTGACAAAGTCTGGGACTCAGATTAGATCCAGGCACACCCAGAGAGAGTTCCAGGAGGCATTTAGAAAGCAAGGGGGGACCTTATCACATCTCATGACTCAACAGGAGGGCTTCCCCAACAAACGTTGAAGCTCCCACTCCACCCACAACTGGATAGGCACAGCAAAACCCAGCTTAGTCCCCAAAATGAATTTTTGATTGCTCTTTACTTTAGAGGATGTGACATCCTTCAAGCAAAAGCTGGAACTGCATTGCATTTCTAGTCCAGAAAAGAGAAAAGGTGGGGGCACTGCAAACATCAGTAAATGAAGGCTGTGGGTGTTTGCTGCTGTTCCAAAGGTAGCACACTTCTCAGCAGGCACTAACTGACCCAGTTTTTCAGCATCATGTGACAGACTAAATTACCCTGAAAAGAGTGCCCTGGCCTCACACCTTCTGCTGGAAGAGAAGTCCTACATCAAGCCCACATCCTGGCCTGAGTTCACCAGGGGCTCTTACAAAAGCACAAACACATCAATGTTAAACAATGCTAATGCATTTATGTTAACCCAGCAGCAGGGATCAGCTCTTGGAAAGTGAATTCAGAGCACAAGCTGTAATTACCAAGCCTTGCCTATGCCTCTGATTATCCCAGCTCAAGCCATTCTCTAGGCTTCCACCTGTAATTTTCCCCCAGGTTTCCCTGCCCTGTCTTTTGCAGCAAAAATGTGATAGGCTTCTCCCCTGTGGTAGAGGCAGGGGAGTTGGCCTGGGGAAGCTGCAGTTACCCTGCATCCACCCTTATGAGCTGAAATTGGTTTTGCTCCCAGTTTCACAACCCTGTAGTTTTAGTTCACTGATGTCATGTTTTTCTACTCTTTGTGCTGTGGAGTGTTGTGTTCAATTGATGGAAAAGTGCATCTATTTTGTTTAATACCCCATCCACATAACACATGTATCAGTAAAGAATGCAATTTCACCATAAAATCTATGTGTTTCATTACGTGCTCTGTATGATCTATATATTCTATCATGAAATGTTGCCCTCTGTTTGCTACTTTATGTTACATTTCTCAGGAGGTTATCTTGACTTTCATGTGGCTTCTATACTAGATTTTTTTTTTTATGTCCACATAACCTTTTAAGATATACATGGGTTTTGTTACAGGTACAAAAAGAGTTAGGTTCACATATTACAGCTTTTATTAGTGCTCACAGAGAGGTCTCATTACCCTGAAAAAAACAATATTACCTGCTTTAAGGCAGGACTTTATCTTTTCAATGGCCATAGAGGTTCCTATTGTCTCCAGAGAAATTTTTTCCCTTTTGGTACTAAAACAGGAAATGTGCAGTGAAAAAATGGCCTGTTCTTTATTGACTTAACACATCCTTTTTCAAATCATTTCAAGGGAGGTAAACCATTGCAAAGGCAGACTTCCCATTGATAGTGGGAGCAGCATGTCAGACAAACAGCAGTCCTGAGACTTGGCTTCTGAAAAATCAATTCTGGTCCATTGGAGTCAAGAGCCTACAAAGGGATAAATGAGGGAAGCAACTGACCTATTTTCTTAGCACAACTCTTCTAAGATGACTAATTAATTGGCTCGTGGACACCCTTGAATCACAGTTCTTTGTTTTCCTTCACCTTGTCCCAGTTTCAGACTGTTACACCACCACCACCAAAGTCACAGCAGCTAAAATTGGAGCAAAGAAGTGCTGAACAGTTGATGGCAACTCCACAAGACAGGCTTGGATCTGATAGCCAAGGAGAGACACAATTTCCTTGGCACTGTACAAAGATGTGATCAGACCTGATTTCCTCAACAGGCTGCTCTGTGCATTGAGTAGCTCCATGCACTGGGTACTGAGAGGGGATTCCCACACAAAACCTGTGTGATTGTGGACAGACCCCTCTTACAAAGAGCTCGTGAGACACCTTTCTGTCTCATGACTTCATGTGATTTCAGGGAGCAAAAGCATTCTGGCCAGAGAGGGATTGCATTGTGGGAAGCTGGCAAGGTGCTTGAAACCACGATGTGTACACATTGTGTGTGTTATTTCCATCCTGGTAGTTAGAGTTTTTCTTCTTATCTGAGGTGATACCATAATCTTAAATCAGCCACTTTGCTCCCTTTGTAGTTAGTAGAAAGAGGAATTCATCGAGGGGGCAATCCAGGCCTAATGGAAGGTTAATTTCCTCCTGGAACTGTCTCAGCAGGGAGCAGACCTCAATGGCATTTAGTGAATGTCATTATTCAAGTGAAATTATTCTGATCCACTTTCCTCAAAGTCAAATATGGAACATAGGGTAGAAATAATGACCCAGAACAGAAGTTTTCAGTCTATGTGTTGTCAGCAGAGGGTGGAATCTGTGTTATCTAACACAAGCATCTACATTGCACCTGGGTTTTAGGTACCACTGAAGCTGTTCTTCTAATTTAATTGCCCATATACAGTTGATGAAGGGAAACCAAAACCTCTGGAATCATAAAAAAAAGTTTGGTTCTTTGATCTCATCTCTGTCTCACCACTTTCCTAGGATTCCTAGCCCATGCAGGTTTTCTCTTAGGGCAATATGATCAGGCTCAGAGTGATCTGAGCTCTGTTGTGCAAAGTCGAAGGACTGAAGCCAGATTCAAGAGGTAGGCAAAACATGTTTGATTCTCACCTGTCCAAAACATTTATCCTGTGACTTTCAGCAAGCCTTTTTTATCCCTTCTCCATCCCAGTGCCTGCTATAATAGAAATTATATTTCTCAAATTCAGAGGATTGGTTTTGGGTAGAAGAAACAATATTTGTGAGATGTTCAAGCATCATACTGGGAAGATGCACAAAGGTTATAGGGGAAGTTCCCTATTTCCAGTGCAAGGAAATTGTGGATTTAATTTTCAGTTGAGGCATAAATATGCTGAATTTCATACTCTGAATGAAGAAGATGTGAAGAATTCAAAACAGCTACACTGCACACTGAGGGCACATTTTTAAAAAGATAGTGAGAGTGCATATGTGAAAAGGGGCAGAGTTTGGATTAACCAGGCTATCCTCATTTTGCCATTTATTAACTCCTGGGCTTGGGGTTAAGCTTGCCTGCCCTGGTAAGTGGAAGAGCTTTGCCAGGAATGTTAATAGGAAACACCATTTATTTTTCTCTTTATTTGCATGCAACTTCTACCAATATTAATTGGACTCAACGAAACAAATACAGGGAGGGAATGAGGAAGAGAAAGATGAAGGGGAAAGGGCAAGGACAGGAGAAGAAGAAAGACAAGGAGAAGGAATTTTGATATTCAAATATTAACTTTCAGTCATGGAATTTAAAAACTGAACTGTATTTGCAATGCCCTTGGCACAAACAACCTTGCACCCTTGATCTTCCCTTGCCTTTCACCTGGTACTCTCCCTGCACAACCATGGAAGCATTCTTGTTCTCCCTGCATGTTTCATGTTCATTCCATAGGGATCACCTACTAGAGAAGATGGAGAAATAGAACAAAGCCTGTAGGATTAAGAGCAGGATTTACATCTCCAGGATGATGCTTCCCTCCAGAAAGAGTTCAGCCTTTAAAAACATTCATAACCAAAATACTGCCAGCAGTTGAAAGTTCATATTGCTGAAAATGCCTTTTGTACGAAATTCCTATCGTATTTACAAAACCTCTGCCCCTGCTAGATAATAACAAATTACAAATTACAAATGAATGCAGCTGTATTTCATTATTAATTGTTACATGTTCCCAAGCTGTTCAGTCTCATGGTCTGCTGATCATGCCTGACCCACAAATGGAACTCTGCAGCACAATAAAATTTCACACACTCTCAGTGTCCTTTCTAATTAGTGGATGACTCATGCCCTATATCTGCAGAGCAGAACTGCACTTCCTTTTCTAAGAGCATCTATAGATCATTGTGCAGATGTCAATTCAGGCTGCATTGCACAACACAATTTCAGAGAGGATCAGCAGATTGGGAGCTAACTTTTATGCCAAAGCTGCCAGCACCTCCACAAGTCTGGGTTTGGAGTTGAATACTTCAAAATCTGCTTTGGGATTTGATTTTATTTTGTTCTATTTGGTACTCTTGGGAGGCTTGGGTGAGCCTGAGCACTGGCTGACTCTGTGCTTGTCCTTTTGCTTGTGTGTGACAGTACAGCATCCTTGAGCTGGAAGGTGGTGCAGGCATCTGGGGATGCTTTGCAGACATTACCACAAAATGTGATGTACAAATGCTACCCCAGCTAAAGGGCTCTCTGCTGACAGCCAGGCTCACTCTGTGACTCAAAGGCTCACTGCCAACAGTTCCACTGTTCAGGAAAAGGAATAGGGTAGTTTAAATGAGGTCATTAAGTCACTTGGCCAAATTCCTACCCCAGGCATTTATCCTATACATCTCCTCAGATTCCACAGCACAATTGTTAATTAAAAAAGCTGGATTTGCCTGAGAGTAATGCAAATCTCACTATGCCAAGCTCTTTGAACCACCAGGGAACTTGTAAATCTCAAATGCCAATGGAAACCAAAGTGACCCTTTTCCCATACCCTGGGGAATTGACCCAATGCTCCTGGCACAGACTTATCTCCCTGGACAACATAATGCATAGGAAGTCAGGGATCTCCCATTAAATTACTCCAGCAAAAGCCAAACTGTCTGCTGTACCAAAACCTTGCAGCTGGATTTCACCTGATAACTGGTGAGAAGGGCTGGTGTGTGTCTGACCAGCTGGCTGTGCTTCCTTCCTCTGCAGCTGCTGAATTGCCCCCTCAGCCCACCCATGGCTTGGAGGAGAGAGGCAAGGGCACAGCAGAAAGGGAAAATAGCCCAGGTGATGGATTTACTCCAGCTTTATCTGAATTACTGAATAACAGAAGCCAAATTTTCCAAGTTTTCACAGGAAAGGGACAGTTCTTGAGAGTAGCATCAGCTGAACACAAAAACCACCATTCCACTGAGTAACTGAATTTTGCTGCTGTCCACTCCCCAAACCCCAGGCTCTGGGAGAGATCATGAACCACTTTCTTCTGGGCAGAGATCTAGGACTACCTAGCAGCTTCATTTTTTTGGCCAAAGGGATGACCTGCCCATTGCAAAACCTTCATGCAACTTCGAAGAGCTCAGCTGTTTTTCTGTGAAGTTACTTGACTCTGCTATCCCCAGGTCACCCCACAGACATAATTATCACAGAAATACACACACTGGCATACTGAGGGTATGCAAAGAGAGATGGAAATTAGGCTGTCTAGGATTTTAATGGCACAAGCATAAATTAAAATGTTATTTTTCTATCAGTTCTTTTCTTTCTGCATTATTTTTTCTATTAGATCTCTTCTGAAATTACATCTTAATTTAGTTGTGTTTCTCTCAGTTCAGTAAATTTCCCTGGTGGAATTACTATTCTCATTATTATCAGCAAGTGGAGGCTGAAATAATGAGAATGAAAGGAAAATACACACAATGCATGCATGAGACTGAGGTGAGCACTCACACAAGGTTCCTAAGTACTGTCCTCACAATGATGGGCCACAAACAGAATCACAGAATGGTTTGGGTTGGAAGAGACCTCAAAAATCATGTTATTCCAACCCCTGTGCCATGGGCAGGGACACCTTCCACTGGACCAGGTGGGTCAAAGCCCCATCCAGCCTGGCCTTGAACACAAGGAGAGCACAAACCCCAGAGTATCCTGCAGCCTGTGCAGTCTCTGTGGGTGTTGGCTGGACAGGTGGGACAGCAAGGTATGGGGATCTTGCTGTGGAAGGACAAAATTTGGGGTCTCCACTCATCTGAGTCACTGCCTATCCTTGCTCTTCTCATCCTGGAAGTTCCTGAGACTGGCTTGATTCATATAAATATAAATAAATGCCTTGGAAAATCATCTCTGCATGACTTAGAGTTACACACAAGGAGTGACCCACATCAGTGCTGTCACATCTCCTGCTAGTGAGAGATTCCAAAGGGGATTTTCTTAATGTCATTGGGGAAATAAAAAGGAAAATCCACAAATGTTTTCACATGACATGGAGTAAAATTCTTTACCAAGACACCCACATAGAATGACTAACCATTTTCTCAGTCTTACACAATTACAATTTTCTTGGTACTATCACAGGGAAACAGCTGGTTCCCATAATGAAGAGGGACAGACAGAGCAAAACTAGAGTTAATTACACTGTGGTAGATCTAGGGCTGCAGTGATTCAGGTCTGCTAAATTTAAATAGGCAATTCTCAAAATGTATGCCTGGAAGAAGTAATCTCTTGATGCTTCTGACAGGTAGAAAAAGCTCAACCAAACACTGCTCTCCTAACACCCCACTCAGATTGGGGGCACCAGGTCACCAGGTTCAGCACTGAGGAGCTCTGGAAGATGGATAATCCCCCCAACTAATACCAATACTAATGTTTTAATATCCCAATAATTCCACAAAGATTGAGAAAATGTACAGAATTTGGTATAAATCTGGAAGATTCTTTCATAAATACCTTAACAAAATAAATTAGAATTCACTCCCCAGTGCCACAGGAAAGAACCAGCAGCCACAGCTGCCTTCTGATAAGTGGTAGCAGTTAATGAGGCAAGTCCATTAATAAGTCCATTATTTCCCACTTTAAAATTTTTATCCAGCATCAAAGGGATGAAAAAGTAGCTCAGGTATTTCTCTGTGCCCTAAAGGACCTTCTACTCTCACTCCTGGTTGAAGGAGTGATTTTGTGTAGGGAAGGCTTGCATGGAGCCACTGCTGCAGTTGCAAATCAATCAGACTCCTATCTAAAGGCTAAAGGGGGTTGAAATTAATTTCCCTTTTTGAGAAGAGGTTGACACAAGTCCCTCATTTTTCTGATGAAATAATAACTCTGCCACATCCTGCCAGGAGCTGTGAGGCATAATAGGCATTTTAAGGTACTTAGTTATTCTGGCAGCCAGCACCATCTGTATCTGAGAAATCAGCACCACATGGACCCCTTCAGAAAGAGAAAGAGGAGCCTCATTTCACAGAAGCAGAGACCTATGGAACAACAGAGGCTGAAGGACCTCACAAAGTCCCTGGGTCCCCTGTTCAGTGTGGGGTAGCTCCCTAATCAGATCATGCTGCTCAGGGCTGTGGCCAGTGAGTTTTGAAAGCCTCCAAGAACTTTCTCCTGTCCCCCATGAGATCACTGCACCTCTGACAAGGGTCTGGCTTCAGCTTCCATATCAGCTCCTGCAAGTGTCAGAAAGCTGCTGTTACACACTTGCCTTTCTCTTCAAAGCTAACCAAGACCAGCTCCCTTTGCCTCTCTATATCCTCACGACCCTAGTGTCCTTCTATTTGGCCCTCTCCAGCTTAGTAATAAATGCTTTCCTTGTTGTAGAAGTACAAGGTTCCTAGACCCAGCCCAGACATCACATTTCAGAGCTGCCATACAATTTTGTGCTTGAGCTTCTGAGTGTATTAGCTATATATGTGTCTATTTTAATCTTCTTAAGGCATGTAATTTGGACACCTGGCTTTACAGATTGTCAGACAGCAAAAATATAAAAATATTCTTGGGACATCTGTTGAAACATTTGCAAAATGGCATCTCCTTAAAACTTATAGTTTATTGCTAATGTCCCAAAGGTATAATAATTTCCAAAGGCTCCACACAGTCAGGGGTGCTGCTTTCTTTGTGCTGCACTTCCCTGCAGGAGAAAACTAAGTTGTCTCAAAGAGATCAGCCCAGTGAGTTTGCAAACTGGCCTACACAGTGTGCAGGAGAAGACACAGAAGAGGGAAATGGAATAGGCTGTTCCCAGAAATTGTCAGATTCAAATCTGTTAGTCTTATTTCTGAAGACCCAGAATTAAGACTCACAGATCACTCCTATATAGGCCTCCCCCTTTCCTTTTGCCCATCTAAGAGGGTTAATTGGGTCATCTGGAATGACACTTACAGAAGGCCCCTGAAGTCTTCATCTTTTGCAAGAATTTTGAAACATGAAGGGGCCAATTTCTCATTTAATTCATTTTCATTCTCTCCCTTATGTATATTTCTGCTGTGGATTCCTTCCCAGTACTGTGTTTGTGCAAGGGCCAGTGCTGAACGCCATAATGCTACCCTAAAATCCTGTGTTTTGAAGTTAATGGGGAAAACACATTCCTGGATTAATTTTATACACATAAATAAAGGCAATGTTGCTGACCTTCAAAACGATACTTTCCTATTGGCACAGCAGACTGTGAGGCTGAAAGGGATTCCAGAATTCAGCAGGAAAGTATTAGCACCAAAAGCCATCAAGTGGATGTTTGGCACTACTTGTAGGAGCACAGGACAGAGAGACTCCTTGACCCACGAGCTGAAGACAGAGGCTGCTCTGATGGGCAATGGTGCCACATAATCTCATTCAAAGGTTTGAAATTGTTCTCTCTCTTCCTTTGTTCTGTATTTGGCAACCAACTTAGGTGAAGGAAAGAAGAGTGCAGAAGCCAGAGCCCCACACAGGCTCACTGTGTATCAATAGCAGGACCATGCAGCTCTCTCCTGTGCCTGTCTATAGGATAAACCAGTCAGTTGTCCCTTGACATATTCAAGGAGCCTGCTATTTATAGCACAGTAGTCCCCCCATCCCCTCTTCACATAATCTCTTCATCCCCTGAGAAAGTCTGACATATTTAATCTAAATACATGCTTTTCCATACAGGGGAGGGCTCAAATGCAGATGGCAGCTCGGATGTATATGGTCTGCTGGTGTTTCAAGTGTGTGAGTTAATAATTTCCCTGCATCTCCTGTCATTCATTCTCCTTTTACACAGGTCCCACCCACTGTAGTTGCTGCTGCCCCTCCATGGTGAGCTGTCCCATCTCCTCATACCAGGAGCCCAGCAGTAATTAGAAAATCAGCTTTAAACAGTGGCAGCTCTTAAAAACAAGTGTCAGGTTGGGAGAGACCAGCTCAGCCTGGTGTATTTTAATAACCCTCTCTCCTACCCGTGGCACCTGCTATTGAATTTCAACCAGTTTAATGGGAAAGCAAAGCAGAGGCAGAATGAGTAGGGACCAGAGAAACAAATGTCTTTAATACATAAAATAAAGCTTTTGATATTGTGATGCCAAATGGATTATCCAGGAGAATGTGTTGAAAGGAAACAAGCATCTCCCCATTCAATATTTATATATCCCTAGATAACAGCCTTCACTGAGATGCATTTGTCAGAGTTACAGTACTGAGCATCCTTTTATGGTTAGTTTCTCAATTTTATGCCTAACAATAAATGGCAGCAATGCTTTCTATTAGAAATAGAACAACAGCTGGATTTGGCATGAAGTTCAAAACCTGATTCCAAAAATGGCAGCAATTTATGAAGCTCTGACAAAAAAACATAAATGCAATAAGAAAATATTGATTCTTCCAACTTCCGCTTCACAGATTTGACACGTGCACTTATGGCCCAATATAAACGAATAATAACAACACTAAGAATGATTCATTTCCTTAAGTCCTTTCAGACTTCACCTTTGAAACTCTGCATGGCGTTTTCTTACCTCCATTACTGTTCAAATTCCCTCACATTAATCTTTCTTTTAATACTGTTGGTTATGTTGCAACATCTCCAGAGGTTGCAGCAGCTTGAGGCTCCATTGTAAAAGAATGGGACCTGTTTGTTCAGTTGCCAACAGCCACAATCCCAAACTGAAGAGTTAATGACCTCATAACAGGTGAGACAGAAGTAGTCAAACATTTACAGCATGAGAACACCTCCTATTGTCTGTTGTATTCTGCTTTAATCCCTCATTCCTCTCTTACTCATCATTCCATGGATGGATGAGATGTCTTCCCACTGTCTGTGTACAAGATCTGTATCAGCTCCGTTCAGACTTTATCTTAAAGCAGAGCTCTTTGGAAGCTCCTCATTGCCAGCTCACCAGTGGGAGATTACCCCCTGACAGAAGCATCCTTGCTGGGGTCTTAAATTTGGAGCAGCCCTGAGCCTCCACCCAGGCACAGCTCATGAGGGCTGGCATTAATCTTGGCATCACAACTTCACCTGGACAGGAATCTGTTTGCTCCACAAATAAGATGTGAGATAATATTGACCAGAGCTGCTGATAAGAATCTTTGCTTCTTTTACCAACAGTTTGCTTTGAATTAAAATTTTGGAGTTACAGGAATTTGCATTGTTTTTCCAGTGAGGTTTAGAACAATTTACCCTGAGTGAGAACTTCTGATCAGTTAAAGAAAGAAGAGTTTCCACAGTTCTCCAAACCAAAGGAGGAAGTTCAGTGAAGTGGGTGTATGCACAGAAACCAAATCCAGGAGATACAGTTTAAAGTCCTTCTCTTCTTTTTTATGTTTGTTTGTTTTTTTAAATCCTCATAACTTTTGGCCTCTTTGTTGTTTTTCTAAGGGCATGCTGTTATACCATGAGAGTTCAGATTCTTGGTCTGGAAATCAAAAGAACTTCAGAAAAACTTGGATTTGCCATGACTTGTGTTGAGTTGGAGACTACACAACAACAAGGCACATTGGATGTTGTTGATCAGTGCTGAAACTGGGGAAGACCACAGAATTAATTAAAAAGAGGCCAAGGAACCCTTTTCCAACCACAGTTAAGGAGTTTAGAATAAAGTCTTGTCTTTTTTAACCAGAAATTATACTCTTAAAACTTGCATTTTATTAAAAAGTCTTTCAAATACTGGAAAATTGGCATAAAAGAACAAGTAAATTAAATGCCTAAGAGGAGAGAAGAGTTTTAGGGTTTTGGGTTTTTTTTTTTAACTACTGAAATTCAATATACTGAACACAAATATTGCCACCAGGCTCAGGATTTCTGCCTTATTTTAATGTGTGATTCATTAATTATCTTTTATACACCTTGGGGAGGATATTGCTCAGAAAAAGCCTTTGATGGAATGACTTTATGTCCCTATTTTTTAAACAGATGTTGAAAAAAAGTTTCTAATATGCTTTAGAGATCAGTGAGTCACTCTCCAAAATCAAAGTACTTTCTCAATACATGAAGATGCAAAAAAAAAAGGCAATTTTTTGATAGCAAGCATGACAGAAGTACTTCCACATTGCTTTATATGCACATAGGGAAGTCAACTGGTGGGGGGAAATTCTTGGTTACTTTCTTTCTTTGTGAATTACCTCGATCTGCTGCAGAATGTCACCGCTGAGCCAGTGCCCACCACCATCCTCTGCCCAGGGCTGCTCAAAGGGATCAAGTCTCCCACATTCCAGCCAAAAAACTGCTTCACTACAAACGACTTCCCTGCAAAAGTTTCACCAGACACCCAGAGGAGAAACAGGAGCTCAGCTCTGTTGCCCAGCTCTCTCAGAGTTCTGATGGTTTCACTTTTGGAGTCAGAGTTCTCACAGTCTTTCATGTAAACAACAGCTATGTTTCCCTAACTGTAAGGATGTTTACAAACCTGCACTATGGCAAAAATACCCTGATGGGCATCTCTTGTAGCCAATGTGTTTGTAGAGGAAGTGACCTTCTTCACCCAATCCTTGTCCTGGTTAAGAAATCTGTAAATTTGGAAGTTAATAAACATCCAGCCCTTTTTGCCCTTCTGAAATCTCTCATGTGTGTGTGTTCCCTCTCGTGTCCAAGAGTGACACAGCTCTGCAGGAAACTGCTGGGAGTCTTTGGCTTTGTCCAAATTCCTCCTCATCCATTTCAGAGCCAGTCCATGGAGTCCATGCAGTGCCTGGGTAGTGCTTCAAGTGCTTTGAGCTCCTCCAACTGAAACTACTTCTGGAGGGCATGAAATTATTGCATTGACTTTTGATGGCAGATGACTGTGAAAATCTATGTTTTAAGCTATGGTTTTAGAAAGGGAGAGAGAGAGAAGAGCAAGCATCTGACAGCTAAGTTAATCATACAACTTGCAGCAACAAGGGTTTTTTTTTAATGCACCAGGTCTTTGTGGATAATTCTGATGCATCAGCCTACTCATTGGTATTCTGGAGGGGCTCTACATGAATTCAACTCATATTTCTTCCATTAACACGTTTTCTCAGCAACTTCTTCGCATGTCTGACGTATTATGAATATATTGTGGAATCAAAAATATATCAGGAGTGAGACATACACTTCTGACACTTGCCATATAAACTAAAGGTATTTTACTCTCATAGGAATCCCAGCATCCTTTTGAGAAATGTCACTCAGAAGAAAAGAGAACCTTCTACCTTCCCTATCAAGCCTTTTAAATATCAAATATAGCACTTAAACATGTAATTAATTTCCTCTCAGTTCCAGTAGCTCATATAATGCTTCTTTTGATTAGAAAAATGTGTTATTTTGCTATAATGATGAGGTGTGCAGTGCTGCAAATATGAACACAATAAAATCTTGTTTCCATTCAGTTCCATTTCTGTATCACCACTTTGTACAGAGCTGAACCCCAGGAAGACTATGGACTTTTCCTCTATCAATTATTATGGGGAAATAAAGGTTTTAGAGCAAATTTGCTCTGTGCTTTTCATGGAAATAAAAGGACTTTTTCTTACAACTTAGGGAATTTCCTACTGAAAAACCTATGTGTTATCAACACCCCCTCATAGATTAGGGAGCTGTAGAGATGGAAGCTGAAGTTAAATATGATTGCCTGGGTAAAATCTCTTTATGAAAATGCTGAATATACTGGCTTTATAATCCAGTAGCATCTTCATAAATCCAAGGTATTTTTAAGCTAGGCTTCCTTTGCTATAAGATCTGGTTTAGATCTTACAATCTAGTGATTATGGATTTTTGTGCAGCTGGAAGAAACGCCTTTGGTTTGCTCAGAGAAAAATTGTTGTCAGTGTTTCAGGCTCAGTTTGAGCACAATTTCTTTTGTGATGGGGTCCCTCCTCCCTGGAGAAGGCTGTGCACTGTTTCAAAGGCAAGCTGGATGGAGGAGACTGGACATGTATCATCTGGAGAGATGGTTTAATTTAGTAGTCCAGCTTAAACTGAGGGCTCAGGCTTCCACTTACACCAGAATTAGCATGTTCATGGAGTCAATAATCACCAGAGGGCTGCACCTGTGCCAATGCATCATTTCCCCACCTGCATATTTGGGCTGGAGCCCTTCCTCTGAGTGGTAAAAGCTTGGAGCTGATAAAAGTCTCCATGGGCCCCTGCAGCAATGAGGGCTAAGATAACATTCTTTAATGTGGTCTGCTGAAATGGATGCTGTATATTTTTCCAACAGATAATGCTGGGTATTAAGAGAGGAGATAAGAAACGGAGTGTTCCTTACCTCCACAGGGCCCCTCACCACCAGCAGCACAGTCACTTCCAAGGCTCGTGCTGCCTCTGGGCCATCATGTCTAACAGTGCAGGAGGGATGGGTTTGCCATGGATTTGTCCAGCTTCTTTTCAAACCCAGTTTAACTTTGGATTCCCTGATAACTTGTTGTAACTGCCACAGTTTCACTGGTGCTTTGAAAATACTTATTTCCATTGCTCATTTAAGACATTCTGCTCATTCACTTTGAAGGTGATCCCTGAACACTGTGCAATAAAAGCTTAAGGATGGATACAGAAGTGAAGGCCAAAGGAGAGTCCAGCCAGAGACCATGAGTTTTCCATGGAAGAGGACAAGGATGGGACACTGAGAGGGTTGTAAGCCACCCCTGAGTACTTTCCCCACACCCAGAAATCCACAACTTAAAGGCTTCCTGACTCTGACTTAGTGTTTTTGTATGATACAATTTTTAAGGAATTTTTCTTCTATTGACTTGTCTAATTTCTCTTTGAACCCTTGAAAATTTTCAAGATCATCCCATGGCAAGGAGTCTGATAATTTAAATCTATGCTGTGTGAAAAAACAGCTTAGTCCCTCCAGTGCACCTTTGCTGCTTCTCATTCTTACAGCAGTGATTTTTCATGTGTCCTTCAGCTTGCTTTCAAAAGCCTGGCACCTGCAGTTCTCTTTTGGTGCCATTCTTGCCACCCAAAGAGAAAATAGCTGTGCCTTTGGCATCTTCTGCTTTCCAGTGAGACACTTCAGCTTTGCTTGGCCCCCTGACCCCCCAGACACCTCTGTTCCAGCTAAGAACACTCAGTTATTCTGTACCCTAAACAGACCTAAAGAGCTCTGACACATCTGTGGTGCATGACTTCTCTCTACAAAAGTCATGCCTATTCCCTTTATATTTGTGTCCACTGATTATTTTATATTATAGCTTTAAATGATTTTCCTGGTGTGGAAGTCAAATACACTCATCAGATACACTAGCAAACAAACACATTTGCACTGGTATAGCAAATAGCTACTTCAGTCCAAGTAATAGTTCTCTGGACTCCCTGGAGTCCTTTTTAATGTAGAACTGATTTTTAACAGAATTTCCCTGCTAGTGGAATTGATTCCAATGATAGGCTACACACCACTGCAGGTAGTTCAGCAATTTGTTATTGGAATTCCTTTAAACTGAAAACTTCCTCTGGCTCTCTTCCATCTCCATACCCTTCAGAAGGACTGTAAAATGAGAATTTGGGGCTCACTGAAGGGTGTCAGCTTTGCAAATCACAGAGTTCTCTCTGGTCCTAGAAAGAACCAGTGGTGCTGACAGAGTTTGTGTGTTCTCCAAAAGAAACCCAACCTATCCACACCAAACTCAGTGTGAAAACCAATGCAAATTCTGCATGGGGGTGGCTGCTGGGGGGTTCAGTTCCAAATCTCAGCAAGGCTTGGAAGCAAATGACTAATGAAACTTCAGACTCCATGTTTTTGGAAGAAGAGATTCAACTTACCAAAGCAAAACTCTGATCCTTGCTGGGGTCTCTCCATGCTACTTTGGTACATTTTATAATCTTTAAAATGTCCCTGTGTCCTTTGGGAGCAATGCACAAGCCCAGTTTTGATTCTGTTCATGTAAACTGAAATAGGAATATCTCAATTTCCAGAGCCCACAAAGAGCTACTGGATCCCCTCTGGGAGTTTAGGGGGTTTCTAAGCTGCTTGTAGAAACACTCCCAAAATTCCTGCCCTTTTCCAACAACATCTCCTTTATCTTGCCCAGAGCAGTGTGAGTCCACAGCATGTCTGTGTCTCCCACATCCTCCCTGTCTGGAAGCTGGTCCTGGTGTGTGGCCACTCCTTTGTTGGCTGGGAAAGGCGATGGCCACTGCCTGGAGAAATGGCTTTGGAAAGGAAGCTGGAGAGACACCAGGGCACAGCCCTGTCTCCCTGCCCAGCAGCACTGCCTGGTCAGCAGCACTGGGAGGAGTCAGAAGCCCAGCTTCCTTCTCAGCTTTGTTCTTCACCAGGGCCTGTGTTCCTGCAGCTGTGGCCATCTGGGTGGCCCTGGGCTCCCCGTGCTCTGGAGGGAGAGGTGGGCTCAGCCCATGGACCAGGAGGAGTCCTCATGGGTGGTAGATGTCAAGAGTCTCCTATTCCTCTCTTTTGACCAGGCAGGAGTCCTGGGACAGCAGATCAGCTTTCAGACTCTGGAAACCCAAACAGGAACCTGAATGGAGGCAGGCTTTTTTTCAGATCTTTTTTCTCTCTACAGATGGAGATGTTTATAGACAGACTAAACAGAGCTGCAGTTTCCAGGGGGCATCCTGGGACAAGGGACATGTGTGCCACCAGGCATCACTAAACCCTTCACACAGGGAGCTATCCTAGAGACACATGAGATAAAACTCTGAAGGGCTGTATTTAGCCCCTTTAGCCCCTGGATTAAACCCCATTTGCTACCTTTGCAATCACCCGTGGCTGCAGCCAGCAAGGCAAGGTACCACGAGCCTCACTCCTCACTCTGCATGGAAATGAAAGTCAATCACGTGAGAAATAATTTGATCTGCACATGTGAAAAAGATCAGATTGGGTTATACCACCAACCCTGCCCTCTCCTAATTTAAAAGTGCTGAATTTTGTCCAAATTCATATTCCAAATCTGTATTTGATATGCAGTGTGTGGGAGCCAGATATTTACACACCTGTTCTTGTCTCTCACCACCTCAAGAAAACAGTCTCTTTGTGTATCAGATACCTGGATACTGTCTGGGGCCACAAAGATGACCCCTCCCTCTCCTCTGGAGAAATGCCCTAATCAGGGGATGAGTCCTGACAATCACCCAAGGGCAAAGCAGCTCTGCTGTCTCCTTCAGACCTGACACCACACCAGCATCCTCTTAAGAGCGAGACATTTGCGGATGACAAATAGGTGAGGGAAAAAGGGAGTGTAATGAGGGGAGGAGGTGTGTGGGGGAAAAAAGCAAGCAGCAGTGCTCATTAGAGACACAGGGAAATGATGCCTTTCATACCTGCTTCCCTCCCTTTTGCTCCCTCCGTTCTTCAGACAAATGAGATACCCACGGCGCACGCAGCGCGCGGGCGTGCTTCCTCAATTATTAATGGGAGATGCTTTGTTTTATTTAATGCCATGGTTTTGATTAGTTTATTCTCCAGGGATATGCTTTTTCTTCTCCTCTCCCCTGTCTCCCTGTTTCCTCCTCCTTTCTTTGATCTACCTCCAACCCATTTTTCCCCTCTCAGGAATGATGCCGCTTTTGCCACCAGGTGCTTTGCTCACCCGGGCTCAGGTGAGTCAGGCAGGCACAAAGGGCCACACACTGCCAGAGCCCCTTCTTGGGAGAGAGTCAGCCTTGCTGGAAAATAATGAGAACTGGCAGCTCTGATGATCCAAAGCCAAGAAACATATGCCTGGGCTGCCTCTTTCATCTCTGTAATTGGGTTTTTCTACTCCTGTCAATTAGGGCCTTTTTCCTCTTCCGGCTGCCCCGGTGAGTCTCCTTTCTCAGTGTGAGTGTCTGAATGGCTGATCACAGGGGTGGCCCTGGGGTAACTGGCACCAGGGTGATGCACAGAGGTAGGTTTGTACAGCTTCACAGGATCCCACTGGAAAACCCTACAGGTACTTTGATACAAGAGGACTATTTCTGCCAGTGAGAGACGACACCTCTGAGCTCAAGGAGTGTGGGTCTTCTTTCCTCTTACCTTCAGAATAGCCTCAGTGCTACAAAGAAAATGCAATGTTTTTTTTTACCTACTTCCTCTTCCAGCTGTGAAGTTTACTCTCAGTGGTGCATTTATTGACAAAGGATTACCCTTACCTGCAGCAAAGCCCCCTGCTCTTGCACTGATGGTCAGAGAGTGACTTCAAGCAGGCAGCCTCTCTTCTGGGAGAGCAATGTCTGCAGAGGATGACCCCTTACCTGCCCTCAATTTGACCTTGCACCTCTTCTCAAGCCCTGGCCCCAGCTCTTGATGCCTGGGGCCATGAGGCTGCAGGCAGCAGGCCAGAGCCAGGCAAGTCTGCTGTAATCCAGCCTGGACAGCCTGGCTCCTAATGGGAAAATGTCAAGCTCAACAGCACAGGAGTTGGTGAAAAAGCTGAGGGCTACATTTTAAATTTTGCCAGATAATGAACAGCTCATCTTGTTGTTGAGCAGGACAAAAACTCCTTGCTTTTATCTCCAACAAACAGCATCTCAATTCAAAGGGGAACGCAGGGCTGGGAACCTCAGCTGCCAGGCTGGAGGCAGTGACTCTCCATCAGCAGTAACTCCTCTGGTCACCAGCACAGACACCAGTCTGCACAAGCTGGAAAACACTGAGAATTTTTTCCATGAAGCAGATTTGAAGGTAATTTTGTCCCATAAAAGAAGAAGAGGCAAAAGGTATTCACGTTGAAAATACCTTGAATTTCACATTTCTTAGGACAATCTTTCCCTCTGCCCAATCCCCTCCTCCCTTTTTTTATTGTAAAGGTAAAGTGAAAGAAAAAAATATTGCTTTTAGTTTTTCTTGGCAACTGCAAAACAAGATTCAAAAAGGGTTACTTGAACATCAGTATATGCAAAAATTCCAGTTACAAATGCAGCTGCAGAAAGCTGATAAAACCCTTCCTTCCTCTTGCTTTCTCCTTGCACTTTTTGATGCAGTGTTCAGAATTCTGTTGAAAGTACCTGATATTTTGTGATTCAGGATAGATGTGAGCAACCAGAGAGCAGCTGCTCCAGGACCATTCTGGACTCTGCTTTTCAGACCTGTCTGCAGATTTGGATCCAGCTGCATCCAAACCCTCTGCAGCCTTCCAGCTGGAAGGATACTGATTTCTCAGAGAATCTATATAACTACAGATTACAAATACTGCAGCTAAAGCTCTCCTCTCTTAACCACACACAGTGCAGTTGCAAATTAGACTTAAAAGACTGCTTTTTGAATTAAAAAAAAAAAAATTCTGCATTAATTTTACTGCCAGGCTGTGCCCAAAAGGGCCACAAGGGATAGAGGTGGCTGGGCATGTCTCTGTGTCCCACATGCATGAGCCACACGCTCTTTATGCTTCACCAATTTTTCACCTGAAAAAAATACTGCAATGACCAAGTGCTGTTGTATTTCATACAATACTCATCTTTGCATGACCAAATAGGTTTATCTGAGTAGTTGTCAGCAGCAGACATTTGGGGGTAGTTATACATCAGCCTTGCTGTTTAAAAAAAAATAAAAAGTGGTCAAATTCAGAGAAGACAAATTATTTCACAAGCCTCAACACCAATTAAATGTGTACTTCATTTTCATATGATATATTGCAGGTGTCTGAAGGGCCTGTTGCTGGCTGTGTTCCTGACTGTGCGTGTGATTCCCTGGATCTGCTCCCTTGCAGAAGCAGTCAGGGGGATGCAGCAGAGGAACACAGGTCCCTCCCCAAATCTGTGCTCTGAGCACACATGCAGGGATGTGATGGTTCTCCAGCCATTCATGGGCCCTGTGAGGAGAAAGCACAATTTGGAGGACATGGGAAAGGTGCTTCCCAGAATCAAGCACTGGAGTAATTAATGTTCCTGAAGAGTGAACTCCAAGGAGTCTGTGACTGAGAATAGAGATGCACTGATGTGTCTGCTTAATCAGGGAAGAGTAATGAACAGATCCACAGGGTCTGTGTGGATCAAATTCCACTCGTATGCTGTGATGGAAATTACACCAGACTCTGTTGAATATTGAGGAATTATTCTAATTTGAGACAAAGTGCCCTACCTGCAGGGGACTGACAGCTCTCCAAATCTCACAGGAGCAGGTGAAAATGAGAGAAGACAACTGAATACCACACCTGAACTCTTCTGATTACACACAACATTATAGTTAAGACAAAATCTATAAAGCTATCAAGGTAAATATGCTGCTATTCTTGCTGGCCAGTCTTCCCAGCCACTAGGAACCCAAAGAGCAAGCCATAAAATTGGGTTGTAACCTGGACCTCTGTATCTGTCAGAGGACAGTGGCCTGAATAATAAGCTCAGCCTTAAAGCTCTAGCTGGTCTCATGCTGCCAACCCATTCTTCACAAAGCGATGATCTGCATAATTGTTTTCTGAAGAATTGGCAACAAAACAGACAATGTAATTTTAAAATTTAGACCTGAATTCTCTTTAATAATAACTGAGGGCATCATTTTAAGTACTGGGCCTTTAAATAATTTTTTAAAACAAATACAGTATTTGTATAACAGTTTGCATTTGCTGCCTCCCCCAAGCTTTTTCATTTATTTCCTCTTCTTCCATCATCTCAATTACCATAGAAAGTGGATAAATGCCAGGGAAGACAGACACAGCTTACGACATCTCTGAATGCCCAGGAGGAAGGCAGGTCCCTGGGGGGCAGGAGCTTGAGTTCAATGCAAATTTCAGGCAAAGAAGAGGAGGGACCAGCACCTGAATGTCACATTAGAGAGAATTATCTAATTGCTGACTATTAGTCCTCTATATGACTCAAAAACCTGTCTGTGCCTCTTACTAGATCTTTACCCAGGACATAATTACTGGGAATTGAATTAGATGCTGAAATGATGCAGTAAAACTGGCAATAAGCACAAATTCAGACCCTGTCCTTTATCTCATGCTGTGGTTGCCAATAGGAAGCACAGTGACAGCTTAAGTTTGTTTGGGCACAACAGCCTCAGGATTTTCTGCCCCAGTTTTCAGGCACATCAGATTCTGCTATGGCAAGTAGATCTGTTATCCAGAAGAGGCATCACTGCTACTCCAGAAATGCAAACATCATTTTCAGAGTTTGATTCCTGCTTCCCAAGGCCATGCTGCTTTTCCAAGAAGTATCCCCACATGCCCAGGTCACATCCCCTTCTCTTATGGCCAGTCTCAACCAGCTCCCTTGATCTCACTTGGCCAAGTGCTGACCCTAAATAAATTCTGACCCCTAGGAACAACCTTCAGTGAGATGAGGGAGGTCAAAACCACAGAACATGCAGCTTTTGTAGAAATTATGGGCTTTGCCATCTCCTTCAACCTCCACTAACTCTTGCTGAATAAGATTCAACGTGCTATAGCCATAAAAAACAACAGAGACCTTGATTTCCCACTGAAGCTCTTTTTTTTAATCTTCTATCCAGCTTGTCTGAAATCCTGTGATCTGCTTCACTTCATCTTGACAGCTCCAGCACCTCGGTGGCAGGAGAAGGAGCCCACTGAGAACCAGCTGACACCTTGCTGTGCCCAGCGTGGCCCTCCCAGGTCCCCACTGCCTCCCAGGGAGTCCCATCTGTGCTGTGTGGATGTGGAAGGGCAGCAGATGTCTGAGCAAAGCCCAGCACTGAGCCTGGCCTGGGCCAGGAGCCTGTGTCACAGTCCCATGGCCAGGCTGGGCCCCCTCCACCCCCTGTCCCTTGTGCTCCCTTGAGGCTCCCCTTTCATCCCAAATAAACATGGGAAGGCTGCTCTGTGCTGGTGGCAGTGAGTTAAATGGAGCTCCAGTGCTCCATAACTGAGAAATGTGCAGTCACAGGAGGTGGCAGGGAAGGAATGGCTTTGAAGCTGAGCTTCAGAGGGTCCCTCTGGGGCTTTTTGTTGGTTTTTTTCTTCCTTACACTTGTTTTTTGCTTTTTAAATATACGTATTTTAAATGGCTATGCAAATAAATGAGGATCTGGGGGAGGATCTGCCACAGCACAGAAAGGAAAGACATTTCTATGCACCAGACAAAGAAATAAAACATGAGAGGACATGGTATCTTCCCTTCCCTTGGTAGCAGTCATTAATAATACCAGGCTGGAGCAGTGGTGTTTGGATGTTCACACCTTTCCATGGTGCACTCTGCTGCACCCTCGTGTGTTTGCTATTTGCAGCTCATAATTGAAAATCTTCTCTTGCTTAAAAAGCCCCAGGGAGGAAATATCAAAAAAGGAAAAAAATCTCCAACTTGCTACCAATCCCAAGTTCAGGGGGAGCCACCCAAAACCCTTCCAATCCTTCCTATGAGCTGTAGGGTGAAACATAAAATGTTCTTCCAGAATCTGGAGTCCAGGCAGTTAATAGACACTCAGCAGTAATTTGTGATAAAAGAAAAAGAAGCAGGAAAAAAGCAGCGAAAGAGGGGGAAAGAGGTTCTTGTTCTATTCCATAAGATTATCTATGTTTCCTAACTGAATTAAAAATCAAAGCAGAATATACTGTTTCCAAATGAAAGCAATTTTTTTTTAAATTGTCTTTCCAAATTTGTAGGTATTAAAAAAAAAAAAAAAAAAAAAGAAAAAGAAAGTGTTAAATTGTTTAAAAAAAACGGAGCAATTTGTGGCTGAGATCATTCAGTGTTGTGATCAGCACAGTACTCACTCTTTTATATCTCCTCCTTTCAGACTGGAGACCAGAGAAGGAAAAAAAATACTCATTAGATGATGAAGAGCAAATCAGAACTGCTTCAATGCTGGAGCTCAACACATTCTGAGAGATTTTAAGGTCATCTTGCTAGACAGAAAAGGAAATGATTACAGGAAATATTACACTTCATGCTTCTGCAGCTGGATTAAGTGTTTTATTACTTACCACTGAGGACACTTCTGTTTGACACAAATATATTTGTTAGAGTATTTTATTAAATTACAGCAAACATCTGAATTCAGAGTGGGGCTATTGAGAAGCTAAATGTAAGAAGAATTGACATTACAGTGTCTCAGCAGCAGTAAAGCTGTAATCAGTGCTGACAGATATTACTCATGTGCTTTAGGCTCAAGAAGCTGTTCAGATACCACCATGGAAAAGCAGAAAAGCACGAATTACCAGGAGTTCCCTAGGAACACAGCACCATGGAAAAAGGCTCTCCAGAGACACTTCTCCCTATTTTTCACCAAGAGTTCTACAAAACTGAGGGCTGTATGTAAATAACTGGCAAATCCTTTGGTATTTAGGAAGATCTGGCATATTTGTTAATAGTTCTGCCTCCTGACCATACATGACTGCATAGACAGCTTATCCAACATTATCAGAGTGTCTGGCCCCTGAAGCTGTAGACAAATTGTAGGCAGAAAAGGAAACTATCCCACTGAGTGTTTTTCAAGCAAAATTTTAAGGCTTGTTTCATGAATCTTTTAATTACCATTTGTTTTTTTTGAATGTTTGGAAACAGTAATTTTAGATCCTTTATTTTGCTGTTTCTAGCAGGAGAATTAGGAAGGGCTGGTTGCTAGTGCCTGCTGTACCCCAAGACACCCTGCAAGAGCTTGGCAGGACTGAATGCCAGGTCAGGGCAGCTGAAGGGCAGCAACCCATTCTTTTCTTCTCCCTTGGACATGGGAGGCAGGAAGAGAGGTATAAAACAGTATCAACAGTGGGGCATCCCCAGTGGGATCCTCTTATTTAAGTAATTGTTAATTCCAGGCCAGAAGGAAGTTCTGTTCAGCAACAAATAGACCAGTGTTCTGTAACAATGTGGGTGCAGTATGACCCCATTTTTTTTGGTTAGCTGTCACAGAACTACTGTGCAGGGAACATTTTTCACATCTCCAATACGTGAAAGGCATTTTCAAAGGGTTAAATGCCTCTTGCTCATCACAAGGCAATGAATTTCCCAGAGGAACGTTCTTAAGCTTATCCTTTATTCTTTTCTCTCTGGTTTGTAGTCCTGGGAGTCATTAGTGCACAGGTACATCTCAAGACATTTTTGCAATACCTTAGGAATTGCACCACTGAGATTACTTCCTCTCCCCAGCATGCAAATCATCCCTAAAAGGGTTTTCCTGGAAAACAATTCCTTACATTCTTTCCCAAGCGTATGTGCTCTTTTATTTGTCAGGGATCAAAAAGCTTATGTGACAATGCATAAGGAGATATTTAAACCCAGAGTACTTTGAGGTGGCAGCAGCTTTTTCTTTGCTTCATTTTTTCTCATTCTTTTTTCCCATTCATCTGCTGAGCCAGAAGCTCTGAAAAAAAAAACCAAACCACATTTAAATGGTTGTTCAATGCCTTAATGTGCTGAAACCAGCCAGTTTCTCTGCAAAATTCACTTAGGCACCAGCTGTTTACCTGTAACTTCTTGCAGTAGACAAGTTTTTTCCTTTATACACCCCTTGGCCTTTTATTTTCCTTACTCAAAGTTTGCATGTAGTGAAGGGTATCTCTTGCAGAAAGCTCCATCCCACCTGGTTCAGGGGTGCAGGATTATCCTCAGATGTCTGCAGCACTTCTGTCAAAGTCTCTTGACAACACCAAGCTTGTCCTTTAAGTCTCCAGCCTGTAATGAGCAGCAGGTGCCAGATGTATGAAACAAGGTACTACGTATTTGCCCCTAATTAAATCCTCATGAAGTATCCAAATCCCTCGAGGATTTCAAGGGCTCAAACCCAGCTGAGGACCCTCACTCAATTGCAGCTCTCTGAAGACAAACACAGGTGATCTTTCCCAAAGTTAAATGTCCTGGATGGTGATGTTGGATGTATGCTCACGTTCCAGGGATTTTGTAAGGAATTAAAAGCCAAGACCCAGGTCAACAACAAATTGCAGTTTGGCCATTCACATCAGGACTGAGATTTACATAATTAGGCAAGAAGCAAGAGCTTTGGGGACCAACACACAGAGTGTTTCAAAGTCTCCAACAGTTTGTGAGTTCAGACAGACCACCAGCTCTTTGGGCTGGGTCTCCTGCTGGCTGTGCCAGAGCATTGACTAACTCCACAGGGAGTCCTTCCTCCAGACTCTGTTTTGCTGCTTCACAAAAATAAAACAGTTACAGTTTAGGTGGGATTTCTAGTTCCTGGAAGTCTCCCTTAAAATGAAGCTGACTGACAAAATCCCACCTTGTTTTTTCCTGGTGTTAGCGACCCCCAGACAAAGCCACTGGAAATGATAGCACCATGTAGAGAAGTTCAAGGGTCTAATGCAACAAAGGACCTGTGTGTTCAGCTCTTTTTCTCCTTTAGAGGAGAAAAGTCTTTTTCTTTTTTAGTTTCCTCTCTGGAGAGAGCTTTATTTAAAATTCTGTTTGTACATCTTTTTTTTTTTTTTTTTTCTTTAGTGCCTCTGGGCCATGCGAAGTCTGGAAGCTCAAGAATTCAAACTTCAAGGAGGTTGTTTAGAAAAAAACTTCAGCGTGCTACAGCATTTTGCAAACCCCAGATGCAGGCTAGTGCCTTTGATTATTCATACATGCCATTCAGGCTCTGCCTCTGTCAAACATTTTATATTTCCACACTATTGGATGAAAAATTCCCCATCCAGCAGTTGCCTCGTGAAGCAGAAAATGCTAATGTTTGTGTCTGTTGCAATGTACCTCTGGCAAGAAAAACAGAGCCTCTGTGCAGGGAAATCTTAGTGCTGTCAACCTCTCCTTTTCAGGTAGAGAATGCACCTATGTCATATTTTTATATAATCACTGTAGGTTGGTCTCAGCAGAGAACAAAGAGCTTAAATTTATGGCTTGCCTGACTGTGGTTGTCCCCTGCAGCTCATTTGACTATTCATCATGCTCCACACCATCAGCCCTTTGTACAGCTGAGGATGTCACCTATCAGAGGAGAAACCCTTTGGTCATGTCATAAATTTAACATTATACATTAAATATCTGTATTATTATAACACTGACATAAAATGTTTTATATGTGTTAAATCTTTAGAACCCTGTACAAAGAGATTTTGACTGTTATGTCCTCCTCAGGCTGTAGCTCCAGTAATTATACAATATTCCTCCCATAATGGAGCAGAGTTTGAACTGGTTGGAAAGCCAAAATCAATGCAGCACCACTGCAGCAGCTCTGCCAATCCATGATGGACTGGCAGTGCCTTCCTCCCCTTCATCCCTTATCCAGCTGTGCAGGGACTGAGCCCCAGCTCAGCTTTACCTGTGAGGCTCAGGCAGCACAGCTCATCAGGCAGGGGAAGGAGGTTTGGTCCTTGCTGGGCTTGGACAGGCTGGGAAGCTGCGAGCTCCACAGACAGCATGGAGTACATGGAGCCATATAATTCCAGCTGTCCCCATCTCTACTCTCCAGGCAACCCTGGGAAGGGGTTTAGCTGAGAGGACAGTCCCCACTGGCACTTCAAATGGGACCAGACACCAATGTTCAGGCAACTACAATCTGCTGGAGCCCTTACCTAAGTAAACCCAAAAGAAGAACCCAGAAAAATAAGAGAGGTACCCAGCTGAAGGGTGAGGAATGTGATGAGGCACTGAACAGGCTGATCTAAGAGGCAGTGAAATCTTCTCCTTGGAGATCATGGAATCACAGAATATCCTGAAATGGAATGGACCCACAGGGATCATCGAGTCCACTGAGATAATAAAAACTCAGCTGGAGCAGGCTGTGAGTGACCTCCCCTAAGCTGGCCCTGATTTTAGAGTGCATCAGAGACATCCAGAGGTCCCTTCCAACCTGAATTATGCTACAAACTCAGGCTAACAGATGGGATGGAGCCCACAGAACAGATAAATAAGATTGGGGTTGCCAACAAGGGATCTTGCTCTTGACCCTCCAAAAGACAGGGTGAGATGGATTTGCATCTCAGCCAGTGTCATGTTATGGTTTGATTTTCCAGAGAGAAAACACAGCTTGAGAACAAGTGTATTTATTTGATTTTCATTAGCTAGGCACAAAAATAACCCGAGTCAGCTGAACTCTCCTCGTGCTTTTCAGTTTTACAGATTTTTTCTCAGAAAGCTTCCAAAATTTAGAAATATTCCCAGGCAACCTTCCAAAACTCAGAAAGCAGAGAATATTGAACACTGTTTTCCTTCTTCTAGACTCCCTCTTTAATTTTAATCAGCAGGGAATATATTTTCAAAGTGGCACTTAGAGGCAGACAAATCACCTTAAAAGGTAAGGGTATTTCTGTCCCTAAATCACCATGACCAGCTTTAAATCATGCCCGAAGGCAGCTCATTACTCTGCCCAGGCAAAGAGCAAGGCAGAGGGAAAACTCTGGGTGCCAGAACAGGTCTGAGGATTTTTTGCTTGAGGAACCCACATTCTTTGCACATGCTTAGGAAGGATCCCAGGAGCAGGACCCCCATCCCTGGGACCTGTTTCTCACAGGACCTCTGTGTAATCTTCTGTTTTTTTCTTTTTGCTGCCCACTCCCTGGAGCACCCACTCTGCACAGCATCAGAGTCTCTGTTTTTTAACACAGGGTGAAAGAACAGATGGTAACTCCACAGGTCTGCACCTATATGAACAATACATCAGCCAAAATGGCATCTCAATCCATATCTTCTCACTCCACAGACAAGATGTCAGGTTAATTGCTGCTCTGGACTTGTGTTCACACGCTGCATTTTTGGTTTAATTACACCTCATTAATTTTCACTTTCTAAGCTTACAAAGAGCAGTGAGAAACCCAGATACTCACTCCCATTTTTCAGGCACCTTAATTTCTTTCCATTCTGGGTGTGTGACATGCACAACACATTGACACCAGAACACTTGGGAACAGAAAGTTAAGACCCAAACACAAAAGCATTTATTCTGTTGACTTCCCATTGAGCTCAGTGGGATGTTTAGAATCTCACCAGGAGCAAAGAGCAAAGATGGTTGGCTGAATTGGAGCCCAAGGAGGAGGCCAGGACCACACAGAGAGCTGGAAAGTGCTCCAAGAATAAAGCCCAGGAGCCTCCTGGCTCCTTGCTCCCCATTCAGGACACAGGATCAGGCTTCCTCTCTCCACTGATGTCATGTAGGAGCAATAAGGGATGACACAGGAGACCCCATGTGTGATTTGGGGATGGCCTGTGCATCTTTGATTCACAGTGACTGATGTTCCAGGTAACCAACACAGAAAATATTTGAAGAGTGGGATGTAACAAATCTGAATATACCTAATTGAGAGAAAATAAAACTGCACAAGTAACTGGCTTTAAAGCTAAGATTAAAAAATATTTAAACACATAGGTCATGGTATTATCTGCCACACTGATATGTGATGAAAATGATGGACTTCAGGAAATAAGACATTTCTAGATTTTCAGGAGTATTAACAACTTTGAATGAGGCTAAAAACCACACTTCCTCAACCCTCCTTACAAAACAGTAATGTTACAACACATAAAAAGAAAACTTAATTTTTAACAGAAGAAACTGTTAAAGTGGCCCTTCCCAACACAAAGCCACTCATTAAAACTTTTTTTTTCAGCACAAAGGAAAAGAACAAACTACACATACGAGATGGCCCAAACAGCTGCCTCTGCTTTTCTTTTCTGAATGAGTTCTCCTGAGGCAGTTTCCCCCTGGCACAGACACAAAACCTCAGAGCTCTGCTCCTACTGCTGTGGGCTCCAGCCACATTTAAACACAAGGCAGAGTCCTGGAGCTCCTCATGTGCACCCTCTGCAAACATCTCCAGCACCACTCCCAGCACCTCCTGCAGAACGCTGACATTCACATTGCCTGTGATGCAAATTTCTCTGAGCTTAAATATCAGCTGAGGTATTTCTGACTGCCTTCAGTGCTCTTTCCGTGAGATAACCCCTGCCTCAAAAGGGGGGAAATGCAATAATTAGACAGTCATGGCAGGAAAAAGGATCAAGCATGTCTGCTAGTCCCATCCTTCTTATGTTTGAGATAATCATGGCATTTTGAAGACAATGAGAGTTTTTTGAAACTTCCTTGGCTGAATGCTGGCCTTTATGAATATAGCTGCTTTGAGGGAGCTGCATGTACAAAATGCCTTCATTGAATAGCATCACTTAACTATGCAGGCATTTTCTTAGATTATTTCCTCTTGTTTGGAGCTTACCTATCCCAAATATCTTCAATTTTAAATTAGCTTAAGTTTAGGGATGTCATCATTGCTGCATATTAACTCACTGGTAAAAAAATCCAATTATAAACTCAGCTAGAATCCAGAATGAAATGCAGCAGATAGTGCTAAAATCTTTAGGAATTAGAATAACTGCTGATAAAAAAGCCATTATCTTTTCCTGAATGCTTGGTTGCACAAATCCAACTCAAGGTGAGAACAAACAAATTTGGGAGAACTTCTTTGGCATAAACTTGACAAGGGCCTATAAAAACAGCTTTTCAGAAGCATAGCTCAGGTCTGAAATCTTGCAGCAAGAGGATGAAAAAGACATCCAAGCTATTGAGCCTTTATTCCCTCTCACACTCCTCTACACACAGCCCTGCACACCAGGATGACTTAAAACCTGGGAATGGAAAAGTACATGGACTGAGAAAACCACAACTTAACATAACCTGGCAGGGTTGAAATGCCCTTGAAATGAGAGGTGGAAATCCAGGATCCTTCATACATTCCTGTTTGGATGGGGTCAATGAAAGAATGATGCTTTCCCTGGAGAAAATAGGGGTTGCAGGATCTCTGGTACCAAGGTGATCCGCTGTTGGAATTTCTTCCATTTCACTGGATAAGTCAACTTGGGTCAAAGGATATCTTCTGTGGAGCATTCCATCTCACTGCTGGGCCAGCTGCTCTTGTCCCTGCCTCTGGAGCATCCCCAAGCTGGGGAAGGCAGGCCAGCAGCACTGGAGGTGGACATTAGGCCTGGAAGCAGCAGGTTGGTTCCTCAGCTGAGGTGAGGACCAGAACATCTGGCCCTGGTTGCTGCTTTTGGGATGGCACAGCCTGGACCTGCTGTGGATTTCAGCTGAGCCTGCTTAGAGGCACAGAATGCTGCCAAAAAAGGGGCAGCTGGGAGTCTCCATCTATGGGACCAAACCTCTCTTTGGTAAGAGACCCAATAATATTTACCAGTTTCATTAAAGACATCCTCAGTGCTTCCTCAGAGGGTGGAAAGCTCAGCACAAAGGGACATTGTCCCCTGTGGTCACAGGAAGAACATATGTGTCCTGCTGATGGAAGAGTGACAGTAGCAGCTCAGATTTGTCTGGAGCCTTTTCCCAATTATCAAAACCAGGTTGTGTAAAAAGCCCATCTGTACACCAAGCCAAAAACATTTTGCACCTAAAAGTAATTTTAAAAAATAAGAGATCAGTAGCTTTGGAATAAGGAAGCTCTCAATTTCTGAAACCAGAAATACAAGATGAACTGAAAGAACAGCTCTTTAATCCAAAGCTCTGTACATAAAGAAGTAAATTTATATTGCAGTTGAGGCCACAAAAAAATCCCCAAATTAACAGTAGTGGATATGAAGTTCCAGCTGCAGCCAAGAGTGCAAAAAGAGTTCACTGCTAAAAGGAGCAGAAACTGCCATAAGTATTCTAATGAGCTTTACAATTTGCTGGGTTTGAAGTGATTTCACTCCAGTTAGTGAGGGTGAGATATAAACACAAGGGGCTGGAGAATTTAAAAATGCACACAAAGGTACTTTTAGGGAACAATCTCTCAGCAGGTCTCTTTGGCCATGTACCTTGCTTGTCAAACAAACAGTGGTGGAGGAGAACAGCTCCTCAGCCTCGCCAGCCCACTCACTAGAGGAAGCTGCACTATTCAATGTGTGTTTTGTGAAACTCCCAGATTTCCCCTGGCCTCCAGCCTAGGAATGGAAAATGGAAAATGTTACAGGTAAAACAACAGCTGGAGCTGTCCTGAGCTGAGAAGATGGCAGAGGATATAGGATCATTCAGGTTGGGAAGGACCTTTAACATCATTGAATCCAAATGTTAACCCAGCACTGACAGTAAATCACAGCCCAAGTGTCCCATCCACACATCCTTTCAATGCCTCCAGGGATGGTGACTCCACCACTTCCCTGGACAGCTTGTTCCAATGCTGGGCAACCCTTCTAGTGAAGGAATGTTTGCTAATATCTGATCTAAGCCTCCACTGGTGCAACTTGAGGCCATTTCCTCCTGTCCTATACCTGGAAGAAGAGACTGACCCCCACCTGGCTATAACCTCCTTCCTGAGAGTTGTAGTGATAGGATCCCTCCCCGAGCCTCCTTTTCTTCATCCTCAACTCCCCCAGCTGCTCCTCATCAGACTTGTGCTCCAGACCCTTCCCCAGCTCCATTGCCCTTCTCTGGACATGTTCCAGCACCTCAATGTCCTTCTTGAATTGTGGGGCCCAGAACTGAACACAGCACTCGAGATGTGGTTCCTGATGACCCTCCAGTCTGGCATTATACTGGGAGGCTCTCCTAGGTCTTTTTCAACAGGGTGGTCAGAAGTCCTTGTGGTGAGCCCTGGAGACAGCACTTTGCCCAAGGAAAGGGCAGCAGAGATGCAGCTCAGAATGAGGAGCCTCATGCCACACCCTCTCAGCCAGAGAGGAACTCACTGTTTCCATCTGCATCTTCCAGCCGGCTGCTGCCAGCCCAGAAAGGCTTGGAAAAAGCAGTTTTAACTGGAGCTCATGATCCAGGGTGGAAAAACCACCATGAATGTCTGCTAGCAGGGCCCTCAAGGATCTCAAGGGTGGCAGGGTTTGTTTCCCTGCTCTCTGCAGGACAGCAAGCTCTGCCCACAGCACCCTTGCAGTAACAGAGAGGCTTTACACAGCACCAGTGGGTACTCCCTGGGCTGGATGTGTGGCTTAGGCCACAGGGCAGGGACACCCAGAGACTTTAGGAAAAAATTCTTTCCCCTGCACCTTCGTGCTAGACACATCTTACAGCTTTCAGACCAGACCAGGATACAACCCTGGACACATCTTTTTCACTGTATTTCGAGCAATTCTCCACATTTTCATTCATAATTTAACCTGCATGGGATTTATGGGCCAAAAGAATGGTGTTTTAGCTCAGAGGGTATGTGGGACAGTCAATGTGGTCCAGGTCATGTGCGTGGACCCAGCTGGAGGGCTGCAAAGTATTCACAGAGGGGAAAGGAGGCACAAGGGGGGTGCAGAGGGCAGCAGCCTCCCAAAGGGAACAATCTCCCCCTTGCAGGCAGATGGCAAAGACTTGAGGAAGAAGAGAGTGTGTTCACACCTAGGGAGATGATTTGGATGCAGTCAGGGAAACGTGGCAGGGTCTGGCCAATTTGGCTGGGCTGCTGCTTGTTGTTATAGCAACAGGAGGAGTCTGCTGCCAGCCGAGAGGATGGAGCTGAGGATGGGGGACATTTTTAGAAAGCAAAGGAGAGAGTTTGAAGGGGTAGAGGGAGGGAAAAGTGGCAGGTATGGAAACCAGGATGGCAAACGCAGACAGATGAGTGGGATATGTAGGAATGGAGGATTCTCCCCACCTGCATTCCGATGGTCCCATTGCACTCCTTCCCTGGGGCAGAAGGAGGGTCTGTCTGGGGTCTCTCTCCTGCCAGGAAGGGCTCCCAGGCCACAGAGGGTACATCAGCGCTCTGTGGAGGGATAGCAGGATGAACACTACTGCTACTGGCAGTGGAAGGCAGCAGAGGGGGGATAGCACAGGGATGTGCTTGCTGCTGGAATGGCAGCAGGAGGTGAATCCTCTGCAACGACCCCAGACTGCAACAGTGGTGGCTGTCGGAGCCACGTAAGGGAAGGACCAGCTACTGGAGAAGGCTGTTCCAAGCACAACCCTGGCACATTCAGGCTTATCATATCTCCAAATCATCCTGAGAACGCCTTGGATCTCTGCAGGGATCTGCCGGTGGATACCCCCAGAGACTCCACAACAGCTATCACAGACCGCTCCATGGCAAACCAGACCGAGCGTTTGAACACGAGACACCAACACCCCTTTGTGAATCCGCTCCTGAGTTACTGAGGTCGTGAAACACACTCAGTCGAAGGCTTTTAACACGGTGAACCAGCGACGCCTTAGCGGAAGTGTTAATGACATCTGCATAACAAAAATCACGAAATAATAACGCATTTTCCCAAGAAAGCACCAGTCACTCAGTCTCGACAGCTCAGCGCTGCGGTGTTTTTGGAGGAAAGCTCCGGTGGGGAAGGAAAGGCAGCCCTGGATCCCGCTCGGCTCCGCTTTGCCCAGGAGAGGGCAGCAGCCGGTGGGAGCTGAGCGGGGCTGCGGGAGCATCCGGGCTGATCCCGGCCCTGGCAGCGGCGCGCTGGGCGAGGACCTGGGTAAGGAAACGCCGGCACGGCAAATGCTTCCAAGAGGCTTTTTATAGCTTTAAGGAGAGCAATTTGAGTTTGCCCACGCATTGTTTCTATGTATTTTTGCCTTCTTGCTAATCATAGAATGGCTTGGGTTGGAAGGGAATTTAATGATCACCTAGTTCCTGCCCAATGGCAGGGATGCCTCCCACTGGACCAGGCTGGTCAGGGCTCCACCCAACCTGGCCTCGAACACTTCCAGGGATGGGGCATCCTTGACTTCTCTGGGCAACTGTTCTAGTGACTCACACCCTACGAGTTAAGAACATCTTCTTAATATCTAGCCTAAATCTCTCCTCTTTATTTTAAAACCATTCTCCTTGTCCTATGATTATCTGCCCACATATAATGTTGCTCCTGCTCAATTTTGTAAGACCCCCTTAGGTACTGGAAGGCCACAATGAGGTTTCCTTAGAGCCTTCTCTTCTCCAGGCTGAACAACCCCGGCTCTCTCAGCTTGTCTTCCTAGGAGAGATGCTTCTGCCCTCAAATCATCTTTGTGGTCTCCTCTGCACCCACTCCAACAGCTCCATGCCCTTGTGCTGGTGATCCCAGAGCTGGATGGAGCATTCCAGGTGGGGTATCACAAGGTCAGGGGCAGCAGAGAAGGAATCAAGGAACAAACTTTTGCCATCCTGCTATTCACCCCCACAGGGCTTTTCTCATCACGGCCCTTCTTTTTAAGTAGGGCTCTGAGAAAAAAGCCTTGAGATACATATATTGGTTTCTCACTTATGCTCTGTCAGACAGCCACTCAGAATTTTTATTCCCACCTGCTCCTGGTCCCTGCATACCCAATAATTCCCGTCTCCACTCCTTACATAGCAAGGGATTGCCTGGGTTTCCCTCCATGCTGCAGTAGTCAGCCTCAAACACCCATTTTAGGATCCATCCCAAGGATTCTTTGCTAATTAAATGCTTTTCATTTAAAACCAGCCCTGGGAAATAATCCAAAGGCAGGGAGGCCTGAATAGGCAGGAAGAGCTTGGGGTGAAAGGAAACAATAGGAAAGGAATCAAAAACACAATGAGGCTTCAGGGGAAATAAAAAGGCACACAATACATTAGATGTGAACACAGATGCAGGATGTGTGCATCAACCTCAGAGTTGATGTTTAACCTTGGGTACAAGGTGGAAGCCTTCATCAGTCAGGCACTTGCCTTCCCACTGTCTGTTCCTCCTTTTTAGCATCTCTTTTTTCCTTCCCTGACAGCAATCCCTGCTTTCCAGCATCAGAACTGAGTGGGTCTAACTGCAGAGGGACCTGAAGGTAGTTTGCAGATCATCTCTGGTCTGGTTATCATAACAATTTCCTAATACACAGGGAATAGAGTACTTGGTACAAAGCAGAAGCAGCTCCCTTGCAACAAGAAAATGATAAAAAATGCAAGATCTCTGTCTGAAGAGAATTTACTCCTTGGTATTTAGGAAGTTAATTATATTTGTATTAGAAATGAGAGTAAAATTTCCCTAACAAACCAGAGGTTGTGACCTATGGGGCCTACTATGCTTAGCAAATTCCCCAAATTGACTTTGTTGCTGAGCTCAGCTCATGAAGGTGGTTCCCTGAAACTGTGTGGAGCAGAATTCCACTCAGATTAGCACCAAAACAAAGCTGAATGAAGGCAAGTGCTCAAACTGCACATTAGAGAAAATCACCCCTTATGGCCCCCAGCTGCAGTGATGAAGGACTTTCCAGGTTTGACACTGTAAGTGTAGGGGTTCTCTCTCTTTTTCTGCTGCTGCTGCTGCAAGCAAATTCCTGATTAGCTTTAGGTTTCATTTACCAAAGGAAGGACAGATAACCAGTTGGACACAACCCCTCCTTCAGGAAGACCATTTCAGATGGGCTGGGTTGCCATGTCTTGACTCAAGCCAGCAGGTTTCAGTGCTCCACAGGCAGCTCCCTTTGCCTTTCCATGTCAAGCAATACATACCTCAAATGAACCCCACAAAAGGGCTTAGACTTGCTGGGTGCTCTTTAATTTTTGAGCACAATAAAGCAGACTTGGCATTTAGATTGCATTATTAAAGATTTGTTTCCAAATGGCTGAAGAGGGGGAAAGAAACATGCTTCTCCTTCCCATTTAATCAGGCTGAAGTTTCCATGTGCCAGCCTCAATCTGTGTTAAATTGCTCATTCCATCCACCCGAGAGATTAGACTTGGGTGCATAATAGGAGTTAATTCTGAAAATGATTACTCAGATAATTAAGTACTATGGCTGTAGCAGTGGGTGATTCTGGCCATTGGAGCCCCCTCTCAGGTGCTTCACATCCTCCTCCTTCTCTCCCACCACTGTGGAGATGTCACCTCCCCTCTGGCTGGTCAGCATTTGGCCTGGGGCAGGTGCCTCCTCTGTAGCCCCCTGCAGAGGCCACATGTCCCCTCCAAGGAGCTGGGCTGACTCCATGGCACCGAGCACCAGAGCCGGTGGGCACAGTGCAGAGATGCTCTTTATCTCATTATGAATCACATGGACATAAAGGGCCAACTTTACTAAAGGCATGCAGGTGCCTCATCTATCCTGGGATGCAAAAGTCCATGAAAAGGAGCGGGTGGTTTGGAGGTGCCATTTGAACTGCCCAGCTTCAGAATCCATGCAAGGTATACAACGTTCTCCAAGAGTCAGGTGTTGTGGGCTCCTCCACAGGAAGGCAACTGAACTCCACAGAGTGACTGCTCTGGTATCAATGAAAGGTGGATGATTAGCTCAAATGCACGTAGTTGAGATTCAGAAGTTCAGCCCAGAGAAGAGAAGCAGTGCCTGCCAACCCCAAAGAGGCACTGCAGGCCGTGGGATGGACTCACTGCAGCCCTCACCTAGGACTGCAGCAATGCCAAAACGTGAACTGAGGAGCCCAAGCGCTGGAGTGATGGTCAGGACATCTGTGCTCTATTACTACCACCAAATACTTCCTCTGGCCACGGTTTCCGCCACTTCCATTGAGGAGAGTCATCCTTAATATTGACAAGAGCACCACAAACTCAGATGAAAGGTTCCAAACAGAGCACAGTTTAAACCAGCAGGGGGAGGGGGAAAGTATCAAGCATTTGTGCTTTTTCTATTGCAGTGCCTTCAGAATCCAACTTGCCCTCCAGTTCTTCTTCCCACAGATGTCAGTTCTGATCCCATGGAAACTGCACAGCAGCAGCTCTTTGGTCTCCAGTTATTTTCTTAAGTGAAACTGGTCACAAGTGCCACCAGGCATTTTAGGTTACAGACACTATCTCTGGACCCTTTAAGAGCAGCTAAGGGACCTCAAGGTACTTCTTTCCACATAGCTCCAGTATGACACAACCCATCTGCCTATGGCCACAGGAGCACAGGCAAAGCCCCCAGTGGACTGCTGCTTGCAAAGCCACATGACAAAACCTATTAGCTCAATGCAATCCAAGAAGCAGACAAAAGGAGGATCATCTTTTCTTCTGGACATGCTACAAAAGCAGATCACGTGCCCTCACCATTTTCTTTCTGGAGCTGGAGTGAAGTATCAAAAGATAATTCAAAACACATTTTGCTAAACTTGAGGTAGGAGAGCATAGGGTAGTATCTCCAACAGGCCATAGAAACTCACCCCTTACTAACTCTCTGTTCTTCCTTACCTCCCCCACATCTGAGAGCTCCTGGAGCGGGTCCAGCATCATTGCATCAGCAGTACCGCCAGGACCATTCCACATGCTGAGAGTTCTGAAGGAAAAAAGCATTTCCTGACATCTGTTCTGAATTCACTGCTCTCCTCCTCCTCCCCCACTTCATTTCACCCCATGCTCCTCTCCAGCTCCCCCTGCATTGCCACCTGCCTGGCTGACCAGGGCTCACCAGTGTGAGCCAAGGATCTTTGTGGAGAACTGATGAACACCTCTTCCAGCCCTGTTCATCCCCTGCTACTTTCCCTGTCTGCTGTGGATACAGGATTTTGCTCTTTGAGCTGTCTGTCCCTAACCCAGCAAATCATCTGTGCTGCGCTTTCTTCCTCATGCCCAAGTCTCTCCTACTAGAACCACAGGTTGGAGCACTGGCTAAATTAAAAGAAGCATTGTAGGACTCAAACCCAGAACCAGGCTCTTTACCCTCTTCTCACTCCTGTTTGAAACGGAACTATTGCAATGCTGACAACTCCAAGGATAGGGAATGATCTCCAGAATTACTTGACTCCCATTGAAGTTTTCCCTCGTGCTCTGCCTCACTTTGTGCTACCTGAACAGCTGCACAGTCCTGTTAAAAACTTTCTGCATCAAATATAGTCAAAGAAAGATACTGCTAAGAGATGCAGCAAACTCTTTCTGCCAACTTTTGCCTGTACAAACAGGGATGCAGGGTTTTAATGAACCAAGTGCCATCATGATCTTGATACTTCCCCCCACATTGCAGAATTTTAAACAATCTGGATATCTCAGTGCAGCCCCCAAGGTTTTGTTTTTGGCAGTATATGACAGACACCACCACATACACCAAGCATGTAGTAGATTTTATTAAGCATAACTTTGGTTCTAAGTATTCCACCCTCATTCTTGTAATACCTTTAGTTAAAAACAATTATACAAGAGCAAATACAAAAAATATTAAATTATGAAAACAAATCCATTAAGGCTCCCTTTTTATATTTATATATATTTATATATGTACACTCAAACAAGTGCAGATATTAACAGATGGTTAAAGCCACAAAAATGCTAAAAAATTTACTACTATACTATCAAAAGCCAGAGTTTTAAAAAAAGTACAAAGTGTTACGTGAGCGATTTTCAAACCACTGAAGTATTTGCTGGATTGCTTCAAAACCCACATAGCTGAAGGGCAGAGCAGGAATTGCTTACGCTCACTGCCAAGCAGTTTCTTACTTGAGTAGCCGCACAGGACACTTGTGGTGTGACTAACTGGCCCCCCATTGAAGGGTTGCCCAATCCTGACTTCAAAGACAAGCTTTTGCCTGTGAAAATCAACATGAAGGTAGCTAGGGTTCCAGACTGAAGGATTAGCAGGATTCAAAGATGTTCTAACACACACATTGATGTTCTGTTCACACGAAGAGTTAATTCCAATGAAAAACAAAAAAACAACTTCATGCTGTATGTACAAGGAAGTTTTCTGGCCTCCTCTGTTCCAGAAAGAGAAACTCTACCCTGAATCACAAGCTAACCTGGGGAGAAAGCAGACTGCCTTTGGCCTTGAGGGCCCAATCCAACACACCCACTGAAGCCAAAAAGGGGCTCTTTGTCCCCCACTGTCCCCACTGCCACTAATGTCATTTCCCTGTGCATGTGTGGTAGGACTGTCATGATCACCAAGGGGAAATGGCCGACACGAAATATCTGCTCAAGCCAGAGGAAGGGTTCCTCACTCACTTGTAGACTTTTCCATACTGAGCAGAAGGTTAATGTGGAGGTGAAACCAACAGGCAGGATGTTTGGTAGGCTGGGAACAGCTAAGATAAAGCATGAGAGTGATGTGGAAGGCTTGGACATAGTGCTGTCTCAACAACATGAAACAAAATCAATGTGAGTGTAGGAATGGTGTGTTGCCAGAGAAGATCCTCTCCTGCCAGGAGAAGGGAAGGAGGGAGGAACCTGCAGCATTCAGGTGTTCCTTTGCTGAGATGGAACATGGAAGAATCCTACATTTGGCCTTTGTCTTTTGTATGTCTGTAATCTGAATAGTCTGTTAGACCATCTTCACATTTAATCTTCCAGACGTGAGTCACATTGCAAGCCTAAATCAATGGCAATATACTTATCACAATTCAATTTACCCTCAATCTGATTATGTCCTCACAAAAATGCCTGTATCTTGACAAATTAAAACTGGTATCTAGGAAACATTTCTAATTGTGTTTTGTCCCAAGTGCTAATCTGAAACTGTATTTAAAACATCCAATACTTACAGAAAAGGCAAAAGAAATTATAAAAACCAAACCAACAACCCTCCACCACACCTTTACAATACAAACATGCCACTGATGATAATTAAAAGTATACTCAAACATTTATGTCCAATGTAATTACAAAGTAGAAATTATTGTGTTTAGCATCCTAAGGCAAAGGCTAGGGATTAGATCCTCAGCTGATATGGATGAACACAGTTTCAGTGAGAGCTAGGACTGTCCTGATCAAGGAAGATGAGGATTTCTCCCCAAATTGTGAAGACTTATCTGTACCAAATCACACGAGGTAAGAATCCAAGTCTATAATCCTACATGAGCAATCTGTTCCCCACTCCTCATCCCAGGCCTTCCTGGATAACTAGTAGTCATAAGCATGAAGGATCAGATACTGTCATCCCTGTGCAAGCTGAGCAATATTTCATTTAATGGTAAGTCACAGGGGCTACTTGTGGAAAGGCAGAAGATGACAGAATTGGACCCAAAGTTTCAGTGGTAACACATTTCCCTTCTTTCTTGAGGCTAAATGAAGGATGGGATAAAATGAATTTCATTTTATGCCTCACTTTAGGGAAAAAAACCCTTCATTTCAGTAGATTCCAGTAATCAGTTTGGTCTGGTTTAAACACTTCTCTGCTGCAGAAACTGCAACATAAGTCTGCAAGCAAAGAGCAGGAACGGACGGCAGATCAGTTCCAGCAAACGAGTTCAAACACTACCAAGAAAGGTGTTACCACTGTACTCTGCTCAGCATGTCCTTGGAGGAGAAAGGCCACAACACCAAAGTAAGCAGGATTTCAAAACATGAAAAGTAGAAGACAGATAATTTTGCTTTGAGAGGTAAATTCACAGGTAGCACTGTACAGGCCTGTACACAACAGTGTAACTTTACAGACAGAGATAAATCAGCTTCTGGAGTCTCCCTGGTGAAAGGATCATCAGATTTTCCCTCTTTCATAGCCCAAATTCTATATGCCAAACAGCAAGAAATGGGCTTTAAGGCTGCTTAATTTTTCACTGCTGGTGAATTTTAAGCATTCTCATCTTGCCCACACCTGTCTATCCTAGTGGGGATGGGCAGCAGTAATCAGCACACCTCATATCCTCCTAGTAAAAATATCCTTTAGTAAAAATTCCAACTAAACACAAATTTTTGTGGGATATACACAGCCTGTAGGTCTAGATGGAGGAAATCTACCTGCACAGCAAAGCTTTGTAAGATACCACAGGAGGATTTTTATTCTGTTTTAAAGCAAAATATAATCTGTGTATCTCCACTGAACTAGGATCACAAGAGTTAAAGCAGTGCAACACTGAAGGAGTTTCTCTAGTATCCCTGGTTAAGATCTCTGAGAAAGCATGTCAGCCTGGTCCATGACACTGAACTGACAAAGACACTCCTTTTCCATTGATCTCAGGACTGTATTTGGCAAGTCGATCTGTTTACGATACTGTCTTTTTAATCCACACGTCCCAGGAATTAAAAATCTCATCTTCACTAAGTGTCAGCTGGATGCTGTTATTTTCCCTCCTGAGGGGCAAATGTGAGACAACTTGCAAAAGCCTCTCTCTGCAGGAAAGCTGGAAGTCTTAGTGCTGGCTTAGGTGCTGGCTCTAGGAGTCTGGTGCTTCTGTTGCTTCCTGGACCGTCCTCCTCAAGTTGCCCTTGACTTTGACAAATTCAGGCGCATTTTCCTGCTCTTCCTGTATCTTCTGCTTCTCCAGCTCCAGCTTAAAAGGGAATCACATGTTAAAAAAAAAAAAAAAAAAGCATAGAAAACACATCATTGAAACAGAAGACAAAAAACTAAAGGTTTCAATAACTAGTCATGCCAAACTCTTTAAATTGCTTCCTTTCTTTGTCTCATGGAAAAGATAAAATTGCCTTTCTTTGGGAGTATCTGTTCTCACAAACAATAAATCTTTTCAAATCCTTGGCTCTAGCTTGTTCCAGATGTTCACCTTTGCCAGACAGACAAAAACTCTGCAAGCCCAGTACAAGACGAAGCGTTTTTTAAGAAATTCTTGGACATCTTCATTAAAGAAACAACAGTAATTCCCTTCTCTGGCTTTTACAACAGAACAAGGAAGAATGTGCCTCGTGGGAGAACATGTGAACAGCTACTACAGAGCACACTTGCAGAACTGATTTCTGAATGTTTAGGTATGAAGCTCTGTATTTAACTTGAAACTCTTTAGGAGTATCTGGTTTGTTTATCACAAAAAGCAATAAAAAACCAAAAAACCTTCCTTAACCATTCATTTTTGAGAGCTCATTAACTGACTTTTTTAACCACTGAGAAGCTCCTGCCCATGCAGACACTTGAAATTTCCATGTGAGGAATGGAAATGCTCCATGTGGCACGGCTGTGCAGTGCCCATTCAGCACAGGCTCACACATGGCACAGAACATGGATTGCTTAGTGATCCTCAGCGAAGGCAGATGAGCTGGCAAAAAGGAAAAAACCCTTTAGAAAACTAACAAAAGTGCCTGAAATGAGCTTTTTTTTTTTCCTTTCTTAACAGACCAAGGTCTCCCTGATTAATGGGGACCACGTACAGCTCACCTAAATAATCTCTCCTTTGTCTCTGGTTCACCCACAAGGGACATGCCTTGTTTCCATAAATCACAACAATGTCCCTCCATGAGTCATGTTGTCAATTAATGCCATTCCTATGATGTTTACAAAGTCACAGCACTGTCTGCAATGGGCAGGCTTGTCCTCTTCTAAAAGAATTTTCTAATCTATATAATCTATGCTCAGTTTCAAATCAAATCTTCCCACAAACTGAACCATTCAAAGCTGGGCCCTTAACAGAGATAATAAAAATGATCGAATGATACACTTAAAAATACAATAGCTTTCTCCAAAAATATTTCTAAGCCTAATTAAAAGAAAAAAACCCAACCTATACTAGGACCCTAAAACCTAAATAATGATTGGATTACATGTAATTTTTAACAGTAATTATTTGGTTTAATTAATTTCTATTGAGAAACACAGGAGATACTGTTTTAAAGCATTTACTTATAGCATTCATTTATTTAAAAATAAATGCATTGCTCGATGCACAGTGACTTCTCTGATGAGCTGTTTCACTGTAGAGATATTCCCTCACAAGCACATGAAGTGCTTCCAGAGGCACAGAGAAACTTGGCTGGCCCTGTGCCTGGCAAAAAGCTTCACCACAAGGAACCCCAATTCCACATCATCTCCACACCCAGGGTCTGAGGACCTTTTCTTTCATTTGAAACCACCAGTGGGCTCACACATTTTAAGGCTACAAAAGATCTTTTGAAAGTAATGAAGTTTCTTACATAATGCAGATGAATCAACTGATTTTTAAAAATTCATTACATGTAGCTTTGATGCTCTACAGCCTAACAGTCATTCTTAGTGGATCATAGTTAGACTACAAAGACTGACTAAATCACCACAGTTTCAATGGTTAAATAGTGTCAGTGCTCCACACACATTCCTGTTGGCTGGTGCAGGATTCATTTCACCAAAGGCAGACCCCATATGCAGTTCCTATACAGTAAGTGACAACAAACAGGTAATTAAAGACTAATTTGACTTATCCTAAGAAATATTTGCATTTAATCAGGGGAAATATGAGAAATATTGGCTGTTGCTTCTTTCCCATCTACAAAGAGAGCCTCAGATACAGATGTGTAAAGGTCTGTTATTCTCCATCTGACCTGCTCTAGTTTCTGCTGCCTTTTCAGTAGCTCTATTTCCAGGTCTGACTTCTTCTTTTGTGCCTCCTCTTCTTTTTGTTGTTTAATGACTTGATCTCGTTTCCTTTTCTCCATCACCTTCTGCAGCTCTGGTTTGTTCTGAGGCGCAAGACCCCTTCAAATGACAGAGTGGGGAAAAAAAAGAGAACAGTTTCAATTAGCAGGAATTCACACAGAATTGCAGGCAGCTTTACTAAAATTAAGTAGTTGCCTATTTACATACACAGGATATAAATAAATAATTAAAAGGAAAAAACATTCAGACATTTGCCTGGTTTCTAATCAGTACCCTAAGCTAGAATTTAAGCCATATAACCACCAAAGATGTTTCCCTTTAATGTGCATGCTGGTATTTCTCCTGTATAATTCATTACCTTTCATCTTTAGTATTCACTGTATTTTCTCAATTCTAAAAGAATGGATTGAAAAAATCACCACAAATCAAGACACTATCAGAGCTAGAAACAAATTTTGGACAAGAAGAATTTGCTTGGTGGCCAGTAATTCAGAAAAGCTGTGTTCAGACAGTCTTGTGCAGAGAATTCTGTCCATCGAAGTTTGCATGGACAAAACTAAAACATGGTCTGTCACACTGCTCCTGGCAATCATGGATTCTCTTCTTTCCTTGAAAATGTAACAGCTTTACACATGCCTGGCTGTGAAGCTATTTCCAGTGAGAGCTCCCAGGCTGTACTAAACATCACAAAGAGCCTAAGACAACAAAAATCCAGAATAAAAAAGTTGCTGTCACCTTGGAGACCAGGCAAAGCCTGGAGGATTCTCCCTCTGACAAGCCTTTAGGTCTACATGAACTGACTGTTTTGTTCAGCACAAATTGCTTTCCAAGCCAGCTACTCCAGAATGAGAAACCTCACTCCTTGGGAAGATGCATGATGTTATTTATACAGGCACACACATGGATACTCACTCCTACTTATTTTTGTGACCCCAGCTATTTCTTTTATCTCTGTAATGCTATGACTGTTTCAAAATTTGTTATAAAATTCAAAGCTCTCCCTGTTATTCAGGTATTAGTGTCAGTTAAGGCAGAGCAGAGAGATCTGAAATTCATCTTTGTTATTATTATCTTTCCTGTAAAGACAATTATGTGAAAGCATCCAGCGTTAAGTTTAATATCAACCATTTTTTCTATTTTAAGAAATTCAATAACCTGAAAAAGCTTTCAGAAAGCATATTTTTACCCTTCCTACCTGCTATACATCTGTGGTTGCCTAATTATTCATTAATATGCATATCTGACAGCATGTCCAATAAAACATTAAAATGCCATTTTATGGTGGCATCTAGGAATGACTACATATATTATGCAACACTCTATCCCTGTACATACCCTGACAGCAAAATCAAATATTTAGCAACACCAAATGCTGTTCCCTATTTCTCATAATAGATCTCATGGCCTGAGTGCAACAGAAGCTACAAGACTGTGTTTATATTTTATGTTTCATGCTATTTTAATTACATCTTAGCACATAAAACTGAAGTCAAGCAGTAAAAGCTGGAGTCATTTTTTTACTACTACTACTACTACTACTAGTGGACTGGTGAGAGCAGTCAGTGGAAGCTTCCACACTGGCAATCAGCAGTCAAGACAGCCACAAACCAGAGAGCAGCTGCTAAGTAACATTCTGCTGCTGCTTTTCTGAGGGTGCACCGTAACAAAGCAGAGGCACAGACTGATTCAGATGTGCTGTATAACAAAGGGAACCTGCAGAAAGTACAAGTAATCAATCCCTCCATCCAATCAGGTGAGGGTGGCAGATCTGTAACAGAATTGTAATCTCAGTCCTGTTTCCACTCTCTTATGTAAAAATGAAAAGCACCAAACTGGGGTGGATTAACTGGGGTTGTGTACCACCTCCTGGTGACTGTTCTGGTTAAATTATAAATCCTAAGGCTTTGATACAGAGGAAGCAAAGTGTGTTACAACACAAGTTAGAGCTGCCAGGGGTTAACACATCTGGTGGGGACAGCACCAATACTCTGCAGAGCTGAGGTTGACTCCTAGTAAGTAAAAATAATTTAAATGACCAGTGCCTTGAGGTAGCACCACCTGAATCCTGTTTCCCCCCCAAAAAACAACTACCCTTTCTGCCAGGGAATAACTACAGCAGTTCAAGACCCAACAGACACTGCTCACAGTGGGCATGGAGAACAACTGGACCAGTACTAGCTAATATCTTCCAACATCCATTTCTGGCTGTTCAGAGCTGATGGGTCCAAAAAGTGAAGCTGCTGCTGATGTCTACACTACGTCTTTGCAACAAAATAAGCAGCATGTTAAGCAGACTTCTAAAACAGACTGAAAGTCTTCCATACATATGACAGTTTGCTGTAACAAAGTGGAACACAGCCTAATACCACATTACTGAAAAGCCTCCTATCACAAAGTACAGAAGACTAACCCTCCTCTAAAGGATACCAGTTTTTCTGCTGGTGAAAATCCTCAAAGTACTTCATTTCTGCACCAATAAATAAGACTCTAAAATTAACAGCTGTAGCTAATCAAAATTACAAGAAGAGAAGAGAAGGTATTGAGGGCTGCACAATTTTTCTGTGTAATAGGATATTTTCCTAGAAGAAAAGAACTCCATACTATTTAAAAGTGCTTTATGCTTTCATAAACTTAAAAGAAAAAAACCAGTCTTAATTTATTGCAGCCTCCACATTCTCTAGATTAAGATCATCAGGAAACTTCAACTAGTTTTCTTTCAATAACTATAAACTTCTTGGTGCTAGGAACTGACTTTGATGTTTAATCCCATTAATGAAAAATAGGACAAACACCTATTTAGGCCAGCTTCTTCCAGTTCAGTTGTCATTCTGTAAAATATCTCTCCTTCTTCATCACTTAAAAAATGCTATATTGTGTATGCAATTCATTTAGACTTAAGTCTCTAAGCCTAGAATTTGTGAGGATTTTTCTATTACACATAAAAAGACCTCTTCTACGCTCAAAATACAATGCCTAAGTATTAAAAGAGAAAAAAAAAAGAGAAAAAAACTGCCATAATGTGATTCTTCCTGCCAAACAGAAAAATTCATTTGTGCTGGAGTAGCCAAATTCATGACTTTTTACTCTTCTTTATCAAGATCCTGGGTGTCAAAAAATCAGAATGGCTGCTACCACTATCTTTCTGCTCAAATGCACTCTGAAATACTGTTCTTCCACTTCTATTTTACAGATCCCCACACTTTGCCTTTGGATAGTCCATTCTGGGTGTCTTCAGTGAATCACCAAATGATATCATGGGTTCTGGTGGTTTAAACAAAGGAGCATCAATAGGCTTGGTGCCTTTTCTTCCACCAGGTGGTCTGGTGGCTATTTTGTTAATGTGTTTTCTAAATGACTTCTCTGTTGCTGAAGAGATCTAATAACAAAACTTCAGCTATTTCTGGGCCAGGTGTTTGTGTCTCTGAACTTGATGAAATGGAGTCATGGTTGTTTACATCTCTAAAAGCAATATATAGAGCAACAGCTGTGCATCCCAGCCCAGGGAGGAGCAGGCAGCACTTGCAAAACATACAAAGAAACACTTGTGCAGCAGCATAGCAGGCACCAGACTATCACACTGCATTGTGAGACAGATCAAGTAAGTAGAGAACCATTTCATGTGAAATAAACTAAATAATTTCTATGATTTAAAAGTAGCCTCACAAACTCAGAGAATGGTGAAAGCCCACAGATTTTATCATCCCGCTGTTAATAGCAAAATTTTGTCAAATACTTGATAATGTTAAGAGTACATGACAAATTACAGTGCCCAGGTAACCCATATGGAATGTAATAGGGGAGAACTGAACTGTTCCCTCTCAAAACTGACCCTCTGAGTATTCACAAAAACAAAATGAGAAGCCTTCTAGAGTAAGCTTTTGCACAGCAACTGAAATTCAAACAGAAATAAATGCCACAGTTAAGAATCAGAGTCTTTCAATTTACAAGATCTGAATCAACAGTGCCTGATGGGTTTTGGGTACAGCATCATTCTGATGAAAGTAAAAACTCAAGCTGTGTGTTTGGGGTGGGAGGGTGGCACAAGTGATTTTTAGACTCTTACCTTTTCTGATTCATAAGCAGCTCTCTATGGAGATCTTGATGATTCCGGGATGACTTCACAGGATTAATTAATTTCTGAGGTCTAATTAATTCAGGATTGTCATCATCTATGTAGTCTGGTTCAGCCATAATCTTTCTTGGAATGGGAAATGGATCTTTGGGTTCAGTATCCTTGTTCACAGTATCTGTAAAACAGGAAAAACTGTAGTGAATCTATACTGAAAGGCCTTTTAAAGATGTCCTAAACCACAAAGGCAGCATATTACATTGGCAACAGTTATGCTTTTCCTGGATTAGTTTTGTCTGTAGAAAGTAAAGGCTCTCAGAGCAAACATCAGTAGCATTTTTTTAAATAGGTAGCAATTTTGTAACAATGGCATCTCCAACAGCTTTCATTCAATGACCTGGAGACAGTTTCCCCCATTTTAAGAAGAACTTGACAAATAATTTAGGTTATGTGTGAAGATCCCAATTTAGGTTATGTGTGAAGATCCCAATTGATTTTAATAAGTCTATTTAGATGAAACATTTTTGGATCAGTAGTACTGAGACCCTAAAGACATTTTAAATACTGACTATATTAAAAGCTATGAATGTGTATCAAAAGCAGAGTCTCATTTTGTGCTGTCAGTGTCATGTCAGCTGTGGGGAAAACACCTCTGTGGATAAGCAAGCCCTGAAACTGTATCGAGAAAAAGCTTCCATGTGGAAATTGCCAGATCTGCAATTGTTGTGATGGGAGACTGGCTTCTAAGTGGAAAAGCAGAGGAGAAAAAGCTAGGTGAGATTGTTTCCTAAAGTCTGTATTTCACCCAGTGAAAATCCACAGAAATCCACTGACCTGAAGGCAATGAATTGATGATTTATTTAATTCAGAAAAGTGGCCCTTTCCTATCCTGCTACAGAAAAATTACCCACATATCAAAACACAACATTCTGAATCAACAGCTGACAAGTCAACTATGGTTTTCAAATAATTTATATGTGACCATTCATACTCCTTTCCATTAAAAAGCACCAATCACAAGATCATCAGCATCCAAAACAAAGCACATTCAGGAAAAATCTGTCTCTTTTCACTGTTGTGAAAACCTGCACACAGAATTTGCAGTTGTCAGTTTGATGAAACATTGGCCCCTCAGACAGATCCCAAAAAATAATCTCACAGCATGTGGGTTTACAGAGAAGAATCAATGGGACATGAAAGAAAAGGCGAGAGGCTTCCATTCTCCTGACTGGCAGAACAGCTGAATGCTGCACACTGTATTCACGGGGCTAGGAGACAAATCAGAGAATCACTGGGATTTGCTGTGCTTTTTCCAGTAAAAGCTGAATATGTGCTTTAATTTAGATCCCACTGCTACCAGCCCTTCCTTCCCTTTCTCACCCCATGGGCTAAAAATCCTATGTTCAGCCACAGTTTAATCCCTGAACTATTTTATTTCAATAGGAATCTAATACTGTTCCTCAGGTCTGATCAAAATCCACTTGATATGGCAGAAAGATTTTCCCTTAATACTTCAGTACATTAAAATGGAACAGTACCTCCATCACCCAGCTGCAGCTGCTTACAGACAAGGAAGCAAAGCAACATGAAGTTTGCAGCAGACCCAAAAAGGATACTCTGGATTTGAATGTGTCCAGTGGCCCTGGCAGAGACCTTTCAGCTTCTCTGAATGGGTGATGTGAACTGTGTTTTACTGGTGCTACATCTCACACACCAAGTTTCTGTGGAGCAACTTCAATGAGAAACAGCTCACCAGTGTGAGCTGCTCTCAGGGTGGCTCCTTCATGAGTTCCTCAAGGCAAGTTCATATGAAGCATTTTTGAATTCTGTGGGAGTGTCAAGTCTCACAGGGACCTCTGAAACTACGATAAAAATTGACCACAGTTCAAAACTATGGCAGTCCATTGCTGTACGAGGCAGAAACTTCTTACTGACACTGATCATGGAATTAGAATACTTCTCCTGCCACCTCTTCAGAGTCCTCCCTGCTTCAATCAAGAACCAGCTATTACTACACATGCCAAATATCACTGGAAAAGAGGTCAGAAGAAGCTTGGAAGGCTTCTAATCCAAGCTCCTCCTGAGGAACAGCTATAAGATCAGAGCAGGTTGCTCAGGACATTTCCCAGTAAGACACTGAAGCTCCCCAAAGCTGCACAGCCTCTGTGGAGAGCCCCTCACTTGTCTTCACAGTGGTTTTTCCCTAAACCCACATGATCCTCGAGCTTCAACTCCAGCCTGCTGCCTGTCACCCTCCAGCCACACATTCTGGTGAAGAGTCTGGCTCCATCTCCTCGGAAAGCACCTCCCAGGCACAGGGAGCTGCTGTTTGGTCCCCCCAAACCTCTGCTCTGGGCTGAGCCAGCCCAGGTCCCTCAGCCTCCACCACAGCTCATCTTGGGGCACCCAGCTAAACTCACATCTCAAGTCCCTCACTGTTCAATAGCATGCCATATAAAAACCAAAAAACAACCCCCCTAATCCCTCAAAACACACTACACAGCACCATGCTGTTAATAAAACATTTGTAGAGATCTATTCTCTTTAGCACATACTGCTAATGAACTAGTTGCAGTTCTTTTCTTATATAAGGACCTAACATTTCATACTTCCTCAGTATTAATATCAGGCTTATTACAACTAAAATATTACATATCCAACCTCTACCCAAAATAAACCTTCTCTGTAAATATTTGTTTTGCTATCAGTTCTGTTGCACTGTTGGGCCTGTGAGTCTTCTAGAAGCCATTTATCATCAACAGCTCTGTGTTAAAGTAAATCAAAAAATAACCTGCTGCTTCTTCAAGATAATTCTTGTTTGCTTAGGTGAAGATGAAAAACACTGAATTACTCCACAACTGCCATAAACAATGTACAATTTTCTTGACACAAGCCCCTGAAAAACAATTTGATTCAATCATTTCTCAAAGTGTGGTATAGTATTTTGCAGCATATCGATTTGGTTTGAGCAAGCCCTTAGAGTGAAGTCTATTTTTTCTTCTTTCTTCTGTCCCATCACTATTTTTAAAACATGTATTCAACTCAGAGGTCAGGAATCATGGTTTCCTACTGTAATATGAGCTCTACTAGCAGCAAACATGAATGAATAAAAACTCCCCTGGGAAGAATCCTTCCATGTGTGATTAAGCTGCAAATGACTTCAACTAGGATTTCCAAACAGAGCCAGCGACACAGGGCACCCAGTTCCCACTCAGTGAATTCTCTCACACCCTCTGCAAACCTCAGCCTGGCTGCAGGCCACCGGTCCTGCACAATCACTGTGTACTATTATATGCAAACAATACAATGAAGATAAGGTGATCTCTACCCACACCCTGTCAAAGCTAACATTTACAAAAGCACAGGCAAGTTTCACCTAAAAAGGAAACTGAGGCACAAAGGATTCACCACACCAAGGGCAGACAGAACCAGAGCAGTTTATCCCCAGAGTTTCATTCTGAGGTTCAGGCTCACACCAATAAACCAGTCAAGCTCGATGACAAAATCCCTTAAAAGTCCTTAAACAAGTTTAATCAATGTTCAAGCAATAACAATTAAAACATTATTAATTCCATGAGTCTCTAGTGCTCATCACCACAAAAGTCACAGCCCATAAAGCTGCTTTCAGATCATCACTAGGTGCTACAGTGGGACATTAATAATCCAAATAATCACTTAGCAGGAATATGCTGCCTGAAGAGCATCCGAGAGGCTCCTTTTAGCCATCTGCTGTTACATGAACGACTGAGAATGCACAATCCATTGCTGTGTTTCCTCGCTACCTTGCTCCAAATAAAGGAGATTTCGATTCAAGGGATGTTTTAGCTGAGCTTGGCTCAAGTTTAACACCCCCACTAATTTGGCAGGTGCTTCCCCAGTGTATTTGCTGAATTAGCTGTTGCAGCACAAGCATCACAAAAGCATTTATCTACCTTAACTCGTGCCTGAGTAACTCGCAGAGTCTTTATCCACAACCTCTTTGGTACATATGTGGATTTTGATCCATAAAGAGAAAGAATAAACTGGGGATCCTGCATGGAAGAGGAATTTTAACTCCTCAAACAACTGCAAACCAACTTCAACATCCCACTAGACCAAAAAAATGCCTCTTAGAAAAATTATTTAAAGTATCCTCCCAGACAGAAGTTTAATGTTTCCAGACAAAAAGATGCTCTTAGAGTAATAAAGAAGTACCATACAGGTACCTCAGCCTTGAAGGGCAAAGACCAAGCAGTCACATACTTGCAATTCTCTCATTTAATTTCCTTGGAGCAGAAGTATATTCAGGGAAAACAGAAAAGACCCTTCAAAATTTGGTCCTGTTGAAGAGATACAATCAAACCAGAGCACGCCAGAAGCCTGAGTACATTTGGGGGAACGTGTCCACCACATACCTTTGCTTCCAATGTTATTTATTTTTTATTCTATCTACAGAGGGTTTTTTCCAGCAAAAGTCCCTTAATGGTAGTAACACTGGAAACACATGTAGAAAGAAAACTACAGACAGGCACCAGGGTTTTTAACAGGTATCTTAACAATGCCAGGTTAAGGATTCAGCAGCTGCCAGTTTTTGCTACAACAGGGCTCCCATGGCTTCCACAGGAGAAAGAAGTTCACAAAAAAAAAAAAAAACACAAACCAAAAAAAAAAAAAAAAACCAAAAAAAACACCCCAAACCCAAAAAAACCCACTAAAACCAAAACTATCTCATGTTTATATGGCATTCAGGGAATTGCAATTATTTTCTATCTGATATTCTTCATACCAGAAGTCACCCTCTACATATGGAATCTGAATATAAAAATTCCTGTGAGAAACCATATATTTATATTATTACACATATATATGGCATTTTCACCCTTCAAATGATTCCCACAATTATTTCCAGCTGTGAAAGCAGAAGTACAGTTGAGGCCCCTCAAAAAGCAGATAAATAAATGCCTAAAAATACCAATGGACATGAAAATAATAGACTATACTAGATCCAAAAGTTACATTAAGACTATATTCACATGATTTCCTTTTTGCCTTAATAAATTCTTGAGGAGCACTAGCTCAAACACTGAATACCTCCTGAAGATTTTATTATCGAAAAAGCTTCAACATCTGTTCTGAGCTGTACTGTAAAGCATCAAACACTGTATCTTAAGACTTACATTTTTAGCTGTTTAAACTACAGCACAGATTTACAGTTTGCTACAAGAAACCCAAAGGTATTCTCTGGGAAAAAAAAATATTGCTTTACTCTCCCCCTTCCAATTTCAAGAGGAATTGAAATAAAAATTCTTCAGCATGTCTCTGCTCAGATGTTACATGACCAAGCACCACCTCACATCAGCCAGCTTGGGTAGAAAGCAAAAGAGCTACTTAAATGCAGAGTGTGCTTTGCAGGCAGCACCTCAGCACTGTTTGCACATGAAAGCTCACGCTGCTATCGTCTTTATCTATATGCTCTCAGTGAGAGGCATTTGACTAGAGAGATTTACTTGATTAATCCTTGATTATAGATATCATTAATAACTTCCCACAGTTCACCCTTTAATTCAAAGTAAGAGTTCCTGAAAACAGAATACAAAATACTCTTCCCAGCAAAGATGCTCGAGCCAGACACCAACAAAGGAGTTATGTCTTACTCACATTGTCTTTTGTGGCTAAAAGGGAGGCTAGAGTTTGGGTCACAGCAAAACACAGCTAGACTGCCTTGGAGGGGAGGAACAGAGAGGTCCTGGGGACTGCAATTCCTCCCAGCCCCTCATGCCTTGTTCAAAAAGGCTGCCACTTCCCAGTGACAAGAGCTTTGTTTCTAGATCCGAAGAATAGTGTCTTCACCTGCCTCAAAATCAAACACATTCAGGGCAGCATGGACCTGGGATTGCCCACTAAGTACTAGCTTGCTACCAGGTTACTTACTACATTACTGTTCCTCAAAGTTAACACCACGAGCCTTTTAAGCCCTTCAGCAGGCATCTGGCTTTTGTCTACAGCTCCACACATAAAAGAGCATCTTAGAAACTACCAGGCGTTTCTGCAAGGACAATCCCACTTCTTCTTGTCATGCACTTCAAAATCTCACATCCCATCCCAAGGCTGACTATTCTGTCCATCTCACGCCAGGACAGTTTAACTCACAGCACCCCTCTCACACCAGGTATCATGGCTTCATTAGTTAATGGCTTCATTAGTTCCACAGAGAATTCTCTCAGGAACAAGGGCTAACTTGATCAGGGCAGCCCAAAGCAATCTCAGTGATGTCAAGGACATGGAAAGAAGCAGAGCTGGCTGGTTCCTGAAGCTGTTCCTGTTGTCACTTTAGATGATATTAAAATGACCTAACCCACTCAAAATCTGACAGAAATCCAGTTAACACTCATTTTCTTCGCTTAAGTACTGCTGAGAGTAACATCAACAAAGCACAGATAAAACGTCCACTAAATGAGAAACCAGAAGAAAGAGGGTCATTTTAAAGATGTTTGCATTGGCACTGACACCTAAAGGAAGGCAGAGTGCAAGATCTGGGGCAGAGCTCCACACTGTTACAATTCTCTCTCAAATGCAAAGAACTACTCATGGCTGCCATTCAATTTAAACAGCACCAGGCAGTCTCTGTTCCAGGGCTTTGAAGTTCAGTCAAGTCTTGGGTGCAGAGGGAACAGCCTTGACCCTCAGAGAGGCTGAGGCCTGGAGAGCAGTGCTGGTGAGGACAGAACAGCTCCCTCCTCTTGGCCTCTAGTTTACTTGGAAAAGAGAGGCAAAAGAAGACACAAACAGCTTTAAGAACAGCCTCACACCTTCCACTAAACATCCTAGGAACTCCAATGACAGGAATTTCCCTCAGCATTCAAGATCTGCAAGCAAGCTCTCTGCCATTGGCTTTCAAACCGGCTGAAAGGATCAGCTCTAAATAGTTGCATTTCTTTCTTGTCTTGCTAAGTGAAAATGCTGGAGGTGTCACTTGCAGCTGGGTTACAAGAGGCAGAAGACAGAAAGTGCCTCTCCCCTCCTACTGCAAGAAGAGGACTGCACACAAGGTGCTTTAAGAATACTAAGAGAGGAGAAGTAGATGACCTTCCAAAAGGTCCCCTTTTTGTCAGACACAGGCAAAACTCAAGATACTGACTTTTCACTGCAACAAACTACTTAGCATCTAATTTTTAATACAGGAAGTAGAACAGGCAGGAAGACACAGGATGAAGAGCAGCACACTGTGAACATCACTCATCTTCCCTAAATCCTGGTCTCTGATCCACTCACTGTGACACCACAGTTCCAGTCTGGGACTAACAGCAGATAATGCACACCGTGCATCTTACATCATTTGTCTTTCCCGAATTCCCTACATGTTCCTTAAAGACTTATATATTCCCCATACCCATTTTTTTCAGGATCCTGTGATGACCTAAATCCCAAGACAGGGCTGGGGATGTGGAAAGCCATTCTGATGGCAAGGAGAAGACCCGGTGTTTTGGCCACCTCTCATCCAAAAGGCCCTGAGTGACTATAGTGCTTTTGCCCCTCACAACAACAGCAAGTCACGCACACCCCACTGTCCTTTCATCTATGTCAGTCCTTTGAAAGAAATAAATCATGACTGGCAAAGGCACACAACTGAATATACACAAAACTTTCACCAAAACACTACACAGGTAGTTATAACAGTGCAGTAACATGATTTTCAGGAGATGATAATTGAAATTATGCCTCTTAGGAAAGGTACTCAGCAGCACAGTTTGCAACTAGATTAATCCCCAAAGATAACAAGCAATTTATTTATACATGGGTCAACAGTGATTCATATGCAATTGTGGAATGATGCATTTTTAAGGAGATTTTAAGAGCAGAAAAGCAAATAAGATCAGTTTATACTCCCTGGGGCTACAGCGCACCATCAGTGTTGCAGACTCATCAGCGTGGGCCACGAAACTGAAAATCAGGACAAGTTTGTTTGAATCAAATTTTACCACATTAAAACATGGGATTCCACATGAAAACTGAGTCTTGATTCAAAATCAGAAGTCCAAAGAGTGAGGGGAGAGTTTCTTCAGGGCTTCACTGAGGCAAATGTGAAGAACTATCAAACAGTGGCACCCAGTGGTAAAGGACTTTCTGCAAAGAGGAACACAATAGAAAAATTCCAGAGGGAGAAGGGGGAAGACTGCCCCAAATCCATGTTTATATACAAAAATGCTGAACTGAAAGAGCAAACATACTAAATCCCCAACAATTTTAGCAGAAAGTATTACTTCTAAGTCATTCTATTTGTGTAATCATCACCATTAGAGGATAGTGACTCCTCAAATACAAAAGGTTTAACATGAAACAGGTATTTCTAAGGAAGAGAAGGAAATTCAGAGCAGCCAGCAGCCCCTTATCAATTGGGAGAGTGCAAACATTTTGAACATCTGACTTGAGATACCTAAAAGGAGACTGGTGAATCTTGAAACGTCTTAAAATCTAGTTCACAGGATTTTAGCAAGATTCTTCCAGGGAAGAGAGAAACATGGTGATAGTGGTTGTTTTTCCACTTGTTCTGTATTTTCTTCACATGATCTAGAGAGAAAGATTAGAGACTAATGTGTGTCCCAGTGGGGCCAAACAGTGTCCAGGACCAAAGGGTCATTCTCTTGGAACAGGAATCCTCTTCTGGATGCTGTGATGATAGCAAGGACAATGGTGATGAAGGGTTCTAGCAAATATTCAACCAGGCAGAAGTTTATATCAGATATAAGCCAAAAAGGTTAAAATTACCTTTGATATATGTGAAAAAAATTGGAGCAAAAGAAGAGGCAGGTTACTTAGCAACCCTGTAAACATTACAAACAACAGCAAACAAACTGCACAGCAAAGTTTTCTTTGTTATAAAGAAATTAGGAAGTTAAAAAGCAAATGCAAGAGGAACATCTGTGAATGGGAGAACGTGCCCTTTATTGAGGCAGCTTTAACACCTCTGCTCTTTTGATTTTTAAGAAGTAAAGATTAATTGCAGCCTAATAATCATATAAGCAACAAGCCTTATAATGCTTTGAGATATTTTGATGACCGGGTATTGAGGCTAGAAAACAAATTCCTTAAATAAAGAGCACACTTTTAAAGTGAGTGGAATAAAACCATCGATTTAGTAAAAGATTTGTGTTCAGCTGCACAGGGAGACCAAATTACAGGATCATAATTATTCCTTCTAGTTCTACAAATTTAAAATCTATGAGTGCAATTAATAAGTGTTTGCAAGAGGGTCAGAAGATTAGAATCTCTGCATTAATCAGGTAGTTATGCATTCAGTAGCTACAGCAACAAAAATGAGACCAAGCAAGCAAAGTATTTCTCATGCTGCCTCAGTTACTCCAGTGCTGCAAATCCCCAAGTCTTGCCAAAGGAGCACAGCGGGACTGCTGCACCAGATTTTGCTCCGTGCCACGTGCTGTTCCTTAGGGCACAGAGATCCTGCCTGGAGTAAGGGCACAGCACGATCTGCTGAGCTGTCACATCTCCCCTCCCCTCTGGGGCTTTCTGAATGACAACTTAAAAAGAATACTAACCACCCATAAAAGAAGGCCATTTGCAACAAGTTTAAAAACACTGACATAATGAAAACCACACAGGGCACTGCAGCTTGCCAGTTTCCTAAACAGACTCATAGGTAGTTATGTAAAAGTTAAGTACTTCTTCAGACCGGGCAGATATGTATCAATTACCTGCCAATTCAACAACTCAAGTTCTTTTCATTTTCTAGGAAGAAACCCTTTTCCTAGGAGGGAAAAAAAAAAAAAAATTAATACCAGCAAAGCTTGCTTTTTTTCCTTCTCTTTGGTTACAAATGGCTCAGAGCAAGCATCCAGCCCCTGTTTTGCTTTCTTAACACAGGGAGATTTCCTAGAAACAGACAAAAGGAAACAAAGACAAATAATTTCCTTAAACCCACTGCTACTCCAAACTAACACACTTCCAGCTTAATCACAGGAAAGAAATAAAACCTTCACCTCAAGGAGTTAGTCTTGGCTCAGGCAACCACATCCACATTCCAGCCTGCACTGTGTCCACAATGAGACACCCTTCCTTGCCCAGACCTGTTTTATCCACTCTCAGCTGGCATAGATACATTTTAGTATGAGGCTCTGCACTGCAATTCAGTGGAAAAAGAAGCCACTACAAAGGAAGGAAAACAAGACCTGAAGGAAAAAGCAAAAATGAGGACACCAGTAAAACTGAGTAAAAGTGAGGTAGAGTAAGAAATTTTTTTAAAAAGGCTGTTCTACACCCTGCTCATGACCTTAACCAAAGGCATGAAGCTCTAATGGTTTAAAAGGCTTGAGTGGGTGTAAGAATGTATGGCAGCCAGAGAACAAGCCTCCTGGAAGCTACAAGTGGGCTCAGGACAGCCAAGCCTGATACACATGATTTTATTAAAATGCAACCATGATCAACAGGCGTCCTGCAAAGAACATGACGTGCCACATGACATGTAGAGGAACATCATCTGCTCGTGTTTGATGGGAAGAATGAGATCTGAAAACCAGGAATTTACAGAAAATAAAAATGGAGCAAAATACTGACACTCAGTCCTATCTGTCAAAGCTGGTGATTTTTCTCTGGTGCTCTTCATGAGCAGCTACAATCAGCAGCTTCTCCTGCAAGCTCATAAATCAGGAAGTGACACCAGGGCAGGGCTGAGTGTCAGCCAGAAGGCTGCACGTGGAAGGGCAGCAGAGCCTGCCTCACTGCTCAGGAGGAAGGGCGTTGTTCTCTACAGAAACAAGCCGCCATCTGAACAGGATTGGTGTGCTACTCACACAACTGAGCTGCCTTTGGCTTCTCAGCCCCCCTGGAATGAACAACCCAGAATGTCAATACCTAAAACAAAACCAGTCACACAAGCCTAGCATGAACACAAGGAAGATTTTAGCATATACTCTGGCAGGATGATTTGTTGTATATGCTGACATGGGACTGTTTCTAGGATGTTTTCTGCCAACTTTTTATCTTTTTTGCCTTTTTAGAAAGACTTGAAAAGGTTCAGGAAGGGAGAAACAGACCACCACTCCCTAATCCCTCCAGAAAGGAACTGTTTAACAAACGTTAAGTAGTTAGCAAAGAAGAGTAAGAAACTAGAAGGATGACCCCAATGCCTCCACAAAGGGATTGTTTGTTGAGCTTGTGAACTGGTGGCAGGAAAGGAATTTCCTACAATTGTTACCTTTCTGTTTGAGAGACCACCTGGAGGAAAGTCTCAGGCTGTCCTTCCTCAGCAGCACTTGTGAAAGAGGGTGAGCTGTGCCACTGGAGTTTGTAGGACCCCCCACTCTGCTCCTCGTGTCCTTCTGCAGGGCTATAGAGAGGGCAGCTGCTCACTTGCTTTATGTGCTCCAGAAGTGGAACTGAACTGGACCTAAACTTGAAATGCAAGAACTCTGAAGTATGTAAGTTGAACAAGAAAAAAGCTCTCAGCAGGACTAAGAGGCACTACAGGTTAAAACAAACCACCTGCATCCCAAAAAGTCACACACTTGTTTACAGTGGTCTCATAAAGGAAAACAAAATGTGCATACTCTTGCCTCTTCATGCTCAAAATTAAAGAAAAACCTTAAAGACAGAAACCAAAGGGCTGCAAAACAAGACTTCAGTAGAGCTAAGAAAGGGGCTGAAAGTCTTTATCACAACATGCCTACAGCTGAGGAACAAAAGCAGTGTGAGGTCACAGCTTGGCTCCTGCTAGTCAAGGCTCACAAAAGCAGCGTACAGAGCTTCCAGAGAAGTGGATACCATTTGTCATTCACAGGCAGACAGCCTGGCAGCCACATCTCTAAAAGAGGATTCTGCCAGCCCCAAGAGGAGGGCTTGAAAAAAGCCTCCTCACAAGCCTCAGAGCCCTCTTATTAACAACATTTCACAGGTGACTCAGCTTAGTTTACAACAGGCAGGGTGAAAAGCTGTCCTCTAGCTGGGTTTTATAGCAGCAGCTTAATTAACAGGATGAATACCTATTGATAGGCAATCATAACCTCCACTGCCAGCTGCACCTCTTCATGCCTGAAACCAGCCCTGCTCTTTGTTCTGCTGCTGAAAACACAACTTGGGGGGCTCTGAGCACCTGCTGCGCCTGCAACCAAAGAAGGAAACTTTCAGGCCAGCAAACTTTCTATGTTGGCAATAAACTGCATGTTAAGGACTCCTTAAAAATGTCATCATGCAGTGTCCTCAGCAGGGTATCATCTCACTGTCTCAGGTATTTGTAGGAGGGAGGAACAAATGGCAAGAGGTGTTTCTGTCATCCTTTTCCTGATTGCCTTTAATAGCTAAATGGGATATTAAAAAACAAACAAACAAACAAACAAACAAAAAAAACAGAACAAAGAACGAAACACTTTGAAAAATTGTAATTAAAATTCCAATGAGCGTATGTGGCTTTCAAGACTTTTTAAAAGCACATCCCTGTTTTGCAATCAGAAGCACTCCAACAAATGGTCACAGGTGAACAGTCAGCACTTCAGTGGACACATGCCATGTCCCATCCCACAAGCACTGCCTCTCATGCTTCCTATCACTGAATTAATTATTATTTTTCTCCTTGACTGCATAACCTACAAAGATGTTTTGGACTTGTAAGAAGAACTGTCTTTATGACTAAGTGTGAAAGATGAATTGATATTTATGTAGGCATCTCATGCATTGCTATTTCCTGGGGTTGCACCTCACTATGGGAAAGGAGGTCTGCAAATGTGAGCACTGTTTCTAAAAAAATAAGAGGAGGTAGAACCCCTTTCCTTTACTACAAATTCTTGACCTGTTCCTAGTCCCATAAACCTAAGTAAACCAGACCAAACTGCCACAACACTTTCAAACATTTTAACCCAATTTGCTCAAGTTCCTGCACACACCACAGCTTGTCTACCATCTTACAACACAATCACTTTCTCAACCTGCTTGCTTAACAAGCAGTGGAGAATTCTAGACTGCAAAGTAGACTATTAACATCTGCTTCTTTTTTTTTTTTTAATTAAACAATCATATTTTGCCATGATTCACTGAGGAATTATGTTTTAAAACTGCAAAAAAAATTATTGAACGAGGGGAATTCATCAACATTCAAAGTAGCACTGTTCATTATAACGGGCTTGGTCACATCAGAGGCTCACTCAGTCTGTAGGAAAGATACCCCACAATTACAGTGAGGAACTGAGCCATGACAGAAGAGAGAGGCTCTATTCTCAGCTCTACCAAAAACTGGATTTGTGATGCTGAGCAAGTTGCCGAGCCTTAAATTACTCTGGAACAAGCTGTGGTTGTCAGCACAAGACAACATGTTGGATACCAAAAGCAGAGAGAGCAAGACAGACTTTTTTGGATGAGCAAATCAATAAGAAATATCATAAATTACAACAACACTATGCTTTGTTCTATTATAGTCAGCATTTTGTCAGACATTTTGGAGCCATTTCATGTTAAGCACTCTTTTTTTTTCGGATTGAACAAATGCTTGTTTTAGAATCAAGAGGCAAAATCCAAACAGGTAATTTCCTGAAAGAAGTTTAGAAAATTAAATTGATGATGTTTAAAATAAGGTACAAAGTTATGAAATAAGAGAAATATAGAATATAATTTAGAAAGATGTTAGGGTTAATAACACAGAGGCTGTGAACTTCTTAGTGCTGCAAAACAAATGCCAGGGATTTAGAAGTCTCATGCCTAAAGGATTGACGCTATTTTCACCCCAAGCCTATTTTTATGAATTTCTTCCTTCTCAAGTTATTACCAAAGTCCCCAGTGATTTCTTTTTTTTTTTTTTTGTTATTTGCCTGTGGATTTATCATCTCAACAACAAAAAGAGACACATTAAACACATGCTTTTTTAAGCTGCACTAGTAAATATGTTCTCAGAAATGACTCCAAGACAAAAATCTACACTGAAAAGCCAGAATGAGAGCTGGGAGCCTGAGGGCCTCCCTATCCCACTGGTGAATACAGCATGTTCTTTTTGAGCATGTTCATAATAAGACAGAGACCCATTTGTCAAAATCTGTCCTCTTTAAAACAGCATGTATTCCTCAACAGCCTCAGTGCTCAGCAGGGTGTAAATACTGCACCTTCAGCCACTTCCCCTGTGTGAGCTTAACATATACATTTAGTGTTTAAGATTGAAGCAAATGTTTGCTATTGTCCCATTTAATCTAAGAATGTTAATGGTCATCCTTTAATGTGAATGTTAACAAACCAGCCATAACTTTTTTCATATCATCAAGGTATGTGATGTTAAACACAGGCTTCTGACCTGCTACACTGAACCCAGCAGCCTGTCTGCACACAGGATGTTGTCCCACTGATCCCCACAGAAGATCAGAAAAGCTGCACAGATACACAACAAAGGCAGCAACAGGATCCACTTCCAGTTTAGAAAGGCATTTGGTTATGAAAGCTACCAGGCTATCAGAAGTAATCCAGGAGCCTTCCCCTGCACATGCTGGTCATTAATACTTCTTGTTCTCTCCCCTGCACCTTTCCAGCACTGCAGCAACACCACAGGTACCAATGGCACCACATTGCAACTGGCAAATGAAGATGGTGAATATGGGCTGAACACAGTGCCTGTTCATCCAGATGTGTGTCTTAAGGATCTTTCCAGCAGACAACACTCTGCTCCAGCCAGTCCCAGCTCCTCATACCAGAGAAACTCTAGAGCAGCTCGTGCTGTACCCACATGAGCAAACAGCCCCGGCAAAGAAGCAAAACCCCCAAACCCTCAGAAGAGACAGGCACAGTCAGCTGGGATTGCAGCTTCTGCCTGTGCACTGTACCAGTGAAAATCAGCACATGGATCTGTCTGTATCTGTATCAAGCAGAGTTACTCTACAGTGAGAACAGAAAAAAGTCAGCTAGTGCAGAGATTCTGATCCCTTCAACCCGACAGAACAACTTGTACGAAAAGATTAGAATCCCAGTAACTCTGAAATGACAAAATATCAATCCTATTCAAGTTTCATTAGACCCTATGTTATACATTTATTTTACAAACGGCAATTGGAACAAAAATTAGAGCAACCTCACTGTTCACACATACTTGAGGGAGTCACTGTACTCCATCAGTCTACACAGATGACTGAATCATTATCCCCATTTTATGTACTCTACCTTTGGGACTTATAAATAGTGGAACTTTTGCAAATTTTACTGACTGCACTCAGCCAACATTGTGTCACTCCAGAGAGACACAACCATCAGCTCATCTTTCACACAAAGGTAATATCCCGCTCACATTTTAGGTAACTCTAGTTCAGATTTCCCAGATAAAAAAGTTGGTTGCCACCTTCATCCCCAAATCTGACCTTGCCAGCACTACTAACCTGTTTGCTGCAAATTGGCTGTATGAGATACATTATTATGCACCTCTGAGCAGGGTGACAGCCACCCCCACAAGAGCACACCAGCATGGCACCATCTCATACGTTGCTAAGCCATCAACTCCATAGTTTTGGATGAAACATCCTTTTTTCAAGAGCCATTTCCATCTCCCTAACACACTGAATTACACATACACCTCAGGGCCTAGTGGCAAAAACAGCAAGTCTTTGTGGCTGGGCAGGGGTACAGGTTTTGATTTGGGAAGTGTATATCTGCAAATTAATTTTGATCTGCACCCTACTGTGCTCAGTGCTTTCCTATGGCTTCCATTCAACATAAACACTTACTACCATTGAAAACACAGTGCTTCCAGGAAAACAATGTTAAGTTAAATTCACACAGTGATTAAAAAATTGCAATCAGACCATTAAAAGTTTGAAATCAATGGATGAGCTTTCCCACACATTAATAGCAGCTTTACTAAAATGCATGCCAGCAAATGTGCCTGCTCACCCTCAGAAGTACCACTCTCACTAGCAGGGAGGAAACATTTTGTTAGTAATTTTCTAGTAGAGCCAAAATGGGTAAGTTTGTAAAGGCTACAGCACAGACTCTTTATCAGGGAAAGAGATCTATGCAAATTTCAGAGTTTATCTCATCCAGGGTTTTTTCTATTGCTAGAAAGTGCTGACATCCATTTAGAAAACCTCTGCACATGTCTTTTAAATATCCCTTTCCAAAAACCTCCCATGGGACAGCTTCATTACTTCAACAAGTGACTCGAGAAGCAGGAGGAGACAGCATATTAAATGAGTAAGGCAGACACAGAAGGCCAAGGCAACAAGAATTTCATCCAATGTCTCGCACCTCATTCTACCCTTCTGATGAATCAGCATTGTTCAGCTGCAATTGCCATCTCTTAATCTTACCCAGTACCTGGCTAAAAGCTAAAGACATCAGCCACTTGTCTCTCTCTTGCTTAAGACCTTTTACATATCCACTCTAACCCTTATTTATACCATTATGATTATTATCTAATTATAAACAATGGCTTGATTAAAACACACATATTTATAGAAGCATTCATGTCACCTACCTTTAGGCTGCTGCAGCTAAAATGGGAAAGCAAGCTCCTTATAGCATTAGCATGGTTATCCAGAGGGCAAATCAAAGCAGCTATGCTCAGCACTAAAGTCAAATATCATCACTCTCAAGCAGCTTCCAGACACTCTCACCTTCCTCCACTGAGGTTATGAGAAATCCAGAGAACCTAGATTCCCAAACTGCTTTTGAAAAGGAATGCCAAAGATCCCTTCAAAAGCGAAAGAGTTAGAAATTGCAAATCAAATTTCATAAACTACAACAATACTGAACAAATCCAACCTGCCACTGCTTTTTACACTATCTCCAGCATACCAGTTACTTCCAGCTTCACATACAGTGTGGTGTAAAACCATGGAAAATACTCACTTTAATAATTTCCTGTATTATTCACCACATTGTGTACAATACCTTGTGGATTAATTATCCAGATAACAAAATGACTGCAAGTGCTATTAATGTTGTCGGTCTGAAGCAGTGATCCAAATAATGACAGCAATGTGCTTCTGTGGTCTACAGCATGAGAGAGGCTGAACTAAAGAACAACCTCCTCCTACCTGCTACTCATGAGTGAAAAAAGACCCTTCCTCCCTGTGCAGGAAGGTGTGTAAACCATTAAGCAACTGGGGAAAATCCTGAAGATTGGGAAAATCAAAGAGAGAAAAGGGCTTTCACATCTGGAAGCCAAACTGTTTAAAGGAATGGAGAGAAGGGTCACCAAGGAAGAAATGTTTTATGATGAAGGCAGTGAGACACTGGCACAGGTTGTTCACAGAAGCTACAGATGCCCCGTCACTGGAAGTGTTCAAGGCTGAATGGAGTTTTGAGCAACAAAACTGAGTGAAAGATGTCCCTACCCACTGCAGGGAGGTTGGACTAGATGAAATTTAAAGGTCTCTTCCAACTCAAAGCTTTCTGTGACTTCTGAGTGATGACATTTGTAGGAGGCTGGGATAAACACATTTTGGGGGTGCTTGTACTGGTGCACAGAAGCAATCCAACAGTGAGAGAGATGCCGCTCCTCTCCAGGACCCAGGACATCCACACAAGCAAAGGAAGCCCTGGAGCAGAATTACTGCTCTCACCAACCACAGATGTGGGCACATACCACTACCCGTAACACAGCTGGAAACATCTCATTTCTGTGTGTCCTGGTTAAGCAAGAGGCACAAATTTCTGTTTGGAGGCAATCTAAACCGCACCACTGGAAATACCAATAGAAATATTTCTGTTATTTCCAGGCCACCGAACACAAGTAGCACTCACTAGTTAACTACTCTGGTTTCCAATTTAAGAAATGCCTTTAATGAAAGCACTTTCTTGAACACACACCAAATGCCACTGAACATCATTGTGCCTAAGCTGCACCTCCTAGAGAGTTTAGTTTTTAAATTAACTGTGAGCATGTTGTAACCTAAAAAAGGAGGAGAGGAGGGAATTAAAAAAAACAAAGAGGAAAAGAGGAAGAAAGTCTCTCTTGTGGCACTTTTCTTCAAACACAGGAAGAAACAGGTGTTGGTATAAGCAGAAAGGAAGACAGATTTACATCTCACAGATTCAAAACCAAGTGCTATCAGCAAAAATACTAGATTACTGAGGCAGAGAGAGAGAGAGAGAGAGGAAGTTGCAAAACTACTTAACATTTCAAGGTTTGAGGCTTTTCACTCAGTGTTGTAGCTGGGGAAAACAAACATACACTTTGACTATCATAAAATGGTTTGGACTAGAAGGGAACTTAAGTAATCATCTAGTTCCAACACCCATGCCATGGGCAGGGACACCTTCCACTAGGCTAGGTTGCTCAAAACCCTGTTTAGCCTGACTTTGAACATTTTCAGGGGTAGAAAGAGCCACCACTTCTCTGGGCAACCTATTCCAGCAATTCACCACCCTCACAGTAAAGAATTTCTTCCTAATATGTAATCTAAACGTTCAGTCTAAAGCCATTCCACCTTGTCCAGTGTCCTTCTCCATCCGTCTTGTAGACCCTTTAGGTACAGGAAGGAGCTCTGAGCCCAGAGCCTTCCCTTCTCAGGGCTTAACAACCCCAACTCTCTGAGCTGTCTCCATAACAGAGGTGCTCCAGCCCTCTGAGGCTCCAGTCATCTCTGGGCGTCCTCTGGGTTCACTCCAACAGGTCCCCGTTCTTCTTACATTTTGGGCCCCAGAGCTGGGGTACAGTTGGATTAGCAGTCAAATAAATTAAATGCTGCATCTGTTGTTCCAATTATATTAACAAAGTACTGATAGAACCATGCATGTTTTCCCCTTGTGTACCATGCCCTGGGTAAAGATGTTATGTAGCACATATTTCCTGTGTTATAAATTAAACACAAGCCAAATTTACCCTTCCTGCAATGCTATTAAAAATCAAGGGCAATTACTCCAGGGATAAATCTGGCCCAGTAATGTTTTTCAACAAAAATTAGTTTCTAGAATAAATTCTACTAAAATAAACCTGTGTGGAAATACTTGAAACATTTTCATTTGTGTTCCAAGCACTTGTTTAAAAATAAATTGGAACAGAGAGTTCCCAGTATTAAATAGCTGGAAACTGTCAGGAAAGTGTTTTAGATTACTGTTTTCAGGTATTAACCTGATAATCCTACTGTCTGGTTCTGTCGGGGTTAGTTTTGTTGGGGGTGATGTTTCAATTTTTTTTGTTGTTTTGGTTTTTTTTTTGTGGGGGGTGTTTGGGGGGGGGGGGGGGGGGGGGTTGTGGGGCTTTTTCACTGGTTTGGGGGGTTTGCTTATTTTGGTGTTTGTTTAATACCTAAGTATTTGCAGTCTTAAACAAAGGCCACTTACATGCAGCTTAGGTTGTGTACCATATACTGAAGAGCTCAGAAGTTAGGTTTACAGGGAAAATCAGACCCATGTATTCAAGATTTCAACTTTTTACAATGAGATTACACAATGAGACAAAATACAGCTACAAATAGCATCAGGTTAGACTTTCAGCTGGCATTAGCTGGAGCCAGTCTACTAAAACCAATTTATTTTCCTCAGCTTTACCTGACTCCTCAGGGAATATGGGTAATATCAGTATTGCAGCTCCCCACAAAGTCACACATGCAGAAGTGCTGGCAAGAGCAATGGCCTTGGGAAGCTTCTGCTCGCAGCACACGGTGCTGCAGACCTGCACAGATGCACCTGTAACGCTTCTCCCATGGAAAAGTGCATCAACTACAATGATGGCAAGAGCCATAAAACACACACAAGTTGCCAAAAGCAATTTATCTACAGCAATTTCCACAGCCAGCAACCACTGTAATCACATTTTTGTAGAAACATGGAAAATCAGGCTGTAAGGAACTTCAAGAGGCCCCCTTGCTCCTTCCCTGCCCCAGGGCGAGCTGTAGCACACCTACACACACCTCCAAAGAAGTTTTTGAGCCAAAATTTTTCATTCTTGATCTTAATCCAAAACAAGATGTGATTTAAACCCAGTTGTTCATCTGATTTTAAGCCCCAGGTGTTGACATTTAATGCTAGTGAATATACAGAATGTGAAACTGGCTGGTTTGAGTTCCAGTGTGAGCACAGAGCTGAGCCTTCGCTAACACGGGGACAGCAGAAGATATAAACAGGCAGACTAACAATTTCTTTATAGCAGGAGTCAAACGCAGCAGAAATTAAAAAATTGTTTCCCCAGATGTTTTTTTAAATCTCCACTTCACAAGGTATTTGTAGCACATGTGGAGGAGACCACAGAGCTCAGGAGAAAACCTGCAATGCTCTCATTGAGGCCATTGTCTCCACAGTAGGCACTGAGTGGCAGCAGGTATTCCCACTGCCATACAGAAGAGGCCACTCTGTTCCCAGGGAGAGCTCTTCTCTCCTGCCTTGCTCTGTTCAAGACTGGTTTTGACCCCCCCAGGCTTTTACAAGCTTATTAAATCCCCTTGCAATGGCAGAGGGACACTTCTCCTTCCCTCTGTTTTCCCACTAGAAAGTCACAGGCTCAAGAGAGAGTCCCATGGAGCAGGGAGCTCCTGGTTCCCCTGCCCCCCAAACCTCCTGGGCCACACATTCAGAGATAAGAGTCTGTGGAGAGAAAAGAAAGGGGAGGCTGGCAGGGAAAGCCATTCAATTTGCCATTTTGTAAAAATAGTACTTGGATGGCTCTCAGCAGCACAAAAGGATTCAGGACTAACAGCTACTGACAGCACTGCAGTGGTAAGGTAAAGAGAGAAGGGTCTGGACATCAGATCCTAGTCTTAAAAAGTTTTAAATTATTAAAGCAAGGCCTCAATTCTTGTAACAAGGCACTGCAGCAGCTTATTTAAAGAAAATAATGCAGTAATAAGAACATTTATTTCCTTCCACATCTTCTAGACATGGAATCACTAGGATCTATTTGGAAATGTTTCCATTGCTTCTGCCAGTCCTGGAAACAATCTTGTGCTCACAAAGAGCTGCAACCCAGTTTGCTCATTGTGATTCTAAATCAGAATATATATTGCTTCTATTTTTTCTCCTATATAATTTTTTTTGCATACAATTATTTTAAAAAAATCATACTCCTCAATCTCCTGGGACTCAGTTTATTGCAGTAATTGAGAGGGCTTTTTTCTTCTCAGATGTTCTGTTTTTCAGGGAAAGATTCCTTTTTGTGTGTATGATCCTTTTTCAATTATGCAAAACTCAAGGCAAAAGTGTAATAAAAAATGCAACGACTCTCTTGCTTATTTTTATACTCTGACATTTTCATTTCATGTCATTAATGAGTCTAATCAATCTCTCTTGAATTACACACATATCACATTCCCAACCAGTAACAATTAGAAATAGATAGCCATTTGCTTTCTCCCAGAATTGTAGAAAATTAATGCCACTTGTCATAAAAAGGGTTCAGACTACAAAGACCAACACACAAAACACTAAGTATTTTAATTTGACACCATTCTTCCTGCAGTTCTCAAATCAAAAGCAACAGTGTTAAATTCTATTACTAGTCTCCTGCTTGGATCACCACTTTGAATAAAGGCATTAATGAGACAAAAGACCTGCAAAGTGTTTTCTTAGAAACCAAAGAATCACTAAATTAAACAATTTGGATGTTAGCATTAAAAAACCCGAGTAAATTGCATATTCACCAAGAAAAGCCAAAAGTGAGGAACAAGAAGCATCTGTAGTGGCTCTGTCCCTTTCTGTACAAGTGACAGCAGATATCTCCCGTGACCCCTATTAGACTGTACCCACTGTGGTCAGGAGCTGCACTGGCAGATTTCCATCCCAGAGTTTGAATTCTCTCACAGCTGCCCATGCACAGGGCTTTCCCATTCTCCCCCAACAGCTTCCCCTTGTTTCTGGAAACGGGACAAGCACAGTTGTCTCAGTTAAGCCGGAGGTGTCCTGCACCAGTTCATGCCCTCCTGAAGACCCAACTGGTCTCACTTTGGCAGCTGCTATAAAAACAACTGCTCCCCATGTACAAGGAGCATCCAGTTGCTGCAACAGCCAGCTCTGTCCCACATGATGGAAAGGGGAAACGGCAATGTCTCCTTATATGGGTTACAGAAGCCTTGCCTTTAATTTCATTTGAGAGCTCATCCCTATCTACTGGGTTTATTTGGTGCATCAGGCAGTTATTCCTTAAAAAGTTCAAATGCAGGGGGGAAAAAAAGGGTATAGAAGCTGGAATAACACTGAGCTCTTCCACATCTGTATCTCTAGAAGTGGCTGTATCACATACAAAGTGTGTCGGCCAACCCTGCCAGAAGTCAGAAGGCTGCCCCAGTACCATTCCCATTTCTGCCTACTGCTCATCCATGTGCTGTGAAACAGACTGTGACTACAGCAAGGATGGACACAGAGCACCAAAGACTCTGTGATTCAGTCTCAGCTCACAACCACCAACCTACACAGATGTCACGTCCATTTCATAAAAACATCAGCCTGTTCCGCATCTGTGCTAGTGGGGAGAGAAAAAAGCCGAGTCTCACAGATGTGCAGAGCTCAGACAGTAAAACAGGTCACTGATCAGAGGCACTCTCCAGGTGCATTCACTGTGAAAGATGGCACGAATGTTGTTCCCTCATGAGGTAACCACACAGACAGCAATGCCTACTGCAGAACTGGCTCAGGAAGAGCAAGTGACACCATGTGGGATCCAGGACTTTTGCATACAAACCCATTTAAGCTGAATCCCATATAGCATAGGCAGCAGTGGGGGTACAAGAACTGCACAACTGCTAGCTGCCACATTTCCCAAATCTTGGATAAAATGCCGATGGCCAGCTGTCCCTGAGATTTCCAGGGCTGAGTTAGGAGTTAGGAAAGTCTAACAACTCATCAGCTGCTACTAAAACCTATGCTCCATGAGAGATTAGGAAAATACCAGGTGATTTCTTCTTATTAGGTCCCAACTTACCACTGAAGAAAGCAACAAGACAAGGATCCAAGGAGTCTCCTTTATTGCAGAGATCCCTTAAGGCCCAGTCCCTTCAAGAGGGACAGAAAGCTTTCAGTAGTGAGTAATTTAACCTCACAGTCACCAAAAACCTGACGTTTCATTTAACACATGAAATTTTTTATGCCTTTCTGAATTCTTTAAACAATCTGTGCATTAGCAAGTGCAGGTCATAGTTTTTTTTATTTTCATAACGTAAACTAAATATAAACCCAATAGTTAAGAGTGAAATAAAAACCTGCAGATTTTGAATACTGATTCTTATGCCTCACCCATATTTGTATTATCTTCCAAGTGTTGAGTAAATCAAAACCCAGGGAAAAATACATCCTGTAGGCCAGATCTTTCAGCAGGTATATGGTGGGAACAACTCTTCATATATAATTATGCTGCCAAATACTTGATGAAAAGAATTGAGTGGATGTCAGCATATGCTTCTTGTAAAATAGACAAGAGGACCTTTGTCAGACAAGCAGTAAATTAAGATTCACTATAGGAACTGTGTCATACAGTTTAAAAGAAAACCACAGACACATGTGCAGGCCTGAAAATGGGGGTAAAAAGCTTGAGGAGAAATGTCAGCTGAGGTCTGTTCCTTGCACAGGAGGAGACTGAACAGAAAAGGATACTATTATCCATAGCATCCAAAGAACTGGCAGGCTTGCTGCTCAAAAGCAGCTGCTTGAATATTTAGCTTGAAAGGCAGACTACTCCTTGCATTTTCTCTGGTGTGGCTTTCAGCTGCACAGCAGTGCCAAATGGCATCATGCTTCCTGCAGGACCAGAGCGCCTTTGGGCTGGGTACAAACTGCACATGGTTTATAGGGCACCCTGAAGGGGGGACCACAGCACTGGACTGATGCCAGAGAGGCCTGGAAGCTGTTGCAGAATTTCTGAGGACGATGGCTCAGTATGTTCATGTCAGCAGGGTGGCTGACATGATCCATTCTCAGTGCTGGCTATTTTGTCACAGAGAAAGACAAAGAAGGAAGGAAGCAGTAAGAGCCAGCGAAGGACTCCTACACTGAGAGATGCACACAAGATCGGTCCACGCTACTCAGAGCTGGGTATGACACATAATAACTCCAACAGCCTGCATTAAACAGATACCAGGTTTGCAGCCTACACATCTGCCAGTTTTCTTGCTACGTACTGAAAAACAGCAGCCATCTAATCACTCAGCAGCAGTAATTCCCTTTCCTGCTTCACTCCTCTGTTACACACTGTCACCCGGTCCCAGAGATTTAAAATATATGAGTTAACAACATCTGACATTTGTATTGGAACAGTGCAGCAAATAACTGATAAACTGAAACTTTAAGAAAAAGGGCAACAAATTTAAGTTCACAAACTGAAAATTATTTGCAAAGCAGTAATTCAGCTTAGTGTGCAATTTTACACACATGCAGACACACAGGTTTTCCACATATTAAAATAATGCTACTAATTAAATGCTACTAATGAACAAAGTATGTGCTCAGCTCACCTTTGAAAAACCTACCACACAAGCAGACACCTAATAAATAGAGATACAACTGTAGTCAGACACAACGTGGCAATTTCATTCTGACACAAATCTTGCTGGCACAGAGGCTGAAGTCACACATTTTCAAGCAAAGCTTCCAGACTTTTCCTGGTGTGAATATTTAATGTTTTGAGAGAAGCAAGAGGATTTTGTATTTAGAAGTTACTCCACCAGAAGCATGCACTGTTATCCTTAATGTTTTGCTTTAATTATGAATAATCAACTTGTAAGACTGCTCACAGAGTCTCCAATCCCTGAAGAAGGAAACAAGATCTCAATCAGGAAAGCCGTGGGCAAACAGGATTACCAGTCTGACTTGCAAGTGAGAATGCCTGGTAAAACAAAGGCAGATTCATGTTTCCGTGTGGAAAATGTTAAAGTTATTGTAACTAAATATAACATCTCAAATTTTCCCCATCTATTTTATTTCCAGTAATACACACACTCATGTCTGCTTGTGCCATTAGATAACAACAGGTAGCAGAACCAGTCATGTTCTTGTCCAAAATCCCCTGGGATTTGAGTCCTCCTTCCCAGCTTGCCCCAGAGGAGAGTAGCAATGCCATGACCACACAGAAGCAGACAGGCACCATGCCAGGGGAGAGGAATAGGAAATAGCTACATGTGGCTTTCAGACCCATCTTCAGCAGGGGCCTCAAAATAGCCACAAAAGAGCCAAAATTCCCATATAAATCTGAACAAGAGAGGAGGGAGAGAATGACTTAAGTATCAGGATGTTCCAGTTTGGAGATGTCATTAAGAATGATAATGCTGAGATAATTAAATGGGGGACTGGGGGGAAGAACATTAACAATCAAGCAAAGACTATCCATGTCATATGTCACCTAGATGGCAAGAGAGGAGGATTTATTCTGCCACACTGAGATATTCTATATTCACAGTCATCGCCACAGTGTTGAATGACATGAAGGAAAGTGCTGCTGCTTCATTCTTGTACCATTTGCTGTTACTGCACCCTCTGCCATCCAAATTCCCACTTTCTCTCACACCTTTACAAAATGTCAGTGCAGAGACTTTCTAGGAATTTGGGTCAAGTTCAAGAATCCCCATCTGCTCCTGCTGGAGAGGGATGAGATCAGACTGTAAATGAGTGGCAGACTCCTAGCAAGGAGACACGTGAATACAATTTGGACACATATGAAAGTCAGTCCCAGCCTTCTTCATTTAAATTAATAACTTTAGACTCTCCTCTGTCTCTCTGTAATGAAACATTCATATAATCAGTTATTCCTCCATTTAGGTTAAGTGCATGTATAGGCAAGTACTCTCAAGACATTTTATTAATCTACATTTATCTTAAAGCTGTTTAGAATTGCAGACATGCAGGCACAAGATGAGTTCTTCAAGACTTAAAAGCAATTAGGTCTTGAGAAAAGTGGCTTTGGTAGCACATGTTCTCACAGATATTTAAATAAATTCAAATCAAATATAGGTTTAAATCAGCACGAGACTTCTCATTAGACAACAGCATTTTTTCAAGTTTCCAGAGCTCTTCTGCAGTGCTTTGCACTGTGTATGTAGGAGCATGCACCTGCGCTGGTAGCCAGCTTGCAGGAGGGCGCCCCTTGCAAGCCTACACACACAACATGGCTTCAAAAATTGAATTTATAACACTTTCCTGTTATAGCTGGTAGCAACATGGAAATATCTATACAAAAGGTGTCACTTTCTGGAAGTGTTTATCCCCACCTGACTGGTTATCACGGTAGCCCAGCACTGAAGTAAGGAGCAGAAGCATGGTGTTCATCCACTAACATGTTCCAACTTACCTTCGTGGCACTCTGGAGAGCTGAGATCAAGCTTCCTTATTTTGTAAGAAGGTGAACATTTAAAAATAATACTAAAAAGTCCAAATCAGAAATCAACTTACTTGAGGAATTAGGTAGAACAGGAAACTCAAGGTGGACTGTGTAAGTCTCAAGTGAGCCTTGTAAAATATGCCCTTCTGCATTTAACCAACTCTTACCCCTCTAGATGTGCAGTAATTTCAAATTCTGCCTACTTAAACTGTAACAGAAGACTCATGAATTTTACATCATTGGAAAAAGATGACCCTAACTCTGGCAGAAAGTATTAGAATTCCTTATAATTGCAAGTGTCAATCTTGCTTACATCTATTTGTTTTCCTTTTAAGTCCACAAATGGACTTCAAAGGAGAATAAACAGCCCATTTCTTGGCAACAATTGCAGCCAAGAAAACACAATGTGATTACATTCTATGTGTGGGTAAGGCCTGCTGGTTTAAAGCATACACATGAACACACATACATTTGCACATACATAATCCCACATACTGCCTTGGTTAATAATCAGAACAGATCTTGATGAATCACCTCTAGTTGATATTTTTACAGTCTTTCTTGTAAAAAGCATTCCACAAATGTGCAAACTATTAAGAAAATATGTGAAGAACAGTCTGATTGGCAGACTAAAGTTGGGAGGCTGAATAACATATAAGCCTGTTTAGCATTAATGCCAGAAATCCCTTCTCACACTAAAAATCTGACATATCATTTACTTTATTAGTTCCAAATCAACTATTCATTTAATTTACAATAAAAATACGAAATTAAAAATTAATACAGATTATTTAAAACTGAAGTCATGCAAAGACAGTACTTCTTTTTTAATAGACTTTCATTTTTGAAGTGAATATTACTGCATGCTGCTGAATTCCTACAACAGTCTGCAAGGCCAGCACTGGAAGTCTGTCGATTCAACCATTAAGATTACATTTACTAGGAGCTGATGAATTCAAGTCTTCCTTTTCCACTAACTAATACCACAAACTGTCTCCAAATATTGTGCATTTAGTTCTGAGCGTATGAGCAAGGAATGACCATCTTACACACCACACAGAATTACACTTTCACAGATCCAGGACATGAAAACTTTTTAAATTGGGAAAGGAAAAAGAATGGCAAAATAGTGCTTTACCCTAGTCAAAAGGTCACTCAACTCAGATTAACTTAGAATTCATGAAATTCTACTCAAGAAAGTAAAAATGAAAGTCTGACCCTTAAAAAGGCCAGATGTCCCACGAGTTTCCTCTTATGTTTTAGTCAAGCACATAGTTCAGAGTCACAGAAGAGTTTACTATAAGTCACAAATATGCCACCATATTTATGGCAAAGATCTTGGATCTCACAAGATCCAACAGTTTCCCTTCCAAACTAGAGACAATTCCCAACAAAACAGAAGACACCATTCCAGCATCAAAGCCAAACAAAGTGAGCCAGAGGTCATCACCAATCCCACCTAATGGAAATGGTGATGCAGAGAAACAGCTCTGCAGGCAGATCCTGTGGCTGGAACAGCTCCCGGGGCATGGGGGTGAAGAACTCCAGCAGAACAGCATTACAGTCACTGCAGCCCCTGCTCACTGCAGGAGCCCTGCTAATATTTGTGTTTACTACTCCAGGTCACTGCCAACAACTTCACAGTCCTGATCTAATAAAAAGTGCTGTCCCACTCTAACCTCCTCCACGTTCCCACCCTACTAAGGTGGGTGCCTCTTATTCCAAACACCTCAAAGTCCATCTAAGACCATTTTCATCACACACATGGAGGCTTTCTTCCCTTTCAATCTTTTTACTCTACATAACTTCCAAAGGGGTTGAAAATTTTCCCTTTCTTAATCTTGATAAAATCCTTTCCCACTAAGTCCTCTGTAACCAGGCTGCTGCACAGCACCATGGCTGGAAATTAGGGGCTTATAATGGAAATGCTGAGGTAACCTTAGACACTGCATCAAGCTACATGAAGAGCCTGTCACGGTACTGGAAAGAAAGTGCATTTAAAGCCTAAGAGGCTCTGTCATCACCATAAAATGCACACACTGCTGCTGCATGCTCTCACTTTATTAAATGGGCCTGGGCATGGCAGCAATGAAGCACAGCCTCCCCTGACTTTGTACAGTATGAGGGCTCATTGCTACCACCAGCTGTGACCATTACCACCCTAACAAGGAAGGGAAAGAGAATGAACTAAATTAGAATCTAGTTTTGTCATCACAAAAAGAATAAAGGAACAAAATTAGTCTGTATCGAAGTCAGTGCTGGAGGGCTATTCTAGCTACCTGGCCATTATTCACTTTGCTATTGTCTGCCCAGCATTAACACCTACCCATTCCTCCAGCCCAGTGACTCTCCTTATTATCCTCATTCCTCTGTTATTACCAAACCAGCCTTCCTCTGGGGAAGGTCTATCAGCTGCAATGAACACTGGTCACTGTATTTAGCATAAAATTTGTGACTTCTGAAATTAAGAAAGTAAATCATCTCTATCCTCTGCACATGAGACAGATGTGACAAAGATATAATGATGCTATTTTATTAAATTACTAAAAGAAAACTGAAGAGAAGTGAATGAGACTTGGCCTTAGTGAACATTTGAAAGTTAATAACACTACATTAATAACCCTGATGAGGGCTGCTGTTAGAAAGACAAAAATCTCCAGGAATTTAACACAGGGTAAGTTTTATTAAAACTATACTTCCATCTAAAGTGCTTTGGATTATTTAAGATTTATCTGAGTGAGAGCAAGGAGACCTCATCCAATCAGGAAAATGCTGCAATAGCCTTTGATTCAGAAGCCATCAATTTACTTTGTGTTCACAGACTATGTAAGATACCATGAAATGAAATAATAAAAAGCAGTAAAATAAAAGAGATGATATGGCAAAAGACCCCAGGTAGTAGCAAGGGGGAGAAAAAAGAATTATGTTTTAAAGACAAACTACCTGCATGCACAATTCTGAAATTATAACTCCCAACATCCCTATCACATTACTGTGTGAGCTGCAGATGAAACAAAGCAGTGGAGAATAACAGGGCCACATAGCCTCTTTTGAAAAGAAAACTTCACCATCATGGAAATCTAATAAAAAGAATAAAAGCAACAGGCAAGATTAAGAAAGCAGAGAATGAAAAGTAATAGTATTGATTTAAGTGGTTCATTTTTTATTTATAGATATTCTTTCCAGTGGATATCTCAGAAGCATTTTATGTTTAATAGGCACCACCACTGTGCAAATGTTTTCTAAGCAAAAAGCCCCCACTCTTTACCAAGGCAATAAATGGCTTCATAGTAGAAAGCCCCATGAAGAATTTAAGAACCAAAATGAAATGTGGACTATGCAAAGCGTAAGAAAACTTACCCTCAGCGAAAGCCCTTTGATGTTGAAACAATTTAACAGAAAGTGGGTGCTACAGATCATGTTTTCATTTGGTAATACTGGTTGTCTATCACAGATCCTTGACTTCTCAGAAGAGAAGGTGTGTGTACTCCTGACTGGAAAAAACCCAACAAAACCAAAAAAATCCCCTCCACTGAATACACAAGTGTTTCGGAGGACCCTCCCCCCCGGCCGGGTCCCTGCCATGTGACTGAGGCGGGTCTGTCTGATGTTCCAGCAGCCCGGGCTCTGATCTGGTTGGGTGTTTATCCCATCTCCGCCCCTGGGATCCCCTTTCCCCCTGTCTGTGATAAAACCATCAGGACAAAAAGCCTCCCCCTCTTACCTTGCCGGCTGTGCCCAGGTCGGGTCCTCTGTCCCCCTCCAGGACAGAGGGAATAAATGACTTAACACCATAAAGGGGGTTTGAGCTCTATTTCTCTTCTCAACTTCTGCTTCTGGTGAGTAGCTGTCGACTAACACTGGCTTAATGTGGCGCTGCCAGTCGAGGGATATTTAGGCTGTTGGTAAATGGTTTAAGATATTCCAAGACATAAAGAGGCAAGCTCACCACAAAATTAAGCAGTGGACAAGCTAATCCACCACCAGACACAAGTCCTAGTCTCAGAGCCTTAAAGAGAGTTGCTTCCTACATCTCCCCCTTCCCGCTTCTGGTTTAAATTCTTGTAATAATTATGTTTTGAGTATTTATCCCAAATGCCGTCTATTCCACAGACTTTAACTGTAAAACCCTGATTCAGCTAAGAAATTAAATCCCACTGCCTAAACTACAAATTTTAATCCATAATTAATATATTAAAAAAAGTCTCTATTTATTTTGCATAAATTGTTCTCCTCCTTCCCCAGTCTCCAAGAGAGAGAATGTTGTTTGCCAATATTTTACTTCATAATTTCATTACCAGTTTCTTCTTCCCTTTCCCATCGGTCAGGTTTTGTATTCAGATAGAAATGTCTTCAGATACTGCCTGGCAGTATCCTGGAAACAATCACATCCAGTTGGAATTGAAAATGCTATTTAGTCTACTGTGATTTTGCTGGTATCAAATATTCATATTAACAGTAAAGATGGTGGTGGTAGGGAAATTGTAACAGCTTTAGGAAAATGTAACATACTCAGTACCTATTTCCTTCATTTACTGAGCAAACATGCTGCCCCTGGGCAAACGAGTGTCAGATGGCTAATAGTCTCTGTGCCGAAGGGAGCCAGGAAGCAGACTGTTAATGAAGCCCAAAGGGTACTGGAAAGAGGCACTGGGACAGGACTGGCAATCTTCTTTCAGAACCCAGAGCCTCACTGGTGCAGCTGACCTACATTCTCCAACTTGGAGTTGAAGGCCAAGTCAAAACACACATAAATACAATAACGGCTCGGATTCAGCAGATGTCCAAGCATCCCATGCTGGTGGGAACAGCCATCTCCTCCTGTGTGCTACTCCAGCACAAGCCACAGATGGTAAATACAATCCCAAGCCACTCAGTTTTAACTTGCAAAAGGCCCTTTACATAGCAGACCGTACTTTGCCAGAACCTTGTGTTAGATTGCTATTTATTGACTCTGGTGGTGGTGAGAAATCCAAGGCTTTACATGACCAACATAACCCTTGCCTTTGAAATCTAATTCGAACCAGTTTTATGACTTCCTTCTTATGAGTAATTCCCTTTATCCAGGCATCTATTAGATTTAAGAAAGAAAACATAGCAAGCCTCAATTTTCAAACTCATTTTTACCCAGTGTAATCTTTCCTTAAAAGACCACAAATTTTCTTCATGATCTGCACATCTAAATATCTTCTTGCACAGCCAGGGGCAACGTCTGCATATCGAAAGCTTGCAGTTTGTGGGTTTCACTGTTTTACATCAAGAGCAAAGCAGATGCAGGCTCAAAATAATGCCATGCTTCCATTTTTCTCTTCAGCTAAAAAGGATTCAAACAAAACATATCAGAGGAGAATGCACTGGTGTTGATTTGTATTGTAGAAGTGAGCAGATGCTAAGAAATGAAAATTATTTAAGCAGAAATCTTGATTGCTATTCTCTGCAGAAGGGTTGCTGTAACATGAGCCTTTTGTTTGCTGAAGAGGCAGATAAACTGCACCACTAATTAGTCACATATAACACACACTCAAATTCTTTATTGCACATGGCAAATGACTCAGTTCTAATGCTCTAAATGAACACACTTTCAACTGATATTCCTATCAATGTTGGATTAAGAGAGGTAAGTGAAGGCAGAGTAGATTCACAAAACCACCAAAACAAAACTGATTCTATTTACTTAGATAAAACCCCCTGAAGCAGGCTGGGCACGAAGTGGAACAGACATCTTGTTTATAGATAAAATTTATTAAAGTAATTACTATCTCAAGTTCACAAATTGATTATTTTTGGTCCTGATTCCAGATTTTAGAACTACTAGAGCTGTCTTCCGCTGTCTTAATCACATTCCTGACTTTTCATCACTTTCTCAGCTTTGGAGTAACTATTTATTGAATTGAAATAGCTAGTTATTGACTTCCTTGAATGTAATAAACATCAAGAAAGTACCTCTGAAAGATTACTGAAACATTTTGCTTGTTTCTAAAAAAACCCCTGCTTCTGACCTCTTAACCAGTAAATTTCAACAGGCCATAAAGGGGGAATCCTGAAGGCACTTAGAATGGGGCAAGTAAGGAAGGCTGCTAGACGGAATTATTTCATTATGGCTAAACTATACATTTATTTAAAACTAATTTACAAATAAGATTTTTCACCATTACTTTTATATATTCCTACTCCAGTTAAAATTAATGTTTTGACATGCACAATCCTAAAGACCTACCCATTTATACATTCAACAAAATACCTGGAAGTTATCTTAACATGAACAAACCAAGCTATTCCACCCTACAACAGGTTTTTGCCAATCCTGAATTTACAGGGAGCACTTAAGTCTTATCCCCACAACTGAGGTTCCAAAGAACCTTTCCGTGACCTCACTCCTGTACCACAGTAATGGCAGGATTCTTGTATGGAGACAAAGGCACAGTTGTAGTGGGTGCTCCTATGCACCTCCTGGAGCCACCAGTACAGCAGCAGAGCAGAGAAGACCACATCAGCACAGCTTTACCACTCACCTGACACCAAGAGCAGGCTCAGAGTCACCTCAGCCTTAGGTCCTTACCACTCACCAGATTCCAAGAGCAGGATCAGAGTCACCTCAGCCTTAGGTCCTGAAGAAAGCCTTCAAGCTCTCCTCCCCTGCATTTTTCTGCTCTGGAGAAGCAGAAAACAAGTATTTGAGGCACAAGGCCCCAAGAGCTAAAGTCTTCCCCTTCTTCTTGCTACAGCCAAGATGCCTGCCCTGGAGCAATGGATGCAGGTATAAGACAACCCCTCTTTCCTGCCTTTTATCCTCACCCTTACTGGCAACAACAGAAACCACCTGGCTCCCTATATCAGATAGCACAAGCTGTCCTAATCACCCTGCAGCAGCTGCCACCCACTCTCCCACTGTACTCTCTTTTCTCTTTCCCCAAACCAGCCCTGCTCTGTCCCCAGCATGTGAGGGACCCACAGCTCTGGCTTCGGAAGCTTCAGTGCCTAGAGCAGTCCTGCCCAGAGAAGTGGTACCACCTCATAATCTCAGCCTGTGTTGGCTCAAAAATACCAAGCAAACATCAGATTGTGTGCTTTTGTGTACACATCTGGATACAAGGAGGCAAGGATGGTCAAAAAGATACAGCTGCCTAAGTGACTGCAGAGCTTCTGGCACAAATTCAGGTGTGCCAGGGAGACACAGCAGAGGCTTGGGAAGCACAGCAGCTGGACAGCCAAGACAGACGTGTTACAATGAGAGCAAGGATTAGAGCACTGCAACAGAGAAACCTGAACTGGTTTAACTGGGTCCTTCTCCTTATAAAATAGTTATAAAAAGAAATGTGAGATTACAGCTGAAACTGCTGTGCTAATAAAACACAGGAAACCATTGATCTCAATAATGTTTGCTGAATGCTTACAGAGAAACAAGTCTGCAGGGCTAAAATATCTTACTAGTTCTCATTAAATGTTTTTAGACATACACAGATCCTTGTGAAAGTCAAAGACAGCAATCCAAACCCAAATCATTCTGCAGTAATAGTGAGTTTGCTGAAATTCTGAATGCAGAAGATAGCAAATGTTTTCCTGCATAAATGTAAGTCTGATCATTTAAAAAAGCTGTCCACACTCTGCTATAATAACTTAGTATCACTGAGCTCAAAGAAACGAGAGCAACATAAGGAGTTCAGAGAAAAAAATGAGAAGTAAATACAATTTATTTTTTTCTTCACATGAATGACTGTGCAACTGAGATCCCCTTAAATTTAAGCATCACTAACAGATTAGCCAATAGCACAGAAACCCAAAAAGCAAAACTAGAACACAAAATGAGAGATGTAATTTACTTAACAAGGTCAACAATAGATCCTGGCACATCTCTGCCTCAGGAAAAAGAATTTAAAAATGGGAAAGACACCACAGAGTTTTGTAAATATGGGTTGATGCTCACACACCACCACTCAGCGTAACATGCAGAAATTCACCCTCGTCTCATGAGCTCAGACGCACACACATACCCCCAAAGTCATACATTTTATGGCAGCTTTTGCCAGAACCAGTCAGAAGTTTTCCTGTACATCCACTGCTGATGAAGTACCATGGCATACATACCGACCATATCGTGTCTGAATCCTCTTGGGTTTTGAAATGATCCACACTTCCTACTTAGAGCTGGAGCTAGAATGGATGGCTAACTCATTTCACAAAGAGTTTGGTTATACATCTCCCTTGATGAAAAATTTAAATTGTTCGGCTAAGAAGCAGTGTCTTTTTACCCCAAGACGCTACTCCAGCAGGAGTTCAGTAAATAATGTGAAATAAAACCAGGGAAAGGAATCAAAGTGTTTTGTAACTAGCACAGAAAGGATTTGGAGTTTGTTTTCACAAAGTTCAAACAGAAGAAGTTTTATGACTTAAGTAGAAGGAGTGCCAAAGGGTTTGGAGAAGGAAGGTTTCCATTAAACAGATCTCAACTGGTTCAACAGTAATTTGAGCTCTGTATGAGCTCACTTTTTGCTGTGCCACTGTCAGCAGTGAAGCAAAAACTTCACAAAACACAGGAGGGAGCTGATGACAGATGAGAGGGCAAGAGGCAATGCAAGGCCAGCTCTGAAATAGTTACTTGCACTGTAATACAGCCTGCCATGACAGAGCCTTTCCCACATTTAAAGCTACAAACATAAACACCACTTGAAAGGAAATTTATGTGAATTGTGAACCAGGGAATGAAAAAAATGGGCTGGAAGAAAATGATGAGTTTTCCTATGCCTCAAGGAGCAGCCCTGGGAAGTCCTGGCTCTCAAGAGGTTATCATGGTTACCAGGGCTCTCCATTTGTAGGGAGCAGGATATGAGGATGGTGTTTCCTTTCCCCCACCCTGTGCAGGCTGTCAGGAAAGGCTGCTATCAGCAGTGGCAAACCCCACTCTGGGACATGGAGATGATATAAGGCAGCTCAGGACAGCTCATGGGCAGAAAGCTCAACTGATTTTGGGGTCTGGCAGAGACATCTTAAGGAGTTGTCCTTCACCTGCACTTAAGTCAGCTCTGATTCATGGCAGAATAATCATTTTGATGGTGAAAAGTGGCTACTAAAAATGCTTTCTTGCAACAACACTGCCAAGAAAAGAGCCAGGAGACTCTCTGACAGCATCTGCAATTTATGGGAAATGGGCAATCAAGGAGCCTCTGTGGGGAGGATCAGTGGGTAGTGCTGCTGGGAGTTCATCCCTATCTGCCAGCACCTACACTGCACAAGGGCAACTGGGCACATTCCTACCAGTTCCTGCACCAGGTGACCATTTGGAAAGGGGGACCCACAATCCCACAGCATCAGCCCACAAGAGGGTGACCGGAGGAGAGTCACACCAAATCTGCAGCTGACAGGAGTCCTGGTTCCTGCCTGGTGCCCTGGCTGCACTTACAATGGTGCAGATGCTGCCTCTGCATTCCCCCTTCTATGGTACACACAGGATAGCACCCAGGCACTGCTGGGCTCTGGAAGGACACAGTGACATGGTTTGTCTGACGGGGGTCTAACGAGACACCAATTCATCTTGGGCAGAATGGCAAGTCTCCCTTCTGGCAGCTTAACGTTTGATCCACAGATCTGCACGTAATCAGCTCAGTGTTAGGATCTGCAGTTAAACCCCATTTATTGTCTGAACCTGAAGATTAGAGACAAAAACCAGAAGATTCAGGGATAAAAAGTAAAGCAAGGCAGTCAGAGTTGTTTCCCTCCTTGCTATGCATGACTGTAAATGCAGCCAAAGGACATCCACCTGCAGGTAGAATTGACACTGGTTCAATCCCTTCCAGAGAGGTGAGCAGGCTGTTACTATGCTCCAGCAGAAAAAGCTGGGAATTACTAAAAACTTCATAGAAGTTTGCAGCAGAGAGGTTCATCCCTCCTGGGGAAGGCAAGATGAGTCGCCATCTGCAGCAGCAGCCCAGCTGCCCAATGCCTGCTCAGACAGTTTAAATCCTGACTGAGTGGCGAACAGCACTTGCAGCAAAACATCGCATCAAGAGAAAACGGGCTAATGGTGCAGGAGGAGGCAAGGCACAGGGTGTGCTTAGCTCATAAAAGCTCTCCTCTCCCAGGAGTTCTCCAGATGGCATTCTTCATACTGCAGCAAATCCAGACAATGCTGGAAGTGTTCAAGGCCAGACTGGATGGGGCATCGAGCAGCCTGCTCTAGGGGGAAGTGTCCCTGCCCATGGTAAGGGCGTTGCAATTTGATGATCTTTAAGGTCCCTTCCAGCCCAAAGCATTCCATGGTGCTACAAACCCTGGGCATACCTTACAAGAACATCAACAGGAATTCTGCTATGGGACTCATGCTTTGCATATATGAAGGCAATTTTAAATATGGATTGGCTTGATAAAGGTGATTCTTTAGTATGCCAGTGCAAACATGCAAATGTATGGAAATGCATAGCTTGAATAACGAAGATATCTTTGCATATTGAGACTTGCCAGGCAGTTCTTCTTCAGTCTTCACTGTAAATGGAAATATAAGTATTTTTGAGAACCAGTAATAATGACTTAAGAGAATCTCTCTGATTTTTATAAATTACATGGGCAAGAAGCCAGACAGAGCATTTAGTTAATTAAAGTTTTATTGATAGTACTAAGTGGTACATTTCTGACATCCTTCTTTTTTCCTCCCCTGTTGAATGTGACCCGTGACTTCCTTGACGTACAAACAAAAGAAAATAAGAAAAAATAACTATGCCACTTCCTGCAAAAGCCAAGTAAAAAAGCCACCACAAAAAAAATAACAACCAAATTCATCATTCAACATAGCCATAACCATAGAAAGACTAACTTGCAAATGAAATTGGAAAGAACTTTGCCTAGGCTGCTAAAGAGAAATGAGATAGATACATTTCAAATAAAAAAAACAAAGGCAGGAAGTAGGAAAAAATAATGAGATCCTTATACTCTGCAAGTTGGCCAAATGCATCAACCCTTGTTATATTTGGTTTTCATGTGTTACTCACTAGGCATGTTCGTGCACTGGGAAGAAAACCAGATAAAACATGTGGTTATTGGCCACAGAGATATCACAGCTAGAATGCAAGCTCAGGTCTGCAGTAGCTTTCCTTAGTAAGTATTCTCTATTTAAGCAAAGATTGATCCTACATGATGTGACAGGCCACCGATACAAATAAATTGCTTTATGATATGATCTGTGAGCAGCCAACGTATATTCACCACGGGCTTACTGAGTTCTGTACTAGCATGTCTAAGTTTCCACTTCATGTAAAATCAACTTTTATCTCTCTGTGATACAACCCAGCAGTATGTTGAAATCAATGCTCAGTCTTTCAACCCAAAGGCCTGCAGCCAGTTTACAACTACATAATTTGAAATAACAGGAGTTTCTGATCCATTCCAGTTTTCAAGCCCTTGTGATGCACAGGTCATTGAATTACAGGAACAGCTCATGCAGTTACAGAAAGCTTCTAGAAGGAAGTGATAAATGAACATTACCCTTTACAGCTGCAACCAAGTAATAATGGGACTGAAATACATTGGGTTTTTCCCCCTGCCTCCAGCTTTACAGAATTTCATGCGGTTCATTGGTCAGAAAGTCAGCAAGAACAAAAGCATTATCTGCTGTTCCCCACTCACTACCCACGAACTGCCAGTTAATGCTGAAGGAAATCAGTGTGGCTCGCTTGCACAACAGCCTTTTTAAAGAGGTAGCAACCATGTAGTAAAGCATTTACACATGAGATAGGACTAGGATGCCATTCTGATGCCCACATCTTAATGAAATCAGCATGGCTCTAGCAAAACCAGAGCCACCACAGGGAGTTCCCTGGATACAAAGCTAAGCTACAAAAATACATCCAGGGAGACTGTTCCATAACCAAGGAGCAAATATAGGGCACAGCCAGGAATTTAAGTTAAACAACCTTCTTAGATTTCTTGTATGATAATACAGGTGTGCACATGCAACCCGCCCCATAACTTCTGGCCAGTTTCAGCTAATTTTTAAGGGGTTTGAAGCCTCCATGAGACTCCCCTAAACTTCATGTAAACTGATGGCTGAGTAATGAAAGATGCCAGGAGTCCAGGCTCTGCCAGGCTTCAGTCCAGTGCTGCCAGACAACAATTGCAAGTAACAGCCTTTGGCAGAATGTTAAAAGCAACAACAAACAAACAAAAGAATTTGAATCAACAGGAAATGAATTGTCAGGAAAACAAAACCAAGGTTTATGGAAGGCAAAACTGGAGGATCCCCACACTGACCACATGTGAACTGTATGACAGCAGTTACACAACACAGAAGAGGTCAAGTTTGTGATGATGAACAATTCACACGAGCTTATCTCATAAAGCTCAGATAGAAAGTGTACAGCTTCGGGCTGTAGCAGAAATACATATGGTGCAAACAGATATAGCATTTTTTTCTTAGTTACCTCATATTTCACTTTCTTTACAGTCTAATATTACAGTGTGACCCATTTCCTTTCAAAATTTATCAAAAATTATGAAAGGATCAACTCTATCATACTTACCTGCCTCATTCTGAAAGTAGGTGTCCTGTTAGGACACCTGTTAGTTCTGGCTTCTCGGGCACATTTAAGGAAAAAAAACCAAAACCAAACACAGTCACAAAAAAACATCAAAACAAAACAAAAATACACCCAAAAAACCCAACCCAAAACAAAAAAAAACCCAGCACAAACAAACAAAGCAAGCCCCAGAAACCAAAACTATTCCAGTTTAAAATACAAATACCTCTTCTATTAGGAAAAACATACCATCAATGTCATGAACATGATTAAAATTTCAGAAGCTTTCAAGAACCACTTCCAGTCATTTTACAAATTTCCTGTTGTTTGTAAATTACAGAATTGGCATCTACAATCTAAAGCATCTTTCACTTTAAGGAAGAAAAACCAAACCCTACTAACCTTTAAAAAATTGCCCTATATGGGAGGAAACTGTAACTCTGCTGCAATGAGAATAAACCCAGTTTAATCACCCAAACCCTAGATTAAATTATAAACCCTAGGCAAAGGTAAAGAAAGCCCTTCTCAGAATGCTCTTCTAGTCCCTTCTACGAACTTTAAAGTAATAACACTTAAATCTAGTCTAGACTTTCAGTGTCCCAAACTTGAATGATTCAAGCTTTTCAACTTCCATTCAACCACTCTTCATTTAACACTTTGTTTACAGAAAAGATATTTAAATTGTTCTAAAGAGCACCACAGCTCACTGTAGAACCTTTTGATTCTCTAGTAGGCACTATCATTTATTTACTTTAGGTTTTTCATTATTCAAGTGCTGGCTAGTGCACATTCAAATGAATCACAAATACCAGAACAAACAAGACAGTTCAGGCAAAGGAACACAAGTCAAACAACATCCAGTATGGGAGACATTTAGACGCCCAGCAAACTAGGGAATTCTTGCCCTGCTTTTAACTTAGAGTATTTACAAACAAGAAATTATCATTACAGAAGTCTGAAATGCTTAAAGTTATACAGAAATGCCACTGAAAACTCCCTCTTTATTTTCAGCAGTGACACAAAGGCATTGTCCTATAACACTGCAATAAATAGATACTGCAATGAATTCTTTCCAAAATTCCTTTCAAATTAATATCCAGAAAAGGAGGAGAGAAATCCCAAACCCTGTTACAGGACTACACTGTTCTTCCAAAATGCATAAACACTGGAGTGGTGCAGTGACCAGGTGCGTACTACCACTCCAAGACCATGCAATTTAGAGAAGTAAGAATTGTGCTTGGAGATCCACCATCCTTTCCATCAAAAAAATAATGATCCTGGGTTGCCCTTGTGATCCAGGAAACTTACCAAAAAAAAAAAATGTTATGCTCTGCCAAAATTGCAATGCAAATTAACATTTGACCAAGACAGAGAGAAACTGACATTTAATGTCAGTTGGTGACGTCCCATAAAATTATGCTAATCACTTGTCTTTGAATCAGCTCTGTTTCTACATTTAGTACAGGGCTCTGGCTGACTCACACCAATCCTGGGAGATAAGTAAAGGAAATTTCAAGCATGATTCTGCTGCAGCTTTTCACGATGAACTGTAAATTTGCCTGGTTCTCTTCATCTGAACGCGAGTTATCTGAAAATTTAATTTAAATTCCAAATTGTCTTTAGGAATTTCCTCAGAAGAAACAAGCTTAATGGGGGTAATGCTGGATGCACAAAAGTGGCAAGCAGAGAAATGATCTGGTCTAAACAGATTCTGTTTTCAGTAAGAAGCAGCTTTTTAGGCTGCTTACTTGCCTAAAGGCATTTATGGAAAGATGATTTCTATATTGGGTTAGTGAGCTTATGCTTGAAATATAAAGTTTATATTATCTTTTCATTATGTTTGTATTTGCAGTGTTTCATCATGTTTGTTGTTCTCTCGGTTCAAAGTCCCAAGCTCACATTCTATCCTTGCATTAATTAGTTATAGCTTTAGGCAAGTCAATTCAGGCTTTGTTTCTTAATCTTTAAAAGAAGGACAATAATAAATATTTACGTACTTTAAATAGATATTGGAAAGATGTGTTACCCTGACACAGTCAGGTTTTCAATCACACCATTCTATAAAATTCTATGCAAAAATTACCCAGTTTACCCACATTAACTGGAATGGTTGTAATTTTTGTAAATGCCTGTAGGACTCCCTATTCTCTCCTTCCTCAAGGAGACCATTTCCTACAGTACTTTTCAAAAGCTTCCCATGTAGCAAATCATGCTACCCTGAGCTCAGTTCATGGCATCCTAGCTATGACAGTTTAAAAATAAATAAATAAATAAATAAAAATAGTACATTGATTACAGAGACATTTAACCTTAGGAATCTGAATTACTGTGCATCATAGTACAGAATTTTTTTCCTCTCCTCTTCCTGGGGAAAATACAAAGGAGTAAGAGCTCCTTGTGTCATTGCTTTTACAGCAGTAATTTTTCTGTGATATTCAATGTTTTGTTGACTAGTGTCTGTAATCTGGTCCCTTCTAAATCCAATCTTTGCCTGACTTCCTCGCACGCAAAACATCTTCACTTACAAAGTAAATTAACAACATCTGTGGCTGTTTTACCAGTCAATTAATCAGCTTCCTATTAGGGAGAAAAAATATCCTAAACCAAAGTGATATTCTGGTGATAAAATAAAGATGAACCTCAAGCCTTGTGAAGCATCAAACCTGAGCAGGAAATCAGCGGGGGCTTCTTCATCATTAGAGATAAAACAGGAATAAATAAACTCACCACTGGTTCAAACTTTAATTCTTAATTCTACTAATGCTGATGTTATTTGCAATAAAGAGATTAAGATCCAATACTAAAATGGGAGGAAGGGGTTGAAACAATCCCTCAGACCAGTCATTTAACAAAGCACAACTTTATCAATGCATGCCATGCCCAATTTGATTAATTAATTCAATTTCAGTGCTGGAAGGAATAAAGTCTTTGAAAGCACACACTCCTCTACTTTAAAGCTCATTCTAAACTCTTGCTTTCAGTGCACAGAACAGCACTCCCCTTATATGCCACCAGATGCTGACAGTCAAAAGGATTAAGCATTAAAACAAAGCCTTCCATCAATACAAAAAAGAATCCACAGGGAAGTTGAACAGGTGACACCACTTGTTCCTCAGCAACGAGTCTCCTTCATAATTCTGCGGTGGGGAATGAAAACTACAATGCTTTGGAAAACAACTTTACTGAAAGTTGATATGAGGGTGCTTCAGCAATTAAGAATTTTGTACACCAGACACCGAGATCTTAATTAGAAATATAAACCTGGGCATCCTTCTGGGGCAAAGCTGTTGCACACCACACACTGAGTCCCCCACAACCTCAGTACCACAGAAATTAGAGCCTCTCCCTGGCAGATGCTGCCTGCAGTCATCCCGTGCTAGCAACACTAGGACAGCTTTGGGGAAAGGAAGAACTACTAAGCCACAGGAAATCATGGCAGTGGATTAGGAAGAGACTAGACAGACACAGGAATTACAAATTGAGCAAAAAATTTAGCTACTTAGGTATCCATATGGCACACTGCCACAGCATACAAGAAGTCCCGTAGGACTTAAATACTTCCCCATCCTGAAGTTCTTTCCCCAGTTCCTTTAAAAAGATATGCCAGTATCACTGACCTGACTAACCCCTGACTGCATTTTGAGTGGGCCCCCAGTTTTAGAGTCATCTGCTCTAAGATTACCCAATTAAAGTGACAGCAGTTCTAGAAATGTTCTAGAAGAAAAGCTCTGGTCTAACTTGTATTAAGCCCTGGTTTCTTTGAAAATCAGATTTACTATACAGACCCGTGTTTCTCCTCCCTGCAATTTTTGGCTGAAGCTGGCAAATGGGTTATATTTAGCTAAAGAACACATTGTCTTGGATCTGTTAATCCTATTAGTTACCTGGAAATAGGTACCAAGGAGACACTTTTTTAGTGCTTCTGTAGAGAAAAAGTAGGCCCTAACTAGCTGCAGAGCAATGAAGCAGCTTTATACAGATACATAATGCTACACTGGAAGTAAAAATCTGTCTCTCCATCAAAGCATCTGCATTCAGTGCAAGAAAAATTTTTCCACTTCAGCCCTCACACCAACATGCCTCACCTTTTTGTGTCCCTAATATCCATTCACACACCCTTACTCAAACTCTAAGTTCTTCAGGGCAGAGACTGTCTCTTTCCAACAGTGATAAGCAGGAAGGGCCCTCAGGCCACTGGAAAAAAAAAAACAACAAACAATCGCTGGCATACTCATTTTCTAACTTCATGTGCTAACTTGTCCTCAATCCTTAAGCAAAGAAATTTATTTTATTTTGCTTGCTTACATACTACACTGAAAAAAACCCCAACCAACAAATTAAAACCAAACCAGTCATTGCACATTCAGTAAATCAGATTTACAGAGGAAACTTTGAAGGTACACCACTTTTGCCCAAGTAGGAAAAGGATGTAGCATATAACATGGCCAGGTGATGCCTCTAACCTCTCCCTCTTTATGCCAAGTTGAATCAGTCATTAACCGCAGACAAAGTAAGACAGACCCAAGAACTCAGATTGGAGCTTCCCCAAAAGAGATTTTTGATGGCATCTGTAACATCTGCTTTGGCCTTTTAAACTAAATCCTCCACCTAAGACTGACAGGCACAGACATTCACAAACTCCAGTCTTCATTACAAGCTTCAAGGATGGCTTTCTAGTTGCTCTGTTTCAGAAAAACATTTCTTAAAATCTTTTCAACAGGATTTAGTTTCACATGAAGAGATAAATGCTTTCTGCTCTTCAGAGACATTAATTTTCTTGAATTCTAAAGCTTGCTTTCAAGGTATTTTCTGGAAAAGGAAGAATATGTTTGCTCATATTTTGTGTAAGCAGTTTATGACTTGCTCAGCCTTCTTGTACTTGAAAGAACAGATAAATGAAGAGTAATGGGCAGGCTAACATTGCCTTTGCAGAGTCACTGGCTCCCACAGTTGCCATCTGTGGTAACAAATCACCCATAGGACAGACAACCCCTGCATAGCCAGGGCTCCCTCCCAGAACACACCAGACTCCCTGTGCCTGAGCACTTCAGATCAGGTACTGTGTCACTGCGCTGCTCACTATGACAAAGGACACAGGAGAATGGTGAGACAGTGACAAGGCAAGCCATGCTCACCTTCCAAAGGTCACCCTTCTCTGTGGCAAAGCGACTGCCCACACCCCTGACATGCTGGGTACAACCCCCAGCATTTGTTTGCTTCTGCACATTAGACAGGAATGGCCTCAAATGTATTTGAGGATGGGGAGAAAATATTGGTTTACTTTTAGAAATACCAAACCATCACCTTCCAGCCAATGAAAATCCCCAAACTACCATGATTCCCTCCCTATCCTTTCCTCCATTCTCACCTGAACTGGGTTATGAATTTCTGACAGACTGTTTTCAGGGAGCAGCACTGATGTGTCAGGTATTATGAGAGTTAAACAAGTGTTTTACAGCTTGCCTTACATGTCATAGATCTTCCTCATGGACAAGTAACCTCGAAAAGCCCTAGGACAAAAAAAAAAAAAAATCCAACCATAGAACCATGATAGAAATCATAACCCAATGAAACTTCTCCTCCCTATTCTCTCCAAAAATAAACTCCACAAATCCCAGTGGCTTCATATAAAAATTAGCTTTGCCTTCCACCAGCAGCCAAGCCCCAAACTGCATCTCAGGGTGAGGTCAAGTACCCACTCTTCCTTGAAGAGCACCAAGGAGCTCAACCATTGCAGCAAATCTGAAAGGCATGGCAGCAATGCAATGTGACACTCAGCAAGTCATCTTTGTCCTCAGCAACACTTCAGAGGAAACTGAGATAGCAGAGACATATTTCAGTGAAACAGCAGAGCAGGGTACATGTTTGAAGGGCTGCTCAGCTAGTCATCATGCCAGGAAGAAGGAAGTTTACTTTGACTTAAACTCCTCAGTCTTCAGAGGTACTAAACAGTAAAGCTGTACCTCTATGGTCCTTCTAAGATGCGAAGGTACCCCTCCTGAGCCCTGTCCTTAAGGGCTCCACTCAGCTAGAGGTGCACTTCACCCAGCTGACAGCATAAACTCCAGCTTCCCTGAAATCTTTTCAGCTTGTTTAGAAGCATCCAGCACAGGCACTGGCCTAGATTAAGAATGCAGTTATGCACACACGAATGGTCTTGACCCACTTCTCGTCACATCGTCCTGGCTACTCAGAGCTGTGAACTCTATTTATTATTAGCACCAGAACAAAAAAAAAAGCCTGTGTATGTACATGAGGTCTGACAAATGCCCACTCACTGCACAGGCAAGGAATGAAAGGAATTGTTCTATGATTTGCCTTCATCATCCTCCTCTCACCAACCCACTGAATGCCATGACTATTGAAATACCTTTGATGGGCAGTGTTTGCCTCCCCTTCAGGGCAGACACTGCTGACTGAGTTAGTCAGCACCAGTGGGCACAAGCATGGTGAACTGGACATCCTTCAAGGGGCCCAGAAGAACTCTTGATATTCAAGTAAGGAAAAGCAGCTCACAGTGAGTTCCCCTCCACACAATAACATTTTCAAGACTTAAGTTTCCCCTGCCTAAAATATACTAGACTACAAACCAGAGGGACTGCTTCAAATGAAGCCAAACATGAGGACAGTTTCTCCTTCAGAAGCATTCCTGGGTTTCAGCTCTCCTGCTCACAAAAAAGGTAAGTAAATCCCCAGCACAGGGTAAAAAATAAGACATGTCCCACCACAACAAGCAGCAAGGCTGCTCTCCAGGATATTAAAACACCCCTCACAGCAGCAGCACTTTTCATGCTTCGTCATCACAAGCTCTCTACAGGACTCTAATGCAGCTCACACAGAGAGGCAGTAAATGTAAACGGCTGAGATTTGCTAAAGGACAGCACAGAGGTTTTACAGTTCATCCTGAAAGAACATATGCTGCCAAAAATTGCAATTTAAATGTGAAAAATAAAGAAATTGAGCTCATCTAAATGAAAGGGATTTGTCCCACTGTTCCTAAATGACTGCACTATTTGAAGAGGAGCATGTATGTGCACAAAAGGCAACCTTCTGCCTTCATGTTGTCAAAGACATTTTAAAAATGTAAGCAAATCCAGAAGTTTTACTTCTAGGATAAATAGAGCTAAACAAGGCAAAGGTTATTGCATTTGTGCTCCCTGCTGACAACATAAAACTAGGATCCTTGCCCCACCTAAGCAAGCTGATGATCTGCTGAAGACTCAAAACTCCACTGCAAACTACATCTATGCTACAAGCAACTGCACCAAGTCACCACAAAACCTGCCCTTTCAGCTACACACCCAGGCTAAACCAGTGGAGGAAATACCTACACATTGGGTTGAAAGGCTGCACTTTCAGAAGTTATTTTAAAATGTGCTACAGAACCAGCAGACAGCACTGCACACAAACGCTCCAAAATCTTGGCGACTTACTGTTTTGTAGACACAGTTGCAAACACTGCTCTCCCACCTGCGAGAGTCCCACCCTTCATTGCACAAAACTTACAGCACTGACCTAAGCACAAGAAACAGGCTGTCAGCACAAAAGATGTTTTGAAACCAAAGTTACAAACTGGACTGACTTCACAATTATAACTATCAAGCACCAAACACAGTGCTGTAAGGAAAAGCATTGCTTCAGTTTTCCCAAAGGAACAGAGCACAAAGGTGGCAGGTAACCTCCAGTGCTCTGAATTACATAGAAAAGGGAAGAAAAGAACCACATCCTTCCTTTTTTTGCAGATACCAGTGCTCCCTGCTCATATAACCCCAAAAGATTTCTGCCACAGTAGAACTGCCACAGGCCACTCCCTGCAGTCATGCAACACCCACAGCCCTTCACACCAACCCCCCAAAGCAGAAGAGCAGCCAGGTGAGAAGAGCAGCTACGTGAGAGTCTGTGCATAGCACAAGGAAGAGAAGCCACCCCTATAGAAACCACTTTATAAAAAAAAGCACAAGCCTGGTTTCTCAGGGTGGGGATCTGCACTCAAACCTCACCCAGCTGCTGGGGTCACAGAAAGGCTGTCCTGGTCCTGCTGTGACCCACCTGGCTCTGCAAAGCCTCCTCTGCCCTTCTGCTGGCACCTGCCCACACACAACCAACCGTACAGTGAGACAGAAGGACCTGCCCAAAGATCCAGCCAGAGACTGAGGTGTAAAAACAGCACCCACTATCTGAAGGCAGGTACAGAAAGAAGAATGTCCCGTTCCTCTTCTCTCCCATGTGTGCTGGCTATCGTTAAGTACTTATCACTACAAAACCCTTCTGTTTTCCACGATCTAACAAAGACCAACATGCATGGTGGTGATGGAAGAGCAGTCAACCACTGAGTGCATCACAGCTGGGTAACCCAACCAATTCTCACACTGTGCCTTTTGGGCTGTGCCTCCTCCCACTCCTTCTGGCAGGGGCACTACTTTAATTTCAATGCTTGCCAACAGCTCAGGACACACGAATTCAAGCTCTTGCACCACTACACAGTTCCTGGGTGGTCACAGGCAACTCATTTTCTTGCTTGTGCTTTTATTCCCCATCTGCAAAGGAAAGGTGTCTTCCCCACAATGGGAAGATGTGGTACCTTCCCGCTTCAGCATTGCTGTAGAAGGATTAATAAGAATGAAGCATTCACAAAGATAAGCCTGATGAGCATGCAAGACATGGAAGTGGAAGTATCACTAATAAATGTAGTTCTAAACAGATAATTTATCTTTCTCCTAAAAAAATATTTTTCCTGTCAAATTTGCAGCTTTATGTTCAGGTCAGTATGTGAACAATTCTCTTTCCACAGCTGAATCCTTCCACTGCCTTATGTCAAAATGAAACATCAAAACCCTGACTTACTTACTTTTTAAGTAAACACAGATGAGTTGCAGGCTCCTTGCAATATTATGTTGTGCTGCAAACCATACTTCACTGACAGTCAAAAACACACCAGGTCTGACCAAACCAGAACAAACTTTAAACTAATAACTGTGTTGAAGAAGTATTAAGCACATTTTCTTCCCCTTCACAGTGAGACAGTGCATGTGTCAGAACAGTATCAGCCCTGAGCTGTGTCAGACACGCTCTTTTTGTGCTCTTATGAGTTGCAAATAGATCCAAAGTTGTACAGCAGAGATGTCAGATACAAAACAGTTCAGCAGAAGCTGAGCATTGTAACTGGCTCTGTTTACAACTATCACAGTCCCAGAACAGATTAAGAGCTGGCCACACATATTTAATACTGTTAACCGCGTACAAAGATAACATAGCTTTATTCAATAAAATATTTTCTTTGAAACTTTGATAGAGCCAAAGTTCTGTTAGAGCCAATTACTGGTAAACAGTTCCACTCTTCTTCCCACAGCTAGCAAACATGATTATTTCCTTCCCTCTTTCCCCATTTTTCCTTCTGCTCCAATTTTTAGGTAATTTTCCTGTCCTGACTGATGTTGTAAAGAAGTGTTCTCTAAACCAGTTGTATCTGAACATCCTGAGTATGGGCTGTGTGTAAAAACTGAGGGACTCCTCCACCCCCAGCCCAGTCTATCGCTCTCTCTCAAGCCAGGCTGTTCCACTGCGTGACTCTGACAAACAATCTGCCACTTCAGCAAACGCACTGACCAGAGCCACCACACAAATCAGATTGTGAAGGAGAGCGTGTGCGAGAAAGATCTCCCAACTGCAGCTGCCACACAGCTCCTCACTTACCCAGTCGTGCAGGGGTGGTGCAGGGGTCAACAGAGTCTCAAAACCTTTAAGTGCCCGGAGGTGAACTGGACTTCAGAGAAACTTCTTAATTGAAGAGAGAAAAAAGATGCTAAGACTGAAAAAGAAGGGAGTAAATGAAGGGATATGAGATCTGAAGCAGCAAGGAGAAAGCAAGTGGGAAAGTATTGTGAGGACCTGATGAGAGAATTCTCCCCATTCTTCTAACTTGGGAAGCATCAGCATGCCGTTCTAATTAACAGTACTCAAGTGGCAAAGACAATATAGCGACACTACTCTTGAGCATTATGGACGCAGAAGTGACATTTCACCTGCCAAAATCATCCCTGGCAAAACTTCACCAACAACACCAAGCATGAAATTGGCCCAGAGTTGCATTAAGACAATAAAGGCTTTGTTTCAGGAGATATGGGGCATTTCTGGTTCTTTATAATAAAGCTCAGCAAACAATTGTTTATTGTCCCTGAGCAAATATCGCTGACATCAAACCAGCAGCCATCACATTCACAGAACACACTGTCTGTCCATATATTGCTAGGAAAACATCTATCAACCAAGCAACAGATTTCCACTGTCCTGTTCATATCACAAGAAAATTAAAGACATTTTAAATGCCTCCCAAATCGCCTACCAGATCTACAAGCAGTCATTCTCATTTTCAGCAACATCCTTCCACACTCCTACTTCTCTGCCAAGTCCATGAAAGTTAAATGTCCTGACTGGTGCTACAGGACTCAGCGCACACACAGACATACAACACTGAGCAGCTCTGCTGCCAGAGTTATTCAACAATACTCCCACCACAAACTATACACTGCAACCACACTGTGCTCGCACAGAAGCATCTTTTTCTCCTTCTGTTGCATTTTTGTTTGACCATGCGAATTCTCAATGAAATCCCACGAGTTCACATGTTCCGGCTGCTCTCTCGAGTTTGCCACAAGCATGCCCTGGACTTACAGGCTCTGCTCCAACGCCAGCCACGGCTGTACACCACATCTGCACAGTATCGATTTATGCCAGACCTCATTAAGCTATGAAAAAATTCAATGGCTGAAGCAAACAAGTATTTCAGGCACACAAAGTTCCTGTACTGCACCCCTTCTTCCTTATGCACCCCCAAAATGCATTTATCCGTGCAGTTTCCCCAGCCAGCTGTGCAGCCTTTCAACCCAATGCATAGGAAAATTTGGACATCTGAATTCTCGGGATCCTTGAGGGAAACTTTGACAGACCCAGGTGAAAGCGATGGGAGCAGAGGAGAAGCAGCTCCTCGGGGCTTGTCCCATTCCCAACTTCTACTTGTTTTAAAGATCTGTAAGGAGACATCCACTGCCAACGCTAGAAGTTCAGCTGCTCTGAATGCTCATTTTACAGGACACCACGTATAGGAAATATACGTACTTTTCCGACTCCTCTATCCATCCACCACTACCCACTCCCCCAGTCCTGCCAGCCTGCACCCACAGAACCCCGCGGGACTATCAGGGTGCTCACACAGCTGCAAGAGTCACCAAAGGATCAACTCTGCCCTCAAAAACGCGCCGAACACACCACGGGCACACCGAACACCCACCGGCTCCAAGGCCCCGGCGAGCCGGGGACACCCGCAGGGGGCGGCGGGACCGGCAGCACCGCCGGAGCTCCGCACACCCCGGGCACCCTCCTGCTTGCTCCCCCTTTAATTTATGCACAGCCACGACGAACTCCCCGTGTTTCCCTTCACGAAGGAAGGCGCGGGTGCCCCCCCAGCCGGGACCCACCGCTCCTCCCTCTCCTCCCCGGGAGCCACCGTCCCTCAGCCCCGCCGGGCTGGGATATCCCGTCGCTCCGCGCCAGCGCCTTTGTGTGCGGAGAAGACACAGAACCTACCTCGGCGGGGCGGCTCTACCCGCCCGGCAGCGTGGGGGACGAGGGCTGGGGCAGCCGAGGGGGCACAGAGAGGAGCAGCCGCTGCCCGCCCGCCCGATGCCGCCGGAGTGTCCGCCCGGCCCCGCCACACGCGCGGAGCCGGCCCGGCCGCGCCTGAGGGGAGCGGCGGGGCGGGCCGGGGGCGGGCCCGGCGCTGAGTCACCGCCGCGGCCGCCCCGCCGCCTCCTTTGTTGTCAGGCGTGGAAAAATCCGGGGTGGCGGGGATGGCTAGGGGGAAATCCCGAGGGAAACGGGGGAAAAACGGGGCCGTGTGGCGGCCTGGGCCGGGCTCCAGGGGCTCAGTGCCGCCCTGCCCCGGGAGGAACGACGCGTGTGGGGCCAGCCACGGGTGGGTCTCGGACTCCTGCCGGGGCCGTGGGTCCGCTGAGCGGCCCCGCTCACCTGCGGGACCAAGTGCTCTCTCCATGGATGAAAATCTCCAATCTGTGCTTGCCTTTAACTTTCCCGAGTGATTCCTTCCCGTGTCCCGGAGCCCTGTGGCTGTGGATATTCCCACTTTATTCTGTCGGAATTGAGATTTCCATCCTAGTCAGAGGCCAAGAGGTCACGGCCAGGCAGCCAAAATGTGTTCGGTGCGCCCAAAATCTGTCTCCCGAGTGAGCACTACACGACGGGGACATGAGAGAGAACCTGGGACACGGCATAGCTTGCACAGACTTCGGGAATGAACCCAAACAAAGAAAGACATTTGGGGATGAAATATGTGTTTACATACTGGAGTACACACTGGGATTAAATAGATTTCTTTTGTATATTTATCACTGGGATTATTTTGCGTATCTTCAAAACAGATGACTTGAATCACAGTACGGCAGCTTGAGTCATCTGAGGGATGGAAAGCTCAGTAATTTGAGGAGCTGCGCATTCGGCATCCCTTGGGCTGCGAAGACAGACCCTTCCCCTGCAAAACCCCCAGCCTCAGAAGTCCCAGCAGGAAGAATGTTGGGTGCTCAGCAGATGGTGCTGTTTCCACCGAATTTATGCTAAATAACCCACTGCCCCAGGATGGGAAGGGCAGCGGGTGAGTTGGAAGAAACACGTTTTCTGTGAGGCAGGGCTGAAATCCGGAGTGCTGGTGTGTACTTAAAAAAAAAAAAAAAAAAAAAAAAAAAAAAAAAGACTGTTCAGGTCTTTGTGTGCAGCTGTTCTTCCAATAGGAATAAACGGCAGCCGGGGTGAAACCTAGGAAATAGATTAAATCCAGGGCACCAGTGGCCATTGTCACATCTGGTTCAATTCAAGCCTGCTGCCAAGCACCAACATAAACAATCAGAGCTGTCCTGTGAACAGATGAAATGTTAAAAAATACTCAGTGCTCCTCCAAAAGTTTCTTGTGACATGCCAAGTTGGACAACCATTTGTGTTGTCCATGTTCACAGTGTCCACCCTGGCAATGGGCAGCCTCATTCCCCAGCACTTTCCATTACAGGAATGTTGTGGGATATAGTTGTTCTGTATGTGGTACTCATGGACACTGTATGAAAAAAAAAAAAAACTCATAAAAATCGATTTTTTTAAAATAAATGGGATAAAATTATGTGCCTGGATGAACGAGGCAGTATAAATATTGATTAGTTCCCCGGTCTGTGAGCAACCCTCCATCTGAAGCATAGGAGGGGGAAATAGTTTATGGCCAGAAAATTGCAAACAGCAACGAAATAAAATTAATTGCAAGGCCAGCAGAATGCTGGATTTCCCTATCTTTTGCATTCTTGACCTTACAGACCTCTCCATATCATTGCTGTATCCAAGCATTAACCATTTGTATTCTAAAGACACTTTGGAGTTGCCCTGATCAAGTTTTGTCTCTGTTGCCTTAGACACTGCCCAGGCAGTTGTCCCTGTTCTGAAACCTGACACCTCACATCGGTGTTTCCCAACCCTTCCTCGGCTCAGACAGCTATTTTGTTGTGATATGTATGATCTTCCCAGCAGATCCTGCACATCCACACCTTTAAATGGAATGTAACACTTTTCTGAAGAAAAATTACAAAAAAACTCTGTGTCTCTTGCCATGGCTTGTTAAAGGAGCACGGGCATTTTTCACGGTGTTTTGTTCCAGGGTTACATTCAGTTTAAGTGTGTGGTTATGCAGTTCACAGGTGCAGATTTAGCAAAGTCCACACACACACACGATTCTGTTGTGCTTTGTGAAATTACTGTAATGCTGTGCAACCCCTAAGCTACCATGGCTGGATCCAGACCCGAAAAATATTGCTGGACATAAGCGAGAAAGGGGAAGATTTGTGAGGGGCAGAAAGCTGAAAGAACACACCAAGGACACACCTGAAGACCAGCAATGGCTGAGATCAACCTGTTATTGTGTTGTCTTAATTTCTCACTCAGTGCCTCATAAAAGACAGTGGTCAAATGATAGCTCTGAGTCAAACACCTCACAAGCAATTTAAGGGATAATCTGAGTCATCTCATTGCCTGGTTTTGGTGCGACAGCTGCCGGGTACCTCAGACCCCTGGCAGGAGAATGAGTCAGTCCAGCTCAGCTGCAGCCCCTAAGAGAAGAAAACGAGTGGTCAGCATTGTCTCCCATCTGTGAGCCACTCAGATTCCTGGAATTCCTGTTCCTTCTTTAAGGCACATTGTATGTGCCTCTTGCCTTTTGACCACATGAAAATTACAGTCCATGGTTCATGTGATGAAGGAATTTGGCCTCAACTGCATTTTACTCATGACAAACCTTCTCCCCTCAGCACTGTGGGCACTGAAACTCTAGAAAGTGCTTGAAAAAGCCTCAGGGATCTTTCTAGATGAAAAGCAATATATAAATGCAGAACATTACCATTTTATTTGAAATGAAAAGCAGTGTATTGGAATAAAAAAAATTAATAAATGGGCTGCACTTGCAACAAAATGATTCACTGTAAATACTTAACATGAAAAAATTCCCTTATAATATTATAGCCAAAAGTGCATAGACATTCTGTCATATGATTGTCACGGGACATATGTAGTATGTACTTTGGTATTTTGGTATCTCGTGAATCAAGTATTATGTATTTTAATTGCCTGTCACTGTTTGTATTTCTTTTTCATCAAACTGCAGAATTAAAAGCAAAATCATCCTTTAATTTAAATCCCTCTTTATGAGACAGGGAATTGCATTTTATGCCGTGACTGCACCATACCTGGCTTTTGAGTATTACCACATTATAACCTTAAATAACAGTAAGAACAATTTTAGTGTAGCAGAAACAAAGTGGAGTATTTTACAGGGGCAGACACAAGTGGAGTCAGCTGCTGTGGGATTCCCCTTCCTTAGTTTTAGCTGTCTGCAAGCAGATGTCTCGTCTAAGCAGGTCATGAAGGCTGGGTTAGAGGTAGGTACCCTCAGAGAGAGATTTGTGCCTCCTACCCTAAATGTCCGTATTAGAACTGGATTAATTGCTTTGGAAATGCTTCTGCTGGTTGTATAAGGCAGCACCTGACCAGCTTCAGTTAGATGCCTTCCTCAGAATTTCTTTAACTTTGTGTAATTCCTTCACCTTGAGTGGCAAAATCGCTCCCCATTGCCTGCTCCCCTTTGCAAACAGGAGTTGAGTGCTGCCTGTACACCAGGATTTTTATTCCACATAGTGTGGGGAAGCACTGACTTGAATCACGGGAGACTGTGGTTTTCTTTATTCCCCTGTAACCACTTTAAATGTAATTTTTTCCTAGATTATTAATTTAAAAGAAGGAAATAAACTGGAATGCAGGTTGCTATGAATGTTTTTCCATACCGTAATTCTGTAGAAACATCAGTTAAGTACATGAAGAAACATCTGCTATGCACATAGATGAATGAATATCTATAGGAACTGAACAATATGACTTTGGAGTTTGCAGGGTTTTCTTTACACAAAGCCAGGGGCATAAAAGGGATTTCCTCCAAGTTTTCCTGTGTATTAATAATGAAGATCAGGATGCCACCTTTGCTTCCTCCCCTTCTGAGCATACAGTGAAAGGAAATGGTTCTGGATCGAATCACAAAGAGCAGTGGAAAAAAACAGACTACACTCCACGCTGGCACTCAGAAGTTTAATTATCCAGCATGCTGCATCTTTATGGAAGAAGTAGACAGATAAATCCCATATGTTAATAGTTGGCCCCCTGTGGCTGACCTTTGGCTCAAATATTCCATATTGTGATTCATGTCACACAGTTGGATCCAAAACATGCTCATTCCCCAGGCTGCAGAAAAAAAAGGGGAATTTAATTTACCTTCCAACAGCAGAGTTTCATTTGATCATTCTTTTGGAGACTGATTTTATCCCTGCCTGTAGTCTGGCCTCTGAAGAGCTGTTCTGCACTCCCTCTGCAAGGATTTAAGACCCAGCTTCTCATATTGCCTCCACTGCTCCCTCACTGGGCAACCTGAAATAAGTCATTTTGCCTCAGGTTCTGGTCCAGTAGAACAGAAGATAACTGTGACTTCCTTGCTGACCCAGTTTGAACTTGCAGATGGAAGACACTAAGCAAGGTTCATCTTTGGACAAAATTAGGTATTGACCTCTAGAACTTCAAGGTCTCACAAGATTAGGTCAGAATATTATAGATATGTTTGGATTGTGGTTTTCTGGCCACCTTCTCCCTTAATCTTGCCATTTTCATATGCCACTGTTTGCCTTCTCATGTCCTTATAGTGATTTTACATCATTCTAGTGACACCAACTGTACCCCTGGCACTGGCATAGAGAAGCAGCCACCAAGATCTCTGAGCCTCTGTGTCAGCTTGATCCTGAAGGACACAGGATCTGTGGGAAGGATACACATCCTATGTATAATGCAGCTACACAGTGCCTAGTGTTCCACAGCCCTTTTCTGGGGAAATCAGATCCTCAAACATACATTTACAAGGGAGCTCATGGTCGTAATGCAGAACATTTTAACAGACGGCACAACGTGTCACTGGCATCCTCTGTAGGGTCAAAGCCTTGAGGTGCTGCAAGTAAGGATACCAGAATTCCTCTCCATTTGACTTCTCTAGAGTGAGGTCTGACACAGAAAGCCTCATTCAGCTAATTAAGCCATTGCTAAAATTGCCACCACCCTCAAGTTAGTTCAGACTGAGCCTGTATTTCTGCCTGCCTCGTAGATGAGATGAAGCAACAAAGCCTGATGAAGGCTTGGAAACTGCTCCTGCTCCTGTGGAGATCACAGGGAACTTTGCTTCAACTGGGCCTAAAAAGATATGCCCAGCTGTCTTCCCAGGGATGACACAGGAAAGTGTGAAAATACAGCTGTAGTAGCTGGAGACCCAGAAAAACGTGAGACAAAGCCTCTGAGGAGGTCTGTCCCTACTTCCAGCCGGGACATATCTGGACTGTTGTGCAGGCTGGGCAAATTTTTCCATTCCCAAGCTGGTTTATTTGCCCAGGATGACAGGCTGTTAGCAGACTGTACTCAGGGTGGCCCTGTAGCAGTGGGAGCAGACAATCTCATAGCATTTCCCTATATAAGAAATAATCAGATGCTCTTTCCTCTGTGACAGGAAAGATGGGCAGATATTCTCTGTGCTCTAAACCATGAAGTACATGCAAATTGCAAGGGACAAGTAGCTTTATTTCTGTCTTTGGTGCAGTAATGATTGCACTCTGGAGACTTTCCATGGGCCGTGTAAGCGCGTGCAGAGGGTTAGTCTCATGGATCAAGACCCTACAGCACCTTCCATCACAGGATCTCAAAGCGCACAAAGTTACACTCTAAGCAGTACAGGATTTGAAAAACTCAAAGGTCAAAATCTTAAGGCATCACTGGTTAAATCTAACAACTTGTCCTGGTTTTGGCTGGGATAGAGTTCATTTCCTAGTAGCTGGTACTGTAAGATGTCAATCACCATGGTGTTTGTAGTATGCCCATCACCAGAATATATAAGCATGTCTAATTTAGAAATGAAAAAGATTTCAACTGCCAACCCTAGCTGAAGTTAATTGGAGAATTAGAGATCACCATGCCTAAAAATAAAGTTAAAAAAAGAAATAAAACCCCAGCTGTTGGCCTTTGCTATCTAAAGCAGAAAGTTGAATCTCTAGGTGTTGAGTTCTCTGTTTTTCTGTGTGGGATTTCCCATGCAGAAATCCATGAACCTGGGTTATGCTGTGCCAAGCAGAGAGAGTTGAGCAGGCTCAGTATCTCAGACTCAGACCCCCTGTGCAAGCTCTGCAGAACCAGTGGGTACATGCCCAAATAGTTTTGAATGTAGGCAAATCCCCCTGCACAGGCAGATTAGCCCAGTTTATTATACAACAGTTGCTGAGCACCTAGAAATCCTTAATATAGCCAAGCTGCTCTGGTTTTCTATAATTTCCTAGAAAAACAGAAAAAGCCACAGGATTACAGATGATTTAGAGAAGTGATAGGGTTGACAGAGACTTCCAAGCCAGCACACTGGGTTAGTAGCAGTCCTGGGAACAGGAGTCAGAACTCTGGGTTCTCACTGTCCCAGTAACAGGCAGGTTGCACACTGGAGTGTGTGTCCACCCCAAAACTGGGTCTGTAATCAGCACATGGCATCTCTGGCTGGCTCAGGCCCATCTTAGGCAGTCACACAATGAAATTCTGCCTGGATTATCTCTGGTCCTGCATGCAGTTGGGATTTCTGGGGTCATTCTTCCTGGGGAAGTTGTGCTAAAATAAGTTCAAAGTCTCTCTGATTCTTTCTCAGTGAGTCATTATCATGGGAGTGCTTGTCTTGGTCCTCCAGACACATGGGGAGAACTGTGGGAAGAAGCTGAAGAGACAAAGTAAATGGGATAGAATCCCAGGGGAAGCCAGAGGCATAGCCTGCACTTCCAGCCATGGCTGAGAAGCTGGGTTGTGCGTGAGTGTATTGTGTACAATCAAGAAAGAAAATCGGGGGAATGCTGCATCAGAGCCTTCAGCAGTGGGTAGTGAAGGCACAGTGTGAGCACAATAGGTCCATTTCAGCTTAATCAGTTTAGAATTTTGGCTGAGTCTCTTGTCACCAATCCTGCTACAAATAATAATGGAGTAATGACAGCAATGCAAGCAATTAACTGAAATAGGTTTCAAAGTTTTTTCCTAGTTTCCCACTTGAAATAAATCATTATTCTGTCCCTAACTCTTCATTTTTATTGTCTGCCTCCTGTGGTTTAGTAACCAGCTGGTATTCCTTATGAAGAAATCAGCAGGTTGATTGACGCTGTGGCTACCCTGAAGTCCTCTGAGGCTTTCTTATTGACTGACCATATCTTAGATAAGGTTGCCAGTAAATTATAGCTCTGCTTAAGAGCATCTGCCTCAGGGCTGCTCTCCCCTCATTATAAATCCTGATCTAATCCTGCACATCTCCTCAATTATTGGAGAGTACAATTCAAGAAGTGGCTTCCCCAGTGAACATGAAATGAGATAAACTATTCCTACATAAGGTAAACATGACTACTCAAGACTGAAGCTAAGCATTTTCAGGCAAGTCTCCTTATTTTCATGTGGTTTCCAAAGGAAATCATATCACCACTCCTGTTAATGTTGGCTGTTATTTCACCACAATCAGTTCTAAAAATCAGTTTGAAAGTTCTACCTGTCAGTGGAACTACTGTTAAGTATTTCTAACTGCAAGAACCACATGTATTCAGGTGACAACCTTTAGAAAGGTATTGGGTAAGTCACTTTAGAGTCCCCAGTCTCCCACAGAAACCCTTTGGAGATGCTTCATGGCCATGCAGAAATATAGGAAAGACATTTAACTTACGACATCAATGAGTGTGAGAGAGCAAATGGAAAAGGGACAGGTTGATCTTAACACTTTTTTGTGTTAGGCAGATAAATTATGTTCTGGATTAATGGATGAGTTCAACATACAGTGCTGATGGAGATAAGTTACTCCATCTTGTAACTCCATGAACAAAAATATCTCATTTGTGGAGGCAACCTATTAGACTGAATAAAGGGTGAGTAAAGGAGCCTGTTAGTGCTCCTGTTGGATCAGTACCTGCCCCAAGTTCCAGTAACTGAGACAATTGCTGTCACTTTCTGTGGTCTTCTACACACACCACAGCACCCAAGTCCAGCTTTGCAGGTCCTGCCTGAGCTCTGGCCTGTCCTGACCCTTGCCTTTTGTGAGAACCCTTTCTCTGGAAAAACCGTAACACTGCATGTTAACTTTATGCAAATATAACAACTATGTTTGAACACTGTTAGATGGGTGACTTTGTTTACAGCTTTGTATTTTCACCAGGATAAATGGGAAGAAATAGAAGGATTTATTTCATCCAGGGGAAAATGTGCATATAGGAATGAAATTAATGGAATCTGCGAACCTGCAGCAAGGTTATGTGGCAGTTTGACTCAGTGTAACATTAATGACTTATTCTAATTATGTGTTAAAGTCAGAGATTATGTTCATTCCAGAGCATTTCCTTTCATCTAAGAGAACTTTACTGTTCACCCAGCTCCAAATACAGAGTGAATTTTGGCATCTCTGGTGGGAAATCAACAATCTGTCTCATTGCTTCTGTCATCTGTGTGAGGTGTTTGTTTGACCATTTATTTGTGCCAAGCTAGATTAGGACATCAGATGATAGAAAGAGGAGCATTTATCCGAGGGTGTGGTGGGACTACACACAGATCATCCTTCCTCATCCTCATCTTACATGCCAGCCCAAGGAAGCACTGCCTGTCCTGGGTCAGACCTCACAGGGTCCTCTTGGGAACCCTTTTTGCACTTCCTCCTGATCATAGTATAAAGACATAAAAGTCTGTAAGAGTGGCTGCAGTGTCCAGGTTAAAAATCTGTCATGACCTGTTTATGAAAGTAAATTCCCAAGGAGTACTACAAGAAAAGGACAAACATACATGATACTCCAATCACAGTCTCTAGACACCCACAGCCTCCTGAAAACTGACTGCAGATTTCTACTAATTTCTATGAATAGATGAAGATTTCTAGATATAGCCCTCCATTGATCTTTTTCCCCTTGGACCTGCCCAGCCTCCCTTTAAATTTGTGTGAGACTGGCAGTATCATGTGGCAAGAAACTGCAAAGCTCAATAATCTTCTCATTCTGCACTGGTTAGTAAATTTTTTTGTAAATGTAAATCACTGTCACTGAGTACAATTCTTCTTACAGGAAACATCCTGCAATCAATGGAGACAAACTTCTATAGGCTTCTGTGATGTTGGATCTCAGTAGTATTGTTTAACCTGAGCCCCTCAAAATCAGCAAGAGATTCTTAATTTTAGACAGGTTCACAATTCCTGTCTGACTGGAAAAAATTGTCCAAAATACAATTTAGTCAAAGTGAGGTTTCACCTCTTCCTAAGTGTCTAGTATCCTTTATTGAAGTTCTGGCTTTGTAATCCTGCTTTAGTTTCTAGCAGGATTCATCAAAACAATAATTTCACTTCAAGAAAAGCTACAGAATGTTTTTTAAGGAAAGATGAATGGCTGAATGGTGATTTGGGCTGCTCCACTACAATTACTGAAACAAATAGGTCCAATAAAAAGCTCTGCTCTCATTTACATGGCTATAGGACTCATCTTGCTAAATTGTGGCCCCTTTTATCAAAGGATTTAAACCAGAATTATTTCCTAGTAATTCCCTCAAATTTGTACCATTTGTATTCTGGTTTTAATCTGCTATTTCTTCTGTGCTATTAACTAAGGCAGAGGCACCCTATAAATACAGTGTACTTCAGTGGACTTCTTATTTATGTACTTACAGATAACTTCAATATTTCCCCAAACAAGATGTGCCACTGTGACCCATAGAGTCAATACATATTGCATTTGCATTCTTTTCTAATGCAAGGCAGTTGTAGAATTACGTACAAATAGACCTCTGGGGGCCTGACCTCCCAGCTGTATTAAATAAATCCCCTTAGCACAAAGGAGGAAGAAAAGGAAACAAAGAGCTTCCTGCTGGCTTTTCCTGGAAGCATAGTAGTGAAATAATTCACTTCAGTGTCCTGTGGAAATAAAGGGTGGTTAGAAAACATCAGAAATCAATCTTTACAAAAATAACAGCCCTAGAAGTGAAAGACTGAACATCCTGGCTGTAGAGAAGAGTTTTCCCAGTGTACTTGCTCACCATCATGGCCCTTTACTAAATTACTTTAGTCTTCACTCAGACTAAATGTCCTTGAGCTGTGGAAATCATAAGGGGAAAGTCCACCAATTGGATGGACATAGTTACAGGGTGGGTTTTGGCAGGAATTTATATAAACTCCTCTGAGAGGAGTTATACTGAGTTGTAAATTTGTGTTTATTGGTACACATACAGTACTCAAGCTGATTCTGATCTGATAAAAGGGGTTGTTCACACACAATTTCTGGTTTTCTTGCAAAATACTTGAACAAAAACTTGAAAACAATTCTGCTTCTGTTTAAAATCAAACATTTTTTCAGGATTTGTTCATGTATTAGCCAAAACACACATGCCTTCCTAAAACTTTTAACAAATTTAGTCTAAAAAAACTGTTTCTGAAGAAAAAAATCTTCTTTTAGAAATACCAATTCTCCTGGAAAAACTGATGATAGTCTTTTGGTGATCCTGGGCAGACTCTATAATGTGGGTGATTCTGTTTGTTCTTCCTTATGGGAGGTTCCTAGGCATTAAGCCCAGATAAATGGCATTTCCATTGCCTGTAACACCAAGTCCTCCCCTGTGTGTCTCTCATTGTCTGTACTCCCTGGACTTAATGGCAGTGGAGGGATGTTTCTTTCATCTCCTATGACAAGTGGTGTTTTCCCTTATGTTCGTTCCCAGACAGAGACAGAATGGAAAATTAATGCTTTTTTTCTAGTTTATGTATGTGTTAACAGACTAAATTTGGGAGAGGGGAGGTCAGCAGTGCTTACTCATGGCCCCTTGGTTTTGTCCACTGATGTCATTGTCCTGGTCTCACAGCATCCAAAATGGAGACACATTTTGTTAGCAATTAAGTGAATGGAAAAAGGCTGGCAAAAGTTTTCCCTGTGGCACATTTCATTTCAGAGACCACTGAGATCAGGGGATCAGAAGGAGCTTAGCATGTGTCACCAGCCCTCCAAGGACCTGCCACCTCTTGCATGCAAACATGATTTTACCAGTCCGAGCACTGATCCTGAAGTCTTGTTAGCATATGACAATATATGCCAGATTTTTGTTTGTAAAATCCAAAGTGGGAATGACTGGGATATAATCAAAAGTCCCTGACTGGGAAATTTTAGAAAATGGTTCTGGTTCTGATTTCAATCCATCTCCTTTGTTAATCTTATTATTCAGGAACTACTTAGAGCTATCTCATGCTCATCTAAACTAAATACATAACCCAATTAAAACAATACTGAGCTATTTAGATCTATAGAATTAGACTAAATTTCAGTGCTTCTGATATTTTAGATCTTTCAGGGCTCTAGTGTGCAAATATCTATATCATCAGTTTATCTTCTCCCATCTCAACCATCATTAATAAATTGTACATATGGGTTAGGAGATTGTCATATTTCATATATGACACAACAGTTCCAGCCAATTTCTAAATTACTGGATACTGTAATCCCCTGGTACAGCTCTATGTCTGACTACAGGATACAGGACTTGGGTCTGCAAATCCACTTGGGTGCCTGGGATCAGGGGAATGTGCTGAGGTGTTGGCAAGAAAGGACAGAGGAAGAGGGTGAAGCTGGAAGCATTCGATCTATCAGCACAACAGCTTTTCCTCGCAGAGCTGGAGTCTTACCAAAGACCTGATGACTTTTTTTTTGCTGTAGGAAATAATCTGCTAACTGGAGAGTTCACAGTGGAAGGAAACAAGGAGCAGGGAGTAGTTAGGTGAAACAATGAAATGCTTTTCTCATCAACTGTCCTTAAACCCAGCTGCAAGTTGATCTGTTCTGTTAGGAACAGGCAAGCAAGGTATTTTCAGGGGATTCTCACAAGGTTGTGATTAAAAACAAGAAATGTGCAAGAAATTAGAGTGAGAATTTAACTAAAACACGGGCAAGAAACTGATGGCAAAGGGAGTTCAGTAGATAATTCCACGCACAATTTGTTCCCTGGATTTTGTACCATTTATGTTCACAAACTATTCATGAACAGATTGCAGATATTAAAACAAACAAATGAGGAAATGTTTATTAATGATGGAATAATTGATATACAATATGTTATGAGTTAGAGATTTTTCTTGGTCTCCAAATTGTATCAGCCAGGGTTGTGTGACTTATTGTGTGACTTATTGCACAGTGTGACTTTGTCACATGAGTCAGATGGCTCTGCAGGACAAACCCAGCACAATTCATCTCTGCTTTGATGTATCAAAGAGAGAGGGGACCTGGTGGAGCTGGAGAAGGTACAGAGGAAGAGAGCTGAAGTGAAGGGGATGGAGCAGCTGCCTCCCAAGGAAAGGCAGAAAAGGCTGAAACTCCACTGCAGTTTAGAGAAAAGGCAACTGAGCAGGGATATGACTGAGATATGTTCACAAAGGTGGTGGGTCAAAGGACAAAGTTATCCATGCATCCCTCAATACTGTAACAAGTACAACAACACAAGAGCTGCTTCTTGGGGGGATCCATGAGCTGAAGCACTGCTGCCAAGGGTGCCCTGCCTGGGGACATGACAGCACCAGCGAAGCAACCAGGCCTCCCAGGCCATTCTGTGGTTCTGTGGTTCTATGATTCTATGACCCTGTCACAGATTTGCCCACCTCGGTTTTGGGTTGAACAGTTCATGTCAGATCCCACATCTCTGCTCATGGGCTTCAACTAGTATGTGGATTCTTTCCCAGTCACAGAGGAGCTGGGCTTCCCAACATCATAAGTGCCATGAATTAAAATTGGTGGAATTGGTAGAATTTTACTACTTTTATTAGTAGAATGGAAGAACCTGAAAAAGGCAGTAAATCTGATTTAATTCCTGTAGGCTCAGCTATAGGACATTCTTGTGCCCAACTCTTTGGTCAGTAGCAGATGTCAAGGGTAAGGAGTTCATTAAATATCCCACAGCCCTCCACAGTGTCTTTTATCTCCTTAGCTTTCTTTCCTGCTTTCCTGACACAGCTTTAAATTTCTTGAAGATACTTCTCTACCCATGCCTTCTCCTTTCAGTCCTCTGTGCCCTTCCACACTCTGAATATGCATTTGAACCCGACAGGCACAGACCCCTGCTATGCGACAGGGCCTTGACTTTTTTCTTCCTTTTTAAAATATTTTCTTCTTTTGTACCTGCAAATTACTCTGGGTGTGATTTTCTGTCCTCAGTTACAGGGGAGGATAATTTGTGCCACTCACAGGGCTTAGCAAAACTGCAGGCACTAGTACCTTTGTGCCCAGTTCTGGAAAACAAAATGCACCTGCAGTTGTGTGTCTATGGGTGCAAATTATAAGGATAATGCTTAGACAATACTGGGAACTTTTCAGTGAGATGGATTTTTGCTAGAAAACAAAGAAAAAACCTGATATACCTGATCTAAGCAGTTTCTGTGGGAATTTTCACACCAGTTTCAACAATGGCATTCCTGGGAAAATCCACACCACATGATAATCAGCTTGTCCTACCTCAGAATAGCAAGAATTGAGAATTTAGAGCATTTTCTAAAGATGAAGGAACCAATGGCAAATCCTGCTGTGCCTAATTGACTCTGAGGTCTCACATCTCTAGTGCATGCCCAGCCTGCAAGACTACCAATGACTCCTTCTCAAGGTTTTCATTTGAAGTTGTCTCACTCAGCTTTAAGAAGTCTGTCTGACTGCCTCAGCACTCACAGGACTTAGTAAGACTGAGGTTCACAGCTGGGCTTTCATTTAGACAGAGCAAAGTCAGGCCTCCCTTTAGACTGAAAATGGTATAAAACTTCAAGTCCCAAACATATTATGAATTACCCTATGCATCCCATCTTATTGAGGCAAAGCCAAAAAAAAGCTTTGCTGGTGTTGTCTCTTTTTCAAATGTCTGTTAATAACTATAAATAACTTTGAAATTCAGGCAGGGTTAGTCCAGATGGCTCAAGGTGCTCCACGAGTATACTGGGGGCCATATCTGCTTCCTTTTTTCCAGTAAGAGTGTACACACAGGCATTATTTTTCTCCATGTGAAAAAATAGTGCTCATATTTTACAACCCATTTCCCTCTTAAAGACTGTAATCATGTGAGAAGAAACCAGCTGGTCTAGCCCTCAACAAATAGCCCTGACCAGCTGTAGTGGAAGGAAATCTGGTAGTGAAGCCATATGAAGAGCTGTCTGCGGCTCTGTGCTGGGCTCCCGCTTCCCTTTCCGTGCTGCAACACAGCTGAGCTTGGAGGTGAGGCCAAGGCAGGCAGTGAGACCTGTGTCTCACAGCTGCTGATGCAGGTCCTTCATCATGAATGGCCTCTCTTAGATTCATAAGTTGTAGTCCACATCCAGGACCAGGGACCAGAGCACTTTCCCTCACTGATGCTGTAAACTAATCCTGACCTACTTGTAAATATGGCAGTGAATATAAGCTTTGGTGAAAGGCATGAGGAGCTTGGAAGGGCCTTTTTGTGTGTGTGTGTGTGTGTGTGTGTGTGTGTGTGTGTGTGGTGAGAGCCTCTTGCTTCTAAAGAACTGATCTGAACAGGAAGAGTCTTAACTTGGCTGAGTCCTCTGAGCTTCATTGCTCAGTGACAGATGACATTTCTCAGCCTTGTCGGAAAAGAACATCACTAAATTGAAGCTCTGTCTCATTCTGCTTCACTAGAACATAATGAGGCAGAATTACAGGGTATGCTGGCACTGCTCAGGAATTCAGCACCATGACTGTCCTCAAAGTCAGCCAAGAAAGAGAGCTACCAGCCCCTCCTGTGGCACCTGGCACTGGCTCTGGGGCAGTGCAGAAGATCCACTCAGGCTTTTTATGGAATACTTAAAAAATCCTAAATAGCCACAAAGGGACCGGGGGCAAACAGAGCAGATGTAGCAGCTGAAGGACACTGGAGCAGAGCTGCTCCAGCACTGCTGTTCCTGAGGGCTGTGAGGGGCATTAATGGGCCCCATGTGCTGCAGGAATGCAAAGCTCTGCGTGGGCTGGCAGATTTATGCTCTTGACACTGGGGGCATTTCCTGGCGAAGAGCTGATTGCTTTGGTCTGTGCCTCTGCTCCAAATTACTGTGACTTTATTGAACAGCAAGCCTGAGGAAGCAGCAGAGCCAGATGGACACTCGTCCTGTGTAAGGTGCTACTGGTTTAACCTCACATTTCTGAGGATATGCAGCATGAATTGTTTTTGTTTAATGAAATTTGTGTTTAGTTGTCATTTAAGTGTCATTAAAAGATGAGGCTGGTCTCATTATGGTTATTTTCTATTTTATGTCTCCCACAAGGCCCAGCAGTGAAGGTATGTAGGAACAAAATAAAACTATAGTGGTTTCCCAGTCCTCAACAACGTATGGGCTGTGCTGAGCCACAGATGGTGTCTTTATGTTTTAGCAGCCTTCAGTCACTTCAGTGATTTTTATGAATTTTTTCATTAATGAACTCATGTAAACTGCTGGCTGCCCAAGCATCCCATAACTCAACAAAAGAGTTTGGTGAACTCTCTACTTTCTTTTGATTTGTACTTGCTGTTTGGCACCTCCTACATGGTATTGAGGTGGTCATGTGGGCTGTGGTGTAGTTTAATTGGCAGAATTATATAATTGAGACCAACATCAGAGATTCAACTGTTCCATTTTTTGTTCATCTTGGACTGCTGACCACCACTCCTGAAGCTGAGCTACTGTGGGGAAAGAATCAATGTGTTTGAAGGATCTCCTTGAGGTGAGATCACCTGAAGACACAGACATTCAGTCATAAGCTCAAGGGCTCAAGAACTCTGTGCTTTTGTCTTTGTAACCCAGTGAGACACTTGACAATGGTTTGGATGCTCAAACAGTGAGAGGAAACATGAAAGCAGATAGAGTGACTTACTCCAAAAGGAAAGGAAAACTGTGAGAAGAAAATGAGTGGCTCTGAAAAGATCTGGCAAAGACACATGCACAGGGGTATAATAACAGATGGAGATGTCAGAGGGATGGAGGGAGGAAAAAGAAGCATAAGGTTCAGTGATTTGGTTTGTGCCTGTGATTTAGTTCTGTGCTTAGCTTGCAGTAGTTTGTCTTGAATGTGTACACAGAATAAAGAAAATCACAGATCATAAGAATGACAAAACCTGAGGAAAACAAGGCCCCTTCTGAAGGGACCTCCCCCTCTGGCCACTACATGGTTAAAAGAACCCTTATTCCCCAGCCCCTTATTAACACAGAATTGTCAGGCTCCAATGTGAACCTTGAACACCTATAGTTCATTCCTGTGGTTCCCTGAACATTCAAGCAAGACAGAAATTTAGTCAGGTAACTTGTTTAGGAAAGCCTTCTCCTCTTTCCCGTGCTGCTCATGTTGCAGTATATTGCTGGCATTGTTTAAAGTGTTACTGGCAAATAACATTGCTTTGTGCATTATAAATAGAAATCAGGCAGCAAATGGAATTAAATGTGGACTGAAAGGCACGAATTCCTGAGCAGAACAGTCTGTGTCTGACAGGAAATAGACAAACTTTGTTAAGTTTGCCCAGGACCAGCCTAATTTGATCTTGGAGTTTTTATTTTTTTTTTTTAAATATGGTTTTACATGTCTACAAAATGTAACAGCTACTTGAAACTGAAAACGAACCCAACAAAATAAGATCTCTCCAGGGCATTCCAAATTATTTAAACGTGAGCTTTTCCAGCATTCCTCTGCAACAAATAACAGTAAACAGTAGGTTAAAAATGTACAACATTAGGGTTATACAGGCAAAATAACAGCAGACATTTGTGAAGGATGGATTAGCAACAAATCTCTGACCTGGATGATGGGATTGAGTGTACCCTGATCAAATTTGCCAATGACACCAAACTGAGTGGGGAATTGGACACTTCAGAAGGGCAAACCACCCTGCAGGAAGCCCTGGATAGGCTGGAAGGGTGTCCTAACAAGAACCTTGAGAAGTTCAGCGAGGACAAGTGTAAGGTCTTGAACCTGGGAAAACACAATCGAGGAGTGCAGCACAGGCTGGGATCAGCCTAGCTGTGGAGCAGCTCTGTGGAAAGAGACCTGGGGGTCTTGGTGGGCAACAAGCTCGAGATGAGTGAGCTGTGTGCTGCTGCAGCAAAGAAAGAATGGGATGCTGGGCTGCATCAGCAAGGGCATCACCAGCAGAGAAGGAGAAGTCATCATCCTACTCTACTCAGCACTTGTCAGGCCACACCTGGAATTCTCTGTTTGGGTCCCCAAAAAGAGGTATGGGCAGGCTAGAGAGGGGGCAGAGAAAGACCACAGAGATGATCCAAGGACTGAGAAGCCTGTCATATGAGGAAAGGCTGAGAGAGCTGGGTTTGTTCAGCCTTGAGAGAAAAAGGCTTAGGGAAGACCGTATCATCATGTTCCAGTTTTTAAATGGTGGCTACAAGAAGATGGAGACTGTTTTTACAAGGAGTCACGTAGAAAAGATGAGGGGTAATGGGTAAAAATTATTCCTGGGAAGATTCCGGTTGGACTCAAGAGGAAAACTTTTCATAATGAAACAATCAGCCATTGAAATCATCTCCCTGGTGAAGTGGTGGATTCCTCCCCATTAACACATATAAGATGGAACTCAATAGGGTCCTGGGCCATCTAGACCATGCTGTTGCCAAGAGAGGTTGGATGAGATGATCTTTGAGGTCTTTTCCAACCTGGTATTCTGTGATTCTAGGATTCTATAACGTTACGATTTCTTAAACTGTAAAACATCAACTGTGCTGCAATTCTGCAGTGTGCTGGTGGGGAGTTGCACCCATCTTTCAGGATTTTACATCAGGTTCTGTACTACTCAGGTGTCTATCACATAAAATATGGAGCAGATGAACTTCTTAGAGTCTTCAGCTTATTTTTTTATATGTTGATTAATTTTATAGGTTTTTTTTAGTTTTGCTTCCAGTTGCAACTTTCACAAGAACATTGTGGACATTTTTGGTGACAATTAGAGCAAAGAATGTCGAGTTTCTAACAGCATCTGTCATTTTCTGCTGGAGTAGCAAGGCCTTTTGGAAGATAAAGATTAATCTTTCCTGCTTCCTGGCTCCTAAAGATAGATCCAAGCTCTCCTCGAACTGCACTGCAAGTTCATTCCACAGCTAAAAGCTCTCCTTATCAAAGGTCTGCTCGTACCCCTCCCTCTCTTCTTCCTCAGCATGCTTCCTCTTTAGCATTTTAGAAAAAGATTTAGCCACCCTGACAGTTTCCATATCAGTACTCAGCATCACTGAGTTGCAAGAATCCCGTCTGGTAACCACTAACTGGAGGTTCCCTCTAAGGCATCTTTGAAACTTTTTGTAAACCCCAAAATCAAAAAATATTGGATTAGAATAATATAATTTTCAGTTTTGTATTGCAAACCTTGGAACATTTCCCTTTTCTTCATGAGATTTACATTTGAGGGCTCTTGGGGAATATATTTCCTCTGAAAACACATTTTGGTTTTGGAGAAGCCCAGCTTTTCTCTCCAGTTCTGCTGGAAATTCAGGAGGAACCAATGTCAGCTTTGCTTTGCTGGAAAAATCTATTGCAAACATTGCTAGGGGAGGAGGAGCTGCAGGTAAACCCGGGGAGGTACGTGGAGATCTGAGCTGTTTAACATAGCTGGGCACGGACCTGCCCTGATCTGAAAGCCCAGCATTCCCAGACTCCTTGTCTTTGCCAGCAAGGTGTTCCCGTTTTCCCACTGGCTATAACAAAGGAAGAGGCATTGAGTGCTGACACCCAGCAGGGGTGTGTCACTGAGACACTGAAATCACAAAAAAGGACTGAATCGTGCTCAGGACTCTGCTGAAGTCACAGAGGGTCCTGTGCAGACCCAGGCACCTGGAGCTTATTCCATGATCACAGCCTGGATTGATGTCCGTGATCCTACACTATGGCAAAGCTCCCATTGATCTTCATTATGCAGGATGAGAATATGAGTGAGCTGGGACTGAGGAAACACTTCAAGCACAAGAGACCTTTATAAGTATTTTAATTCCAGCCCTTGCTTTAAAATTGTAACCATGATCTACAGCTATAATTTATGCAGCAGGTTGGTAGTAAAAGTCTTGAGCAGCCAGGGTGATACTGCAAGTGGGAATTTAATAATGGCTGATTATTTTAGAAATGTCTTGTAAAAAAAGACATAGGAGTAAGTGATAATCAAGGGTAAAGGGATTACTGCTGTTGATTTAAAAGTTTGCTGAGGCATATTCATAATCCCAAAGCCAGAGCATTTCTTTTAGCCAATAAAAATGCTAAGAGGAACAGACTGGTGGAGTCTTGCTTGAACAACTGGCAGGCAAGTAACAGTAAATCATGAAAAAAACGTTTCCTAAACTTTCCCTTTTAATAAATAAGGTGTTGTTTGCAAAATGGCTTGGGAGAACATGTTAACACAGAACTGCTAGCTAGATAACAAGCCAAATCCATCTCTGCATTTCGGCCCAGTTGCACCAGGGATGAATTTGGCTCTGTGTCTCTGCAAACATGAATCAAGCTGTTTGCATTTTGTCATTACACTATCCCTGACCCAAGAGTATACATTTCCTTGGCAACAGCAATTAAAAGCCTGACAAAAACACTACATATTATCTGCATAATTTTTTCTTCCTTAGCAAAAGTTGTATTTTCCCACTCCTGCCCCTCCTTAAGTATGGAAGATTAAGGGGCCCATCCAGCTTCCTGTGAAACTGAAGATAATAATTCCTCTGGTTTTGAAAGCAACAGCAGTGCTTTCTTCATTTAGTGATTATTTATTTGATTGATAGCTGAGCCAGGCAGCAGTCCCAGCTCTGTTGGCTCTGTGTTTGGCTTATAAAACTTGTCTTGTCCGTGGCCACGTCCATTCTCTTCCAAAGAGAAGATGAAGGCGGATGCACCAGGGATACACTGGGAGCCTTCTGGGTTCCCAGGTGTTTGAGGGGAGTGGCATCAGCTAGCAGGGATTTCTTTGGGAAATTCACCAAAAATAAGATCTGCATGAGTTTTTGGGGACCACACATATCTATTTAAGGGATAGATATACCATATCACTCATGGGTTTATTCTCTATGGAATATTTTGATGAATAAACTCTCTTCCAAACCCTTATCAGACCACACATATCTATTTAAGGGATAGATTTACCATATCACTCATGGGTTTATTCTCTATGGAATATTTTGATGAATAATCTCTCTTCCAAACCCTTATCAGACTTCTCTTCCTGATTCAATGCAATCCAAGACTAAATAAGGCGTATAACTAATATTTTCAGGAATTTCCATCATGGCTTTTCTCAGCTAGGTATTCCAATTAGAATGAGAGAATTTGCATGTGCATCAGTTATAACATACAAGATGATATTTACTGGGCATCAGCAAACCTCTGCTCAGAGCAGTGCCAATCTCCATGTTTAAGGAATTTTCTGTGCAAAATAGTTTAGTCCTGTCAAATTCTATTTTCAGAGAAAACCCCAGTGAGTGTTTCAGGGTTTATGTTCCCAGGATTTTGGCAATTGCTGCATCTGAGGGTGGTATATTTATTCCCTTGCAGGGAGCTGAGCTGTTGACAATGCAAACTCTAATGAATGCTCACCTCTGTTGGTGGTAAAACTTGCCTCTGCTCACTTGGGATGGCTGAACCTGACTTGTAGCCTTTCAGCTGTCATTGCAACGATCTGGGAGATGACCAGAGTGGTCACATGCCCCGCAGTCAGTGGTTCAAGAGAAGAGTATTGTTATTGGCTGCATCAAAGAAACCCTCCAAGGTGCCCTGTGAAGTTTTTACCTGACTAATGGTAAGAAGAATAGCAAGAGACAGAAACAAAATCTCCTTTCATCCTGCCTTTTGTGTTTGCGTGGCAGCATGATAACCCCACTGCCAGAACCAGCAGCCCTTTTCCATTAGCAAAACTAAGCAGTCATTACCACCACACCAAAAAAGAGCCCAAATCTGCTTTTTGTAGCTTCTGAGAGACAGGCTGCAAAGGGGAGGTGGATTTTCCACATCTGTTTCCTCCATCCACCTCTCATTTGCTGCTGCAGGGCAGGAAACACATTGCTCCGTGCACCAGCTGCTGACCGCTCTGGGAGTCAGCCTACAAGCAAGGCTGGAAGTCCTTCACACTTCATCTGGTGGAGCTTTGAAAACATGGATTGCTGTTAAACCCAGCCTGACTTGCTGTGTCAGGGCAGCAGTCTGAGAGAGAGAGTGTTTACTTTGGGTATAGTAGAGAGAAAAGGAAAGGGCAAAAAAGAAGTCAGTGAAGGGATGGAAAAACAATGGAACCTGGCCTCACAAGGGGTGTTTCAATAGCTGTGCATGTCAGTGTGAGGAGCTGGCTCCTTCACGGGTATGCCCCGGCTGTCCTTTCACAGTGAGCTGCAAATCAGTTCTACCAAGAGTCCCCTTATTGCCCACTTTTCTCTGCTTCATAAATCTCCTTCAGGATGTCATCTCTGTAGAAGGAGCCATGCTTGAATCTTTCCTGCTATGAAGAGGGCCCTAAAAATTCATCACCTGACTCCAACACCTTCCCTGTTGCACCCCAAAGAGCCCAGTCCCAAGGTAAGGTCATCCCCTCTCTGCCCTTTCCCCCTGACTCCCATGAAGTTCCCCTTTAGTCTTTAAGTGCTTCAGGATACTGGCAGCCAGTGTGACACCACAACACGGTCTGCCAAGGAACTCTCCCACTTGCTCCAGTGCTTCCTTGGGGCATGGGGCTGTTGGAACTTGTAAAAGGTGTTTGCCATAGGAAGAATGTATCTCTAAGGCTTCAAAACATAGAAAAAGTTGTTGTTCTTCCCCACCCATCCTCTCTTGACAAAGAATGTTTATGAGCAATTGAAGATAAGCACTTGTCATAAAAAAGCTTGTCATCTCTTTTCCCAGTAACCTCAGCATCTGGCCCCTGTCTCTACTGCAAAGCCAGATAAGTTCCCTTCCTGATTTCATCCAGCTCATTTTCACACTTTCCAAAACTTGAAGCTTTCACGCTGATGAGCCCTTGAGACTGATAGAGAATAGCCTGTGTTAAGTGAAAACACCAGCCAGGTCTTCTCAGTGCAACAGCCTTTCCCAGAATCTCCCACAGCACCTTGTGTAGTTCAACAGAGGCCAGGGTGTCATTTCAGAGGTCAGCTCTTCAGCTTGGGTCTCACAGTGTCACTTTCGGGGGGCCCTACTGAGGCTGACTCCATCATTAGCAAGGGAAAGGAGACAAAAGGGGAAAGAGGTTGTATTTTAAGAGATTTGTAGGTCCTGCAGCAGAAATGAGAAGGCAACACTGAATTGTTCCCATGAGGAATACAATGGATTCCTCTGTGAGGCAGGCAGAGGGTGCAGAGAGCTGTGCCCTTCTCAGATGTGCACAGGTCCCCAAGGCTGGGTCACAGGGGAGGCTGCACAAGGAGGAGAGTGAGAGATGCAAAGAGCAGCAGCAGAGCAAGGACAAAATGAAGTGCTCTGCCATGGCTTCGTGACTTCCTTCAACATCTGTCACGTCATAGGCAAAACTCAGTCCGAGGCAGTGTTGTTCACCCCACACTGGGAAGGATGTGCCTTCGTCTTCACCTCACCCCGACCTTTTAATCCCCAACGTTGTCCTTAATGAGACATGATCTGAATGCTCATCAGATACGAGTGCAAATGAATCCTTGGCGTGCACAGAACTGCAGGGTTTAGCGTGGGGTGTTGATATAGCTCTAGGATTATGTACAATTAGGCTGTCTAGACCACATTCAGCAGGGATGTGGATGGGGTGAGGATTAGAAGCTGGGAAATCAGATATTCAGTGAGAGGGTGGGCAGCTAGGTTGGGGCGGGAGAGGAAGCCAAGTGGAAATGTAAGAAAGCACCAGATAAATTGCCACTGGGCTGGATTTATTGTACACCCTCAGCCTCCTTGCACTGGCTGTTCCCTGTGCTCTTCTGCAACAGCTCAGCCCTTTGCAGTCTTGCACATCTTTCCTCCTCCACATCCCTGTTAGCATGGAAAATGGCATTGCTTTACATTAACAGTGGGTCATTGAGACACAAATTGGACAATAATCATAGAATCATAGAGTTCTTTAGGTTGGAAAAGACTCTTAAGATTATCACTTCCAATCAGTAAGCCAGCACTGTCAAGTCCACTATTACACCATGTCCCCAGGTGCCACATCCACATCATTAAATCCTCCAGGGACAGCGATTCCTCTTGGCTCATACAGAGGGACCATGGAAGAACAAAACCTGAACCCAGGTCCCCAGGATGTTCTTCTAATCCTTGATCCTACTCACATCCCTGGTTTGTCCGTTCCAGTCACCTGGGATGTTCACCTTGTTACAGGTATAGGAGTACCCTATAGAAATCAGAGCCATGATCTATTTGACATGTTGCAGTGAGTGCTACTCACACCAAAACCAAAAACGTCCTATTTTGTTCCTCTTGATATTCCCTACAGGTAGGTGGGCCCAAGTCTAGCCCTGCACCAGTGCTGAGTATTAAAGAGATGCACTGGGGAGATGACTTGTCCCTCCTCAGCCTCAGGCTCATGGCACAGGTTGTTTTTCCCATAGGAAGCAGATGTAGGCATGCTTTGGGGACAGTTTGTGTGGCCCTGTTGGGACATGGTGGGCACAGACCACCCTGGGTGGGTGGCCCCAGCTCTTGCTCCTTTGCACTGGGCCATGCTTTGCCTGGCACTGGTTTTTTGGAGCCAGATGGTCCTGCAGCTTGTTGCTTCTTGCAGTTGGGCTCTGCCAGCCTGAGCTGACAGATCCAAGGGGCCTCAGAGAGAGCAGGAATCTGCATTTGCTGAAGCGTAGGAGCTGTTTAAAACACATCAGCAAAGTCTAGCATGGAGAAGACCCTGCTGCCTCAGAAGCATATTTAGCCAGAAGTATATTTAGCCAGAAGCATATTTAGCTGATACAGAAACCTGACCGTATTTTACAAGTACATCATTTACCCTGCTCCAGGCATGGCCCAGGACTGGAATGCTTCACACAGTTCCAGCTGTGGGGAAGGAGAGCTCTTTCTCCAGCAACCAGTTGAGGAAAACCCACAATTTTTCATTGCATGAGCTGGAAAACCAAGCACCTAAATTCATATTTACTCCTCCCTCAGTGCTGTTGGAGGATCTTCAGATACCTCTTGGCAGCCGTCTTGTACCCTCCCACTCTCCACACTGAAATAGGACAGGAGGTTGGGAGGGGGGAATGTGAATTTTTTGCAGCACTGTTCAGCCTGTCCTGTGGGCAGCAGCCCTGCCTGCAGGTGTCCTGCCTGCTCTGACCCCATCCCTTCCATCCCTTCTTGGGTAACTAGCTGGTCCTACGCCCAGGGCATGGCTTAGTGCTGAGGAGTGTGGGTGCTTTTGTACTGTCTGAAGCAGAATGAATAGAAATTAATCTCTCTCTGCTCTTGTCAGCCCTAACATCACAGATTCTACACAGTCTTTGTAGTTTCCAGCAGTATTTGACTTTGTGTAGCTCCTCAGAGGCTTTCCTGTCTCCTCTTGGCCCTTGGAGATGTGCTGCTGCTCACTGACATCCCACTATCTACAGGCTGGAGGCAGGAAATACTCTGCTGATCTTTTTGGCTCTAAGGATGCAGTTTCCAGTCTGAACAAACCCCAAGAGACTTGAGGTTTTTTCCTTGCTACATGACAAGCAGCAGGAGCCATAGGTGTGGGGTGCTTGGGATGTATCCCACCACACCACAGCTGGCAAAACAAATCTTTCCACAAAGTTTTCACCACCTGCCCAGCTTCCTCCCCACAGGAAATCCAGCCTCCCCCGCTCCTGGAGACAAGAGCTGGACCTTTGTTTGCAGCTCCTCTTTCACAAATAAAACCAGTGCTGACTGGTAAACACAGCACCACTAAACGTGCAGAGCAACACTCAAAGATTGGAAGATAATGATGTTTTTTTTCTACTGACTTTGGTAAGAGGAGCTGCCAAATCCTTAAACTGTGTGCAAACAGCTCCTTGTTACTGAAATTTGCTTTGCAGCAGCACCCTAATGCCCCTGTTGGGACTGGAATCCTGCTCCACGCCTGCTCTGCTGAGGTTTTCTGCTTCTTATGCACTCAATTTGAGAGGCTGGTTGGGATTGTGAGAGAATTAGGGACTGGTCCAACCTAGATACAAAACTGACCCATCAGGAAGAGTTTAGCTGCAGAGTGTGACATGCAAATGGATAGAAGCAACATGAGGATCACTACACTGGGTCTGACCTGAAATCCAGCTAGATGAGTATTCAACATCCAAATAAGTCTGAAACCAGTGACTTCAAGAGCAGATAAGCATATCCTATCCCTTCAGCTATGAAGAGTATATTTCCCTTCTAGTAGTGGTAATAGCTTAACCCCCCTAAATTTGTTTTTTTTATATCTCTCCTACACTAGCCCCATGCAAGCTCTGTATCTCCCAGTAAACAAAAGGGTCTCAAGACTGAAGAATTTAAATAATTTGAACATTATGTGAGCCTCCATTTACCTCCTCCATATATAGTACTTCATTGCCTTGAGTTAAAAGAGACTATAAGAAGGAGAAATAAGAGGTTTAGGTTGAACATGAGGAATAATTTCTTCACTGAAAGGCCTGTCTGCTAGAGGCTGCACCACACAAAGAATATGCCCAAAGTCCTCCTCTCTGGGAGGACAGGAGAGGGAATGTCCCTCCTTACACAAGCAGACATGAAGAGGGACAGTTCATCTGGATCCTTGCACGCAGACTTTTCTGAAATATGGCATGGCATGCAATATTTTTAACACAAAAACATGCAATTATTTTTCTTTCCTGAAGTCTTTTTCTAAGAGCTGTTAGTTTGGAGCTGTTGTAGAAGCCCAAATGAGAAGTAAAAACCTGGACCGAGTCTGTAGTGCCAAAGTGGCTGATCTCCCACTGAGCATGGAGGAAAACCTAATTCTGGAGAGGAAGAATCTGTGGGATACAAAAGGCTGGAGGAAAACTCCTTGGAGAAGCTTCCAGAAGAGGATTTCTGTCTAGCAGATCTGCCAGAGGTTCAGTGCTCCCTAAAAGCAATGCTGACAACAGATTGTTCTCCTGGAATTTGCTTTGGGAAACAACTTTTATGATTAAAAGCATAAGCTTTAAATGGCCAGAAGTTTTGCTGACTCTGCTTCAAGGATACTGATATTTTAACTAAGAGCATTAGTTTCTCCAGTAAGAAGTTTTTGATGGCTAGGGATCTGTGGTGGTCCAAAAGTAGTTTAAATATAAGTGATTTACATTTTCTATTTAAAAAAAAAAGCGGGAGGTGAGGAAAGTTTCACTGAGCACAATGAAAGAACTCTGGATTTATATGGAATAAAATAATAACCAAGCTGAACTGCCAAACCCCTTAATGACCATATTCCCTTTCCAGAGATGGAAAAAGAGAAGGACCAGCACCTTTTTTTTTTTTTTTTTCCAACCTCACATTTCCAGGAATCTCTTTGCTTTGTTTTTCACATCAGGATTAGAAGAGGTAGGGGTAAGATATCAAGATAAAGGTCATCCTTAAGTATATTTAGTCTGATTGAAAGTATGAAATACCAGAAGTCTCTCCAGATTCCCAACTCCACTTGGCCATTTCAAGAAACAGATAAATCCCCCAACATCTGCTTGCCTATCAACCACACCAAAAAGGAAACTGCAAGCCATCTGCTTTTTGGAAAGCAATACCCAAAGTAGTTTGTTCCTGAGCTGGCTGGTGCTTCAGACCCTGCACTTTCTCTGTGTCAGTGACCAAAGGCAGGGAAGAGACCCTGCAGAGGGACACCCCTTGCTCCTTGGCATCTGGGGGAGCTGCCAAGGAACCCCCTGCCTCTGTCTGCTCCCCTTCAGATGGGCTGTGACAAAGGCTCCTGCTCTCAGGAAAGACAGGTCAGGGCTAGTTCACCAAATATGAGAGGATCTGCTCTCTGGTTCCTGACATGTTACATGGCATTTGTATTTTGGATCAAGTCACATGTGCCATGGGTTGGTATTTTAAATTATATTCAAGGTGTGTGCTGTATATTTGCATCCTGTGCTGCAGGAAGAGATTTTTTGGAAGTTCTTATTTTTGTCTCCATGTAAACAAATGGACTATAATTTGGAAGAGTATCTGTGATGCTGCAGATGCTTAGAGCAAGAAAAGAATTTTTGTCACTGGAGGGTAAGCCACGTTGAGGGAGCTCCATGTAATAAAACACCCACACACCTTGGGCCCTTTCTTCTCTTTTATTTCCAGCACTGCCCAGGACTTTCAGCTTCCCAGATATAAGTGGCATAGCAGAGGGGATCACACATGAACCCTGCAGTAGGTGCTGTGTAACAGGGATGGAAACAATCCAGATCATTCTACCCACAGACTCACACTTGCTGCAAGGTCATGCCTGGCTTGACCACCAGTCACTCATACAAAGAAAACTGCAGTGTGCTTGAGGGAGGTGGGAAGGATGTTAATCTGGATCACGGGGTGTTTTCTGATTTGCAAGACCCAAATCAGAGGTTGATCACCACTTTGCACCAGTGGGTTACTTCAGCAAAATATTTTCTTAGAGCCTGCTTCATTTGCCATTTTTTGACCTGTGGCTCCACTTCAGCTCAAGCAGCTTTTTTGCCTAGGATAGAAACATCTTGGCCAGCTTAGGCTTTTATCATGTTAGCTGCTATCTCAGAAAAGGATAAAGTTCCAGATCACAAAATATTTCCTTTGCTGGTAGCTGGAGAAGGAAGTTGTGGCTTGCTGGAGAAGCCCTGTGAGCAGCTGAGAGCCATGAGCAGAGGAGAGACCTGCTGAACCTGGAAAACTCTGTCTGGTTTGCAGCTGAGCAAAAATGCAAAACAGTTGCTTCAGCACTGGTTAAAAATACCTGAGGCTTGATCCTGCCAGAATGGAAGGAAGTCTGCTCTAGGTTAAGAAAGGCATTTAAAAAAAAAGTAATTTTGCAACAGTGCAGATGTTTGCTTTAGTGTCACCAACAGCCCAGGCTGAAAGGCTGCAGGAATGAACACACACCCATGTCTCACTGGGCAGCTCACCATCCAGAGCTGCCATTTCTATATTCTTTATCATTAGGAGATTTAATCATCTTCCCTGCTGCAGAAGCAGATGAGCAGCACATCCAGTCAGAGTCCTTAATATATTAAATTACTGCAGCTACATCCACTTGCCAGTTACCTGCAAAGCCCCTGATTTCTGCTCAGAAATGTGCTTTCTGCTTTGCTTGGATCATGGCCAGTTGGCTTGTGGTGCAGCTGTAACCACACCACAGCAGCAAGAAGAGAGGAGCCACCCTGAGGGTTTGCTTTAGCAAAGAGCCAGAACGTTGTTTTTCCTTCGTTTCCCTTGGTTTCCTACTTTGGCTTTGCTTTCAAGGTTTGTGGAGGAGGGATGGGTGGTTTTTGGCTGTTTTGTGGAGCTGACCTTTGCCTGGATGCTGTGTCCCTGTGGAACTCACAGCCCATGCCAGCATTGCTTGTGGTGTCTGTGCTGGGAGAGCCGACGGATGATGGAGCTGGTGAGGTTGCAGTTGCAAAGCAGTGGTGAGAAGGCTGACCAAGCTTGCTCTTTTGCCTTGCACAGGGCTCACACTACAGCAATTAGCAGGGCTCCCTGTGCCCCAGATGTTTAGGTCCAGAGCTAAGGAGGGACCTGTCACCAAAGAGCATGGGGAGGAGCAGTGTGACACAGCCCAGAGAGTGAAGGTGGAGCTGGCTTCCTGCAGCAAGGTTAGCAGGCACTAAGAGGAGGAATTTGTGGCAGAGCTTCACCTACTCTTTCACTCCCCAGGCAGCCAAACATCCTCACCCCATCCTCCTGGCTCTGCCAGGGGTGCTGCTCCTTCTTCCAGTCTTCACAGCTTGTTGGAACCTACAAACTCACCAGAAATGTCCTCAGCCACACGTGGGTGCTGCCTGTGGTCAGAGTTAACCCCTTTTTGCAGTAACAGGCCACGGGCAATCACAGAAGAGGAGGATACTAATCTCATATCTTCCTAGAGGGAGGCCTAAGGAGGTGCTGAGGGGAAAACTCCCTCAGCCTCACCATGCAAAGCAGCTTCACAGCCACCCAACACAGCTCCTGCCAGCTTCCATGTCCAGCCTCACAGAGCTCTGGATTGGGAAAGGCTGTTCTGTGCTGCAGAGTCATCTGCAGACAGATGCAGACAGCAGTTGGACATCAAAGTGGTGCCCAGAGCTTTTGTTTCTCTTCCCAGCTCCTCCTGGCATCTTGCTGGTCCTGAACTGAGCTTTGCTCAGATATTAATCCTTGGAAGTGTTCAAGGATGGGACTTTGAGCAACAGTTTGATGTGCCTGTCCATGGCAGGAGGGTTGGGCTAGATAGTCTTTAAGGTGCCTTCCAACCCAAACCATTCTGACAGCTTATGCTATTATTTTATGATTTATTAAAAACAATCCTTTTGTTGCTTGCTTTTGTTTTTTTAAAGAGTATTTTCTTCACAAACTTGCCTTTCTGTTGGCACCATTCTAAGTCAGGAAAATATGTGGGGTTTTATTTTTAAAAAAGACACATTCCTGTGAGCAATATTAAAAAACAATAACAAAATTCTGTCTGAGCTTTTCAGACTTTACATGGAAAATATTTGTTATTCATCTGCTTGGAAAATTACATAAGCCTTGCTCATGTTCTCTCTTTGGTGGAGTTTAGATAACTCGTGGTTCAGAAGGCTCAATATTGATTCCCACTTGACTCTTGAAACACCAGTCCCAGAGCTGTGTGTTTCTCAGAGCATCTCTGCTTACTAATTTGCCTGCAAATGCCAGAGCCAGGAGGTTCACTTTCATTTCTCTGCCACAAAAAATAAAAGCAACCTTGTGACTGATTGCAGCTGATGAGAGGTAAAAGCAACATGGGTACAAATGTTTCATTTCATTGCTGCATCCTCACAACGCTGCAGTCAGGATGTGGCACAGACACTGCACATGAGCCCTGTGTGTCCCTGCCAGGCTGGTTCAGCTCTGGCATGAGTGGGGAAGATGGCAGAGCTGGGTTTAAGGCTTTTATTTTCCCCTCCTTTTTTTCCACATCTCTACAGCTCAATTGCCATCCCTCAGCAGGTTTGTCCCCCTGCACTGCTCTGACCAGCAGCTGCTCAGTTGTTGCTTTGTTTTCCCCTCTCCAGTCCCAGCATCCTAAATCTCAGCATCTGCAGCTGGTGACAACCATTTGCACCATGGCTTGTATTGTCATAAATAAACAGGGAATTCAGGTTACAGCACACACATGTCCCAGTGCTGGATATTACCAAGCAAATAATTCACTTGCCCAGAAAGCTCTAAACACCCTAAATAGATGACCAGGAAGCTTTTTCTAGGGTCCTTTTCCATCAGTTTGCTGTCTGGGTGGGCTCATATTAAACACAGCCCTCCCCTTCAATCTATAACCACAGATTTGCAGAGAATGTTTTATTTTATTGCTCTGCACACAGCAAACCAGTCAGGGAGGGAAAGGTGAGGGAAACTCCACACAGCTGAAAGCTTTGCTGGCCTCTCCTTTGTTTTGCCTTATCTAGAAAGCCACAAGAGATAGATATAATCCCTCCAGATTTTGAGTCTACAAAGCAGCTACAGCAGCTAGGCCTGAGAAGTGATTGTAACACTGATGATGGATGCTCTCTTAGCAATCTGTAGTCTTCTCTTTGTAAGAAATACCTGTTGTCCACTTCTCCCAACACATCTGGAAGCAGGAGGTACACAAAGCTACCAAAAATAAATGTGGGCAGGTAAAGGTAAGAGGAGCAGGAACTTCCTTCCAAAACAGGCTGAGTGGTAGAAAAAAGACTCTGCTGGATACCTTTTTAACAGGTGTTTTGGGACTTGCCAATGATTTTAACAGCAAGATCTACCAAACTGGAGTTAACAACCTTTAGCCTGGTTGTGATTCATATCCAAAACTTTATAGGGAGGTTTCATGGCCCGCTGTTTCTTGTTAGCAAAAAGGGAATTAAGGTCTTTAAAGGGGGATATGGACAAATTCCTCTTTATTCATGCTGTAAGAACCTGTCTCTGCAGTGTATGGACTGGGGGGAAGATCAAAGAGTGCACATACCCATAGTCACTCTCTTTTGCAAGAGAGGAGGTGAAAGCCAATTTCAAATTTATTTAGCTGTAAATGCCTGCCTCACAGAACCACCATGTTAACAAATTGAAACAAATCCCAAAACGATGGACAAGCTCTAATAGACATACAACAAGTTATCACAGATATCACTCCTTTCATTTGCCCTGACCTGAATGTCAGCACGTTATCATCCCAGCTCAGGCCCATCTAGAAAAGACTGGTTTTAATTTGCTCCACAGAATGGATGCAAGCTCCAAACATTGCTCATACCTGATAAAGGCTCATTCTCCAAGACTGGCAAATCTGGCTGCTTCTGTGGTGACTCTTCTTCTTCATCATCTTCTTCCTTTTATGTTGCATTTCCGAATAGAAAGCAGAAAAAAAAAAAAAAAGAGGGAAAATGCAAACCATTAAACTTTGTCAAAACAAGACAGAAAATTTTGAATGGTACTAATACAGAACAGAAACATGAATTACATCAAAACCATCTCTCATCAGTCCTGTAACTCATGCCTAACCTTAAAGCAAGGCTTTCAAGAGCCCTGTGTCAGGCATCACCTCCCCATAATGCCAGTAGTACTTCAGGAGGAGGTGAAGCTCAGAAATCCTGTGAAGCCTCAGAGGACTACACAGAATTTGACTGAAAAAGGGGCCTGGAGCCAGCTCTAAATCCAAGATTTAACCTAGACACTTGAACCCAGTGTTGCCTGTCTCATGCTCCAGCTGAAGTCATTAAGCTTATCTGTCCATTTCAGAAGAGAAAGTTTTACTAGAATTATTCAACTTTCCCATATTAAAATACTAACTCAATTTCTTTGAAAAATCCATCTATGCCAAACACAGAACAAAGCAAAAGGCTGAATTATTATTTTTTTTGAGATTTTGCACTTTGATAAGTGAATGTCTTCAGCATTGAGAGGAAAAATCTGTTCACAGCTAAACTTCTGATTCACCATCTCAGATGTTTTGAGCTAGATCAGACGAGCCCTGCCATCTATTGTATCAGCAATAGTGTGTCCAGCAGGACCAGGACAGTGATTCTTCCCCTGAACTCAGCACTGGCGAGGCCTCACCTCAAATACTGAGGTCAGATTTGAGGCCCTCATGACAAGAAAGACATTGACAGGCTGGAACAAGTCCAGAAAAGGACAACAGAGCTGGGGAAGGGTCTGGAGCACAAGTCTGATGAGGAGCAGTGGGAGATGGGAGGGAGTTCAGCCTAAAGAAAAGGAAGCTTCTAACTCTGTAACTCCCCGACAGGAGGGTGTAGCCAGGTGGGGGTCGGTCTCTCCTCCCAACTAACAAGGGATATGAGAACAGGAAATGGCCTCGAGTTGCCCCAGGGGAGGTTTATGCTGGATATTAGGAACAGGTTTTTTACCACGAGTGCTGCCAAGCAGTGGAACAGACTGCCCATGGAAGTGGCTGGGTGAGTCCTAGAGGTGTTTAAAAGATGTGTTGTTGTGACACCTGGGGACATGGACAGGAGTGTGAGGGAGGCAGCCTGGAGGGCTCTGTGCTGGCAGTGGCAAAATGCCACAGAACTGCTGGCAAGGCAGGGAGACGCTGCCGGAGCATAAAGCAGGCAGATCATATTCGTCTTTCAGAGTAGTATTTCCAGATTAAATATAAGAGGGAAGCTCAGAGAGGTCAGAGGCTGAGATTGACTTTCAGAATGGTGCCTTTGACGTCCAAAGAGGGAGGACAGGCTTATTAAAAATGCAGTGTGGATTGCAAATCTGTCACACACCCAAGCCACCATGGAGCGGGAGGATGGATGAGGCGGTTATGGAGAACCTGCTGACAACGACAGCCTCTCGAGTGACGGGTCAGTGAATAGTTTGCTGCTATTCAGCACTGTTTTGACAGAAACTACACAAAGCAACTGTGTGGGGGGCAAGGAGCAAATGTTCTCTTCCACTTGGAAGCTTGTTTAAAATCTTGTGGTGGGAAATAAGACCATGAATGAGAATTAAGTTCTGCATTGATTTAGGAAAATCAGTTTAGTGAGGCGGAACAGAGAGGGGAGAGAAGCAAAGGGGGAATTGTGGGAATTGAGGGAAGGAGATGGCAGCAGCAAAGACAGAGAGGAAGAGCAGGCAATGCCACTGAGACATGCTGGGTGAAGGCTCCACCAGCTTCTGCCATCTCCCTGGCTTTCCACTGCTGTGTCCACTCTGGAGCACACCAGGTTCCACCTGCTGCTCTGTTTCTTGGCCACAGTGAAAATCCCTGTAAGAGACTAAAGCTGACAGTGTTCAGCACAAGGGTAAATGCCAAGAGGAAGCCACACCATCTGCAGGCAAAGGTTTTGCATGCCCTGCACCATTTCACTCCCTCTCATATTTTATCCCTTAGCAGCTGTCTGATGGCTGCCTCACCACCATCATGGCAGCACCATTAACTTGTTGCAAATTGAACCTCCCCCATAGGAAAATTCTGGATAGAAGATTCTATATAGGAAATCCTTCATGTTTGGTGGAAATTTAAAAACAACAGTATTCATCAGATGTTGAAGGCAGTGACTCTTGAAATGATGCCAAGTTGCCTCACAGGTGTTTAGTTTGGGTTTGAGCTTATGGATGAGTGGGGTGTGCTGTAAGTGCTCTGTTCTCATTTTAAAAGCCATACTCTGTCTCCAAAACCATCTCCTTTTTTCAGGAAATGGAAACTTCAGGCAGATTTTGGGGACAAAGAAGCCAGATATCCTGGAAGGTACAGATCACAATGCAGGGGGAACCTGAGACAAGGGAATTATATTACATGAGTCTTAACTGCAGCAGACCAAAAATTTTGGTGAGGGAAGCATTTATCATAGTTGCAAGATGTAGCATTGAAGCACCCAAACAAGTATAACTCACTACTGCATGGGACCCCCATTTTCTCCTGACAAAGTTCAATCAGACTTAAATAACTTGACTGTGGTGAGGCTCAAACAGGTTGCCCAAGGACGCTGTGGATGCTCCATCCCTGAAAGTGTTCAAGGCCAGGTTCGATGGGGCAATGTAGGAATCCTTAGTCAGGAGCTGCTGGGTGGATCCAAGGGGAGAGTGTCACTTTCCTGCTTTTTTTATTTTTAAGAATAAATTAATTTCTGTGTCTATCAGAAAAGCATTTCCCTCAGGCAGTAAAGGGAAGCCAGGAGAGAAGCTACATGGAGTAACAGACTCCCTGCCAGTAAGTGCTGTGAAAATCCTCTTAATGCCATCTCCCAAGGACCCTTCTGAGAAAAGGAGGATGGTCACCTCTCCATCAGCCACAGGTTTAGCTGTCTTGGATCCAGGTAAACTTTTCCAGTGCATCAATGACTCTGGAGGTTGCAAGCACTAAACCCTGTGTCTCTCCTCACAGAGAGGGTCACACGCTCAACCCAAACCTGGGGTCGTGTGCCCAACCCAAATGGATCAGAAAACAATGGGAAAAGCAGTACATGAGTGCTCCTCCCTGTCAGGAGTGGGCTGATAAGGAAGGGGTGGCATGGTTAATGAAATGCCAGGGGGATGAAATAATGTCTTGAATGAAAGCACCGTGATAGGCAAGAGCCATATTTATGGGTGTGCAAGGCAAGTAACATTTCATACATATTTCAGCACTTCCAAGATAAAAATAAAAGGTTTTCTTATGGGCCTTGTGGAATAGATAAGAGGATTTATAATAGCTACATTTCTGGCCCATAATCCTTGGAAATGAATGTATTCGCTCCACATGCCAACTATGACATAGAGAGGAGCTACATGATCAGCTCATTCCATCACGTAATTTGGGCTGTAATAATTAAAGCTGATCTTTCTGTTTCCCCTTGGCCCAGCAGAGCGTGCATATGTATCACCCTGCAAAGAACTGGTCATATGGCTGAGAGCCAGCCATGGTTTTAGCAGTGGGATGCATGACTCTCACCCCAGGTCTTGGCCCTTTACCTCTCCTCTCTCCTGTCATGCCTCAGCTCCTCTAGCAAAGTCACCTCTGGCTTCCCACCACCACGACTGGTTTAAATTCAGCAGCACCCTTCTCATGTGAGAGTTATTTGGGAATCTATCCAGCAGGCACTCATCACCTCCATCCCTCTCCTGCAGCACAGCCGCAGCTCACTGAAAATTCGGGCAGGGTTTGACACAAGGGGAGAGCACTGGGGAGCAGAGCCCTTTGCCCCCATGAGCTGCCCCCACAGACAGACCCAGGCTGGAAGGGCTCTGCCTGGGGAAGAAGTTGAAAAGGAAGCCTAAGGCTGTGGTAAGTGGTAGATGAGTGACCATCCATGAAACTTGAAACAAAGGATTGCTAAACCTTCCTAATTCACCTCCAAAGTCCATGTCAGGGGGAAGGAGATGGGTGATAGCAGGCTATGGCTCTGTTTGGACTTTCAGCTTTGATTGTCACACGTTTCTGATGTGCCTCTGCAGCTCACAGACAAGCCACAGAATTTTCCCGTGGCAGAAAAATCTGCCTTTGTGCCTCTCTAACATAGACTGTGTCTCTTCAGTCCCTGACAAAGAACAAAACCCACTGAGTCTCCAGGGACAAAAGTAAAGCTTGGAGAAAGCTGTGGGATCCTGAAAAAGCCATTGATAACAGGATGCACAGGAAGGATGGAGGATGGGTGTTCACACACGTCCTGCCTGCTGTATCTTTTCAGTGCCCACCAGGCCAGCAGGGAGCACTTGATCTGACAGATGGTTTTCTTCAGCCTGAGCAAGCCATGGGGGACATCACACACACCCACACTTCCCAGCTTCCGCTCCCAGGCTCTCCTAAAGTCCAGCAAAGAACCTCACTGCCCTTTCACACAAATGCCTGGAGACCAGTAGCTGCCCCCAAAGTGTCCACATCCTCATCTGAGAGCTATCAGAATTACTGCCCCAAGCAGAAAGGACTTTCTGGCTTGTTCTGACCAAAGTCCTGACACAGACACCAGCTCCAAGTGTCCCCTTCCTCAAAGTGGCAGGAAGGTGCCACTGTGAAGGTCACTTAACATCCCATGTTTATAGTGTGATCATCACCACTCTGAGCTCCGAATAATTTAGAATAGTCTATGCATTACTCATGCAAACTTGAAATTGCCCACAAGGACCACAGGACAGGTGACAAAAGCCAGACCAGTCTCCCCAATCCAGGGCCCAGGGTTGGTGAGGCACAGATCAGCCATTCTGAGTGTCAGATGTAATCACTGCCTTCAAAGTGGTGGAGAATGGAGTGTCTCTAATCCACCCAGAGTGGCACTGTTTGTATGATTCACCTTGATAAAACCCATATGTAAGAACTTCTCTTGCTCAGGGCTACAACTGGCTTTAGTGGGATCCCAAAAGGTGTTTAATTCTTGGCATATAAAACACGATATAAGCTAAAAAAGAAAATCCCCTCCTATTCCATCAGCAAAGGCACCAGCCTCACCTCAAGGTCAGAAAACAGCTGCTGAGCCACACTGCCATCCATCCCTCAGCCAGGTCAGAGCTCCCTGAGCAGAAGATTCACCTTGTCTTTAATTCAGAGTGCAGGTCCAAGGCAAGCACATTTCTCCATGAACAGAGCAAGTCACACGGCCCAAAAGCCTGTGGGAGCAAGAGGCTGTTCTTGGTTTGGGGTTTTCAGCTGCAGAAGAAGCTTCCAGATGTGTTATAAGTGGCATGTATGCTGCCCCTTGCTGCAGGATCTGAGCTTGTCCTGCATAAAATCAATAGCAAGTCAGTGGGGAATTTCCTGGACTCATTTGATTTCTCTCTCTTTTTTTTTTTTAATGTACAAATAGGTGTATAGAAATAAATACTATTTCTCAAAATTATGTTTGAGAAAGTTTTTTGATTTTGAGAGGATTCACTTCTCACCTCATTTATTTTGTGGCTGTTAAGAGTTACAAGGTTAGTGGCAAAGCCAGCACGCAAAGTGGCTTTGGAAAGGGTCCTCTTTATGGTAGAATGGCTTTTCACAAAGAAGGGTGGCATTTTTACAAAGAGGGGTAGCATTTTGGAGGGGTTTAAAGCCAGTCAAACTGGTCTTGCTTGATCTCTTCTCGAAGTTCACTCCCTCTTGCTGGTTTTCCTCAAGGAAGAATGCTTTGTCACGAGCTCTCTCCAGCCCTGCCCTAGGCTTTGTGATCAAATGCTGCAGCCCATATAAACAGCTTTTGTACTTTCTGCCTGGAAAACCTCTTTGTCCTCTCACAGAAACATTTTATCACAATATCTTTGGGCAGAAACCACTTTCCAGTTGAAATAAAAGCCTCACTTTTTCTGTCTCTAAGCCTCTTGATTGTATTAAAAGGCCCTGGATGCATCAACAAATTTTAAATCCACCTCAAGATGAAAAAGGCCTTTTGAACACTTAACTCTAATATCTCAGCTTGGAATCATATTCCAGTCTCCATCCTATTTGTGAAAAACAGAAAGTCAATTCTGGCCTTCCACCTTCTGGGTCTCAAAGGTGGCTCTGAGAGTAGGCTGGGCCTGCAATTATCGTGTGTCTCTAAACTGAGAAAGGGTTTGTAGAAACAAACTGAATGAAGGGGAGGAGGGAGGATCCCTGGTCTTATAATAAATACAGGATTTAAAAAAAAAAAAAACCACCTTACTTGGGACATGGCATTTTATAGATTTCTTGCAGAAAGGAGTATGTTTATGGAAAATTTTGAAAGTTTTTGCTTTTGGACCAGTCTGGAGGAAAATCAAATTTTGCTGCCTTTTGTTTTCCCAGGAATGATATACCCACCAGAAACAGACTGTGACTTTCAAACAGCTTATCTGTAACCAACTCAGTGCTACACACAGCACATTCCCTGGTTAAACCTGTTGATTTCCCTGCTCTTTGCTCTCCTGATTTCTGCCTTTCCTGCAATATTTGCTCTGCACTTGCAAAAAGACACACATGAGCTCCTGAGTACAGACTGATTCTCACTCACCCAAAACAGAATTTATTGACAATCACCTGAAATAGCCACATTTTTAATAATGATAGAGTGACTAAACCTGTAAGGAGAGTAGGCATTATATTAAAGCTACTTGTCCTTACTTTAGAAAGATAAGGAGACAGGAGGCTGCAACAGGAAACATTGCTTAATATTTGTGCAGAAGAGAAATCCCTTTATGTTCCCTTTTTATGACTTTTACAGCACTACCATGACTTTTCCCCAAATCTTAAAGGAAGGACAGAGCTCACAAAAATTGATAGCGAGTCCATGCAGTGCCAAAGGGGAGATGGAAGCCCACAGTATCACAGGTGACAAACAGCTAAAGCAAAGCAGGGCCATGAGCTCTTTGAGCCAGATATTTGTCACTGAGGAGCCTGGTCAAAGTTTTCTCTGCATAAAGGAGCAGGTCAGAGGCAGACCAGAGGAGATCCATCCAAAAACTGGCTGCAAAATATCAATACAGGAGTGTCTGAGCAGTGGGAAGAGGAAATTTAAGATGGGAGCTGGACACAGGCAGAAGGATGAGCCAGGTCTCCCTATCTGCCCTCAGCAGACACCTGTGTATTTTCTGTGTAGAGGACACAAAAATAGATCATGTTTATGACAATTGCAGTATTTGCACAATGTTTTCACAAAGAACAAGTCATGTAGGCTTCTTTAGTCCTTCTTTACTTTCATTGACATTTGCTTAAAGTATTCTCCTTGAAACATTTAGTTTCTAGGAAGAGTTTCATTCAGCTTCCACTGCATCCCACACTACTTCTGGTGATGCTGCCAGTGCTTGGCTGTTTTTGAGTGACTGGATAGAAGATCATTTCCTTGAATAAAAATATTCCCCCACCTCCTCACTCTTGATGTGTGTTTTGGTGCCAAGGGAAGATCCTGCTGGATCTGTGGAACTGGAAAAGGAGTACATGTGGCACTTTGTGATAGGATTTAGTGGGCACGGTGGTGCTGAGTCAAAGGTTGGACTCAATGACCTTGGAGGTCTTTTCCAACATTAATGATTCCATGATTCCATCCCATTATGTCCCCTAGCTAGTGAAAACAGGCAAGCAAGTTTGCTCAAAGCAAAAAGGCAAAGTTGAAAGCAAATGGGGAAGAGGAAGGGGAAAAGAAAGGAAATCCTCATCAAATCCTCATTTATATATTTGCCCTTGATGCAGCAATACTGCCAGATGGCTGAAATGTGAGGCCGAGTTGTGCAATGCTGCAAAGGGCTTTGCAATAAGAATTGAGAAAGCAGAAGCTGCTGGTTTCTGTGGTTAAAGCCAGCTGCCAAACACCCAGGAATGGAAAATGTCCATTCCATTCCTGCCCACTCTCAGGCTGCTGACATCCCAGCATATACTACAGGTGCTTCTCCAAGCTTGCAGGAGAGACCTACAGCAAGGAGCCTTCATGGCCCCTCTTCCCTGGGAGCCAGCTGTGCTCTGGGACACCCCCAGACCCACTCACACCTCTCATTCCTCTCCCTTCCCTAAAAGTCCCTTTGCCCCCACTGCTGCCCCTGGGCTTTTGCAGGGATCAGAGCTCCCATATCACCTGCACATTAACTGCACCAGAGCAGTGGAGGAACATGAAAAGTGGGGAAAAGATGGATTTCTGTGTCACACCCTGCCTGATATGGGAAGCACTGGGGATGCACAGCACAGCTTCCAAGCAGGGGCAACCCCTCCATCCACCGACGCACCAATAATGGGCAGCAGCACTGCCTTCACCCCACCTGCCCAAGGGGATTTACTGCATTAGCAGAGCTTGGGTATTTGGGTAAGAGGGGTCCCTTCCAGCAGAGATGGTGGGGCAGGGGAAGGGGCAGGTGGAAAAGCTACAGTCTTCTCTCTTGTTTCTCAATTGGAATTTATTTAGGAAACAAATGAATGTTTGCTCATGCATTTTCCCTTCTCCATCCTGCCCTTCATGTTGAGGTTAAAAGGGAGAAAATGGGGCAGGAGAAAGAAGTTCTCCTCTATCAGTTTGATAGAGAACTTGGAGGCTTCAGAGAATTCCAGGTGACTGTGCAGGAAGCATTTTCAAAAAATGTGGGGTTTTGTTAGAAAAGTGGAACTGTCACTTTCCTTTTGCCAGGGGTTAAGGTCTTAGAGGATTTCCTGACCCACAGACAAGTGTCCAGCTCAAGGCAGGTGTGGATGGGTGACAGGCATAGCACAGGTGCTTTGCTTGTGCTGCCTTGGCTAGAGAAATACTGGAGATAATCAGATTATAAAGCTTAAAGTTGTCAGCACTGTCCTTTCCCTTACTGCCTCAGGACAGCTTTTAAAATTGTGGGTAATCTTCATCACTTCCCAATAAGTTCTCTTCCAGAAGGTGGGAGCTACAGCCACTCTTAGCTGTTCCTGTGCTCTCACACAGCAGGGGAACAGCTGAGGTTGGGTTTTTTTCTTAATTTTTCCCTTTGTAGCACTCAGCTGATCTCCCTCGGGCCACAGCAGTGGAAGGAAATAAAGTCGCTCTGGGATGGCAGAGGCTGCTATGTGCAGGTGTCCTGTGAGAGGAGGCAGGAAGGGGCAGGGGGCTCAGTGCCTTGGCTGCCATCATCCAGCCTCATGTGCCCCCTTTCCTGGGAAGCCTCCGTGCCAGGATGGGCCAGCCAGGATGTGGGATGAGCACCCTGCTGAGCACCCTTGTGCTCCCTCCTGCTGGGTGGGACAGGTTCTGGCAGCATTACTTGGGACTTGCAAGGGACCTCTGCAGCTCCCAGGGAAAATCAGAGCAGCCCAAAGGCTCCTCTGAACCAATCCTAGTCCCACATTTATCTGTGAGTGTGGGTGCACATTGCCTGCCAGGCTCTGGAGAGAGGGAGAAGCCTGTCAGGTGATTAAATGAGCCTAAGGGTAAATGTGCATGCCACAGACACCTTGAATAATGCTTCCAGCTTGAATCTCCAGTATTTTCTGGCCTTTAGTGGCACACCAGAGGCCTCAAGTGACACAGCAATCCAGAGGTCACTTGTGCCAAGCAGCCCTGCAGCGAGGTGCTCTGTGGGCAGGATGTAACTTCTTCAGCTTCCTGGCTTTGCACTACACGTGTGTAGGTACCACTACAATTCGCCAAGCGGATCTTCCTATTTAGATCTGTGTTCTGCAGCACCCTTCTGTGTGATATTCAGATGTGCCACATGTACAAGCCATCTCCTCCATTCTGAATTAGCATCTGGAGTCTTGGCTGTAAAACTCAAAGCAAAAACTTTGCTTCCTGCTCCTCAGAACACCTCATCTCTCTCCTCTCCAATGCAAACCTTCCCTGCTGAGGTTCTCTAGCACTCAGGTTCTCTTGTTGGCCCTGGGGACATGCTGGGTGTCTTTTACACATTCCTTAATGGATTTCTCAACTCCCATACGCTGGTTTTGGGCGTGCCCCTTCACCATGGCAGAACTTCCTTCCTTCTGCCACCACCCTTCACTCCCAAAGAGCCTGTGCCATCCATCTATCCCTCTGCATCCAGTAATGTTCTCTTCTTGGAATAATTAAAAAATCCACCTAAACAAACAAACAAAAAAAACTCAACCCAGAGCAAGAAACATAGACACCAGAACCAACTTTTAAAAGTCTCTGGTTACTTTTGTCTCAGAGCCCAGTGATTCAGATTCTGCATCTCGCAAAACTGTCTGCTAAAAATATGTGACCTCTGCAAGGGGAAATACATAAATCTGCTTGGCCTCCACAAGTCACCAAACTTTCAGTGTAATGAATGTTCTGCAGTCTCTGGTTTATTTTCAACTTCACTTCTGCAATCATAAAAGTCTATTAGTACTGAAAACCTGGAATTGAACTGCCCTTTGGAAAAACTAAACTCAGATTAATGTACAACTTGGTCTGCTCAAAAGCACGAATTAGTCACGCAACGTTAAATCATTCAGATAAAAGTCTCTGAAAAGCAAGTAACTTTCTTCCATGACCAGTACTTGGCTATTAATAAATTAATTAGTGTAATAACTGTATTTCTTGGGTATTAGTCACTCAGATGGGGGTCACTGTATTCTTGTCCCAAAAGAGAATTGGTTTAAGTCTGTTATAATCTGATGGATAAAAATTTCTCCAGTCTGCTCATTCTTGTTGTGAGAATTTGAGCAAACTTAAGTGCCTTTAGTAAGTGTCCCCATTTCCCACAGAGCACACTCCCACTGTGAACCCTGGCTGCTGACTGGGTGCAGAAGATACACTCAGAACCAGGGGTACCCAAACCCACAGAGCCTGAAAAGGATACCTCAGCCTTGCTCATGGGAAATGCAGTGAGATGTCAGCCCCACAGAAAACCTAATTATTGCCCACAAGTTGGAAGGGACAGGCTGGTGATCTTGTATAGTCAGAAGTGGCACAGAGAGAGACCTGCCAGGTCGTGTCCCTGCATGTGGCAGGGGCACCTGGGTGTGTCAGGCTGGAAAGGCCCTCCTGAGCCATGAACTGATCACCCCCAAACTCCTCTTCAGCCCTACAGCACAGGATGGGCTGGCAGCAAAAGAGCAGCCTCTGTGCTCTCATTTCTGCTGAAGCTTGGTAGAGCTTTTGATTGTGGCCCATTATGTACCTATGTGCCCTCTGCATATTTTGGGAAGTCATTCATTTCCCTTTTACACATCAACTGGAGACTATCATTGCTGGATACAACCACTCTCACATCTGAAACAGCCAATGACTGCACCAGACCTTCCTGGTTTTGCTTAACCCATTTGGTTTATGTACCTGCATAATACGTTTCTTCTTTACACCTGGTGCACTCTTTAGGGGTGAGGTCTTTATCAGGAAAGTAACTTCAACAATTCTAAAAAAGGTTTTGTCTAGCAGATAAATTCTATGGGAGCAGCACTGAGAGCCAGGAGGGACCCTCAGAGGAGCAAATCGGGTTGGGGTGAAGCTCTGTGCTCAGGCAGTGCCAGCACTGGGGCCCTCTAACAGCTCCCCATCCCTGGTCACTCTGTAAATGCATCAATCTTCATGGCAGCAGCAGGACTGCACTGTGGGGAAGGAAGAGGGAGAGGCTGGGCTGCCCTTTTTGGCTGGTGTTTAACCATAAATTTGATCTTGAATTTATGCTGTGGGAGCCTTGAAGGATGGTTTCTCAGCCTCAACTACTCTGCCTGTTCCTTTGCCTTATAGTCCTGTCCCTACAGCTCCTGCTGGCTCAAGATTAGGTCTGCCACATTTTTAGCTGGGATTTGCTAAGAGGAAATTATCATTATGGTTTGGGAACCACCTGATGGCACATGTACAGTGCAAGGAGGATGGTCAGCTACAGCACCAGTGGCTTGGACTCCCTGGACACTCAGCACCCAGATCAGAGGAGCTGCACTCCTCTGCTGGCATTAGACAGGAAAATGAGGCAAAGAGCCTTAAAAAACCCTTTCATCCAAACACCATTAGTGTTGGTATAAATACAATCTAAAAATGCTCTGCTTTCACAAGATGAAAACAAGATGCACAGCCCTGGGGTGCCTTAGTGCAGGGGTTTGTCACGTCCCCCCTAAATGGGCACGTCCCTCCTCTGTGATTTATGGCCAGCTCTCCTCCAGCCCCCCTCTGGGCAGGTGGCATGAGGAGGGGCTGAGCTGCACGTCAGCCACGGCGCGGGAGGCTGAGTACAGCCTGCAGCACAGTGTGAAACATGCAGAAATGCAGCCCACAGAAATGATATCTGGGGAAAGACATCCCCTCACTGAGGGTGCATTAAAACCCATTGGAGCAGCCCATATAATGTGTGCATTGGGGGAGAACACATCTGCAGTGGGAACTGAGTTGTTTATATTGCACGAGTAATTAAATGCATGTTACACGGGGTAGTAGCAATGTGGACAGGGTTACTCCCTCCTTTATTGCCCCAGGAAATTCATCTTTTCACCCATGTGCAGGAATTAGAAGAAAAGGTCTGGGGACTCCCTGTGCTCCTTCCAGCACTACCTGTCCATGGGAGACACCCCCACCATGTCCCATGTGGGCTATCACGTGCATTTACAGCTTTATGGCAGCATGAGTACAAAGGGCTGGGATCTCCTAGACCAACTCCTGACCACAACAAGCCTTGGCAGGGCAGAGCTGGCGATGTGCTCCCACAAGTGGGCACTGGCCAGGCTGCTGGGCTTGGGTCCCATCACACTTAACCCACATTCTCTGGTTGCAGCCAGCACCAGCCTTTCTCTTGACTTTGGCCAAGAGATTTTCTGGTCTCTGCTTATAAAACCCTCTGAGGGAAGCAGGACCTCACTGTCCTGGACCAGGACCAGCACTGGCATGGCCCTTCAGTCTCTACACCCATAGTTCACAATCAGTTTAAGCCAATCCAAGACCATACTGTCACCCAAAGATGTGGTCCTGCCTACTCCCTGCCCTGGTTGCATGTTTCTGCTTGCTCCCTTGTGTCAGCACAACTTGTGGGGCAGCTACCAGCAAGTTGGATCAGTCTGGTGGCTCATTTTTCAGCCAGATTAGCAGGCTGACCTGTCTCACCATGTGGTTCCACAGCTGCTAGCCTGGCACAGTGGCGGTGGCAGGAATGCACAGCCAGGAATAGGGTTGGGCAGGATGGGACAGGCAAGCAGGACTGTCCCTTTTGGCAGCCAGGCAGAGCTGGATTGGCTTGAACTGCCTGTCAAAACCTGCTTTTAATTTTCCCTTTGGTAAATAAGAATAATTCTCTTTTAATGGGGAAGTTGTGCGGCTCCATTGTGCTTCAGAATCATTCTAACCACAGCATCTTTCTGCAGATCATAACTGAGTTAAGTGTGTTGAGCAAATAATATTTCAGCTGCTAACAGTTGAGTCAACAGCAGGGTGATCACGATTTAATCTTCGGTTTCACAGGGGGAGACCGCACTGCTATTTTACAAAGCCTTTTTCATCACAATAGGATTCCCTAAATCAAAGGCTTACAGGTGTGATTTTTGGCTGGGAGCAAACAGTTGCATTCCTATCAAACGAATTCTTCTTTCCAAGCACAAATGACTTTCAAATCCTTGGTCCATGAGAATTGCTTTCCAGAAAAGGAAGGTGTTGCCATCCCATGAGTTCAAAGGCCCATCAGGAATGTGGTGGCTAGGATGCTGCTAACAAGGAATCTTTCCTTACTGAGGAGTAATTCCTAGAAGTTAACCAGGCAAAAATGCCTACAGGAGGCTCAAACTAGCAGAATTTAGAGAAAGAAGTAAATTCAGCTATCAGCAGTAAGAAGAAGGTGACATCTCCTTTTCTTTTTCTGCAGAAGCTGAATAAAAACCCCATGCTCCTTAGCTCTAAGCAATGCCCTTTCAAAACTGATGGAGTAAAACAGACATCTCTTTCAAAGACAAGCTGAAAAGCTGCTGAATTTTCTTGTTGGTCTTTGTGGGAATATTGCTATATAATTGTCAATGGCTGTGCTCTTTGGGAGGTTGGGTTAGATATGCATAAAGATTCCTTCTGCCTTTTCAAGCTATTCATTTTGTCATATGGATTTCTTTCAGAGTGCCTTCTTTTTATTACATCAACGTTCTGAAGACAGGCAGTGATTTCTTATTCTCTAGAGGACTTTGCAAGGCCACATCAGCACAAATGAGCAATTTTATCCTGCAGGGATGTGGGAGTACCATAAATGAGAGACTCCCAATATGCAAGATGTAAAGGAAAGCAACTTCTTTCCCAGGAATGGGAAGTAGCCAAACCTTTAACTGTCAGCTATGGTCTGATTTCAAATATGTCATGAGACATCAGAGGAATTGGATGCAAATTCATTTATTGGGTATTTTAGTATTGACAGACTTCCTTGCAGAATTTATGCAAGCAGTGGATTGAGGACAACAGGTCAGTTGAGCCTGCAGGCTGCTTGCCAGGGTATATCCTGGATTAAAGCAGGAAGGTGGAAATAAAAGGATGGAGCAGTCCTCCTGTGTGGGTGGGATTTGTCCATATGCAATATTGCTCTGTGGGGAAGCCATTCACCCCAACTCTTTTAGGACAGCTTTTTATCCTTCAGTCAGGCTTGGGATAGCTTTAGAAGAGACAAGATTAGGGAGCAGGGAGCTCAGCAGAGCACAGAGCCTGTATTTCACCAGCCCCTGCTGATCACAGGGAACCTCAGTGTTTGCACAGGGTAAAGCAGAGCCTTGTTGCTCCATCTGTGGGGTTACTGCAGTGAGACTGCTCCCTGCCTCACCAAAACCTGCTCCAGTGTCCCAGCTGTGGCAAGAAATTGGGGAGCAGAGAGAACAAATGAAGAGGGCAGGAGTGAAGATGGAGCAAGGTTAATCCATGTGTCAACCTACACATCAAAGCTGGCAGGAGAAAGGGCTCCTCTGCCTGCAGCAGAGGGCTCTGGAGGGGGGAGGCTCTGCTGAGGAGAAGAACAGGTGAGGAGCCACCACACAAATCTGAAGCATGTGTAAAATCTGGGTTTAAAAAGGAGATGCTCCAAAACCATAAGAAAGTATCTCCTTGTAATGCACGTGCAATGCAGATGTAATATCCAGAAAGAGCAGCCACCCTTATCTTCAGAAGTACCTGGAAAACTTGGGGTACTGAAGTTGTAGATTCTTCTCTGTAGAAAAAGTTTTTGCAAATATAAGATAGGAGATTTTGTTTGTAAGAGTCTCCCTGTAGCAGGGAGGAGAGTTGGTTTAGGAGGTGCTCCATAAGTTGAAAACAAGCCACCATGCTCTGTACTACACGTTTTTTCTTAGAGAGCAGAAGGTACTGAAGAGAAACCACCAGCAGAGCTGTAGCAATTCAGGGGTGCAGCTTCCAGAGCTGCTGTAAAGTGCCTTGATCTGGTGGGAAGGGGGACAAAAGAGGGGAAAGGGAGAGGGAAATGAGCTCCCACGAGGGGAAAGCCACCAGGATTTGCTTGTCTCAGCAAGGCAGGGCTTAATGTCTTCTGCAGACAAGGAAGCAGCCTTCCACTGCTGCCCTTTCCAAGCCCAGCTCACTGCAGATAGCAGGGTAATAAATCTGTCAGTCCCTCAGCAGACAGACAACTCCCCTCTGCATTCCTGTGCAGAACTGCAAAGGATTATTAGCTGAATATCTCCCTTTGAAACCAAAGCTAAACTTCCAGAGCTCCTAATCTGACCCTGGCAGTGTATCAGCCACACAAATCTGCTGGTAATAGTAGGTAGGGTGTGTTATAACTTGCAGTAGGGAAAGCTCTGCATCAGATCCCTGCATCCCAGTTACCTGGGACATTCCTTCCCAAACTTCTCCACCCTTGTTTTCAAGCCAGTCGATAGACAAAGATAAAAAAGAGGTTAAAAAAACTAAAGTAGAGTAGCTCGCTTCTAATTTCTTGCTGAAAAAAGGTTCCTTGCCATATTGGATTGCCCGTGTCCTCTGAAAGACATTAATCACACATGTTCACCACACTCCCCTAGGGTAAGACAAAAGATGGTGGGATGCCAAACTCCTGTGCCAGTTCAGTAATTCTGCTAAGCTGCTCCTTATTGTTTCACTTACAAACCTGATCTGCAAAGCAACTGGTTTGGGTTCCTGCCCCCAGCTCCACCTGCACAGAGCAGGCTGGCAGCAGGAGCGAAGCCCAGCGCTGGAAGATACGTACCCATTATCTTATTATCCTTTGCCATCATCAGAGGTCCATTATGACTGAGGTCCAAAATACTTTAAAAGCCTTTGAACTGATCATTTACAGAAAATCAGCAGCATCACTGTAGTTTGGTATTTCTAAAGGTTGGCTGGTGTCAGGCTTGTGATGCATTTAATGATACAAACAGGAAAGACAGAAGAGCAGAGCCAAAATAACCACACTGGTACCAAGCATTAATACTTTAAGAAGCTATATTATGAAACTAGAGCTTTCTGACATACAGTCATGGTGAATATTAATAAATTTATTAGAGCTGATCCAAGTTTTCCATCTTGGCATTTTGTTTTGTTTGGCCAAACAACAACAATAAAACTTTCTTTAGCAGAAAGAGACATCATTTCAGGCATGAAATGGTATGATTGTGTTTTGTGACAAAGAATAAAAGATTGAAATTACAAAACACATAGTTAGGTCTCTGTGCCACTCTTGTTCAAACCACAGTGACCTTGGGAGGAACAGGAGAGGAAGCAGGATCAGAACAGGTTTCAGTCACCTCCCAAAACTTGCCTCACTTCCACTTTTTCAGCATTAAGAGTGTCTCTTTCCCTCCCACCTCTGCCTCCTGCTGGCCATGCTCTCGGGCTGTGATTTCTTGGGTAACAAGCTGGGTTGAGTGGGGGTCTCACACCCCTCTGCATTTACTTCTCAGCCTGTCCAGAAGTCCACCGCCCAGGTGGTTGTTCTTGAACCAACTGCGCTGGGTCTAAAGCCAAACCAGCTCACAGAGCTCATCAGTCCCAAAATCTACATTATTTTTTTGTTTTGGAAGGGGTGGGAGGGAAGGGTGGGAGCAGCATCCTTCAGATCCCACACCTAGCATTTCTTGTTATACATTGCACAGGCACTTCAAAAGCCAGGTTAAGCTTTACAACAGAAAATGCACTTTAGGGGGAAACATTAAGAAATAGAAGATGAAAGGCAGGCTCAGAGGAAAGGCAGGCAAGAAGTGTGGAAAAGGACTGAGGGGCTAGACCCACATACTGAGACAGCTATCAGAGCAGGGAGGAAAATCACTGTGACACTGTATTTTAGGAAAGAAACTCGTCATGAAAAACCCATCACATTAGATTAGACTTCTTTTGCCCAATGCCTTGGTGCATCTTGAAGAACAGCATGGATTTTTTTTTTAAGATAACCTATGTGTTCGACATGGTCCTGCAGTTTGGGGAGACTGTCCTGGGTATGCAAAACCACTCTGGGCTCCGGTAGTCCCAGCCCCGGGCTGCAGAATGGGTGTTTATGCCCCAAGGGCAGGTACAGCCAGTGACCACTTTCCTGCATCCACCTCCAGAACAGGGAGATGGGGGGAGCCCACCGGAAGCCCCTCAGCCGTGTAAAGGGAGGAGTGGCAGCACATCTCTGGTTACGAGCCCATCTGGTGATGAGGCACCACCTCGGCATGTCAGTGTCAACTGCTGCCACGACCATAGCTTTGTCTGGCACCCAAAGTCTCCTGGAAACAGCACACTGGGCTGCAGATGCTTCTTTAGAGCTGAATATTTGCATTCCCCTCTTGGGTTTTAAACCCAACCAGGCTTTGCAATTAGCTTCACAAGAGCTGCCCCTTCTCCCCGTCCTTGCAACAAACGCTGAGCCTCTGACATGAAATGGCTCAGCCTCTGCACATTGCAGGGCAAAATAATAACCAGCTCACTCAATCCATACTTTCTTATTTATCTGCCTGTTCTTCAGAGCGGGGCGAAGCGTGGGCTCATGCCCTGCCAGGCCTGAGAGGCCGGTCCCAGGTTATTCCACCTGGAGTGGTGTTTATTTTATTGCTTCAGATGGCAACCAGGGCTGCTGATGAGCTGACACAGGGGTGAGGAGAGGGGGAGAGCTGCTGGCTGGGGGCCGGAGGAACGCCCCCTCCGCTTCCCACATCCCTGCTCTCCCTTCCTCCGCACCTCTGCCACTGCAATGCCACTGATTTCCGAGGCTCCCATCTCAGTCCCCTACAGACAGTACCAGTTTCTTGTTATTTTTTATTGACAAATGACACCATTAACCAGGCAGATTTTAGTGAGATGTTATGTTTGTTCTCTGCATGTGCAATTCTGCTGATTTTGTTGGAAAATAAAGTTCCTTCCTGTTGCTGGTAACATTTGTTCTTTGGCTGAGAAATGATGGCTGAAGGGAATGAAAACAATAGGATTCAATGAGCATTTGCTTCCGGGGGTTTCTTGCCAATGCCATTCCACAAGAAAAACTAACAATAATGAAAAATGACGTAAGTGTTAATATTATCTCTGAGAAGAAGTTAAATTGCACAAGCCTGGGGAGCTAAAAGAATGGTTTAATTAAAATCTGCTTATGTCTGCTTTTTTCCCCTACATGTATGAGCAAAGCCCACTGGGAAAATCCTCCTACAAGAAAGACAAATCCCTTTAAAAACTGGAGAATTCCCCAAAAACTTATAACCAGAAAAATAAGGGCAAGGAGTTGATTAAGCCACTGACTTCAGTCAGAGCCCAAATAAGTGGTTCCAGTCCCTGCTGTCCCTGGAGCTGTGCTGGGCCGGGAGCAGCAGGCACCCATGGGCTGTTACTGTGACTTTCAGAGATAATCTTGTTGGCAAAAAATTTCTCTTCTTCTCCCTATACATTTACCTGTATCTACCATCTCAGAGCCATTTTTGGACCTCAAATACTTTTCTTTTTCACCACTCTGAATTGCACATGAACAGATTCCATACTACCAGGGAGATTTTTCTGCCAATGGATGGTGATGCAGCATAAGTCATTTTCCTTTACTGCTTTGATTTATTGAGTTTCCTGAGAGCTGGTTCTGCCACTCTTCCCTTTCAGAAATTGTGTATGATTTCTGACCAGAGGATCTCAAGGTCTGAGACTTAATTTCACACACTTTTCTGTTAAATAAAGTTGTAATACCAGATGAGGAACAGCTGAATTGTTTTGCAATAATAGCAAATTTGTCTTGAAATTATGATGTTGCAATATTTGAAATTATTTATGTGATTATATTTGGCTGAAACATGAAAAATCTATTCTAGTGGGTTTTTTTTAATTTTTCATTTACAAATGTCAGTTTTTAAAAGCTGCAAAGTGTGGAGGTTTGTGTATAATGGGAATTGTATGGTAGCAGCCTAATGAATATTAGATGCTTCTGTCAAAGGAGCACATGTGACTGAATAATAGCAGACAAATTGGAAGAAAAATTTCCAGAGAGTGGAGAAAAACACAACATGAAGGGCTGAATCTCACCCAAGACTTGAAGCTGAGTAGAAGGAAGCAGAACTGAAACTGATTTTTGCTTAAGACACATTTGCTTTTAATGTTTAGAAGGTCACATATCCACTCAGCATTGAGACAGCGGGTACCCAGCAGGCTTGGGATATTGAAGGAGGGATCTGTCAGGGATGGCAGGTCTGCAGAGGAAGGTGGCAGCAGGCAGAAGAGCTTTTGGACAGGTCTGTGGAATCAGAGGAAGAATTTAACTTAATGTTAGGAAAGGACCTTCTCATGGAGACATCCAAAGACGCTGAGCAGATGTTACTGTGGTCCTCATAGGGAATAGGGCAAATTTTTGTTCACACAAATAAATTTAAGTCTGGAAAATGCCCCACTCTAGTGGGAGATGGGCCTCATTCAAGGCAGGCATCAATGCCTGGGTCACTTGAGCACAGTTCCTAGTGAAGACTCCACTCAGTCACTAAGAAGTTGTACCAGTCATCTGAAATCTCACTGAGCTGCAACCTGGACAGCAAAGTCATACTGCACTTAATTATTCTTTTTTTCCCCTGGAAGGTTCTAGATCATGCAGCTGGGCTGTGGAGGATTAAGATCTACCACTGAAACAAGGTCTTGCACTATCACTACTTTTCATTGTCCAGTTTTGATTAGCTGATGTTGGTTCCTCTAGATGCCAACTGAAGGGCTCGTTCCTCAGCAGCAAGAAGTATCTGTTAAAATTGCACCTTAGGCACCTAAAAACTAATCAAATCTTTTGGAATCCAGCCACTGTTTTTCATAATAAACCAAAGGACAGACACAAATTCTGTTATCACACAGGCCAGTTAGATCTTTTTATTAATCTCCACTATTTAGATCTGAAATTGCAGAGTAAGGAACACACTATTTGTGGCATGTGGGACTAAATATCATTCAGCAACTTCTACCCACTGAATTATTTGTTAGCTCTGTTACATGCCTGTGCTTAGCTTCTCTTCTGGTAGCCAGTACAACAGCAGGGCTGGAGGCAGCTTTGTGTGTGCACAGGTGAGAGGCCAGCCCTGTCCCCTGAGAAGGCATCATCTTTAGCCACAGCATCTGTCTGCTTTGTGTCAGGGCAGGCAAGCTAAGGGTCCCTTCTGCTGGTGCTAGTTACAAAAAAGCACTAATTCAGACAGAGCAGCTGGAGAGCCCTGACTGCTGGTGTGTGGAAAAGAGGGTGACAGAACAGGGCTACCTTCCAAATGTGTAGCTGGTCCCACATTACATCAGCCTGCCATTGTTCTGGGGGTGTTCAGCCTCCCTGTGGAGTCCTTACCCAACACAAAGCTCCGTGTGCAGGTTCTGAAGCAAAGCTCAAAAAACAGCGTTTTGCATCTGATGCTCTGAAATCAGTGACAATCTCCACTGGGAGGGACCCTCCACATCAAACCCTTGGGTCTGGCTGTGCTCAGTTGTTTCTTTAGAGGAACTAATGGCCCAGATGATTTGGGGTTTTGGCACTGTTGGTGCACTATTTGTGATCTAATTTTTTCCATTAAAGAGAATCAAGAAATTAGACTTTTCTTCTTATGGTTTAGAGAAGACTTTTCTAAAGCTCAGTGTTCAGGTGTGTTGTCTGGGGAGAGGCTGAGTGCTGATCTCAGTGTAGAGCTGGGCTGCCAAGCCATGGCCTTTCAGATCAATATTCTGTGTTAACACCAGCCCCAGTGCATTAGGTATAACAACATCTGTGGGTGCAATTATCCTCAACACATGGCTGTGGGACAAAGAAGAAAAGCAGAAGCAAAGACAAATGCTGTCATGCCAGAAGTGTATGATGCCACAGGGAGTGGACTCTGAAGGACTCAAAATAGCTATACTGCAATCTATTTTATCTGGATATAATGATAAATCTATAATGATACATATAGTATGTATATATATTTTTATATAAATAAGATTTATAAAGTTTTGGTTTTCTTGAACTCTGTGTCTCTGGGCAAATATAAGGTCAGGTTCATCTAAGACTTGGTCTTTATTCACAGGTAGAGCCTCCAAGGTCCTGCTGGCTGATGACCAGTTTGGGGCTGGATCAGGCTCCTTATGTGCAGAACTTTTTAGGTTACTAAAACTATCCCCAAAGAAAGAATATTGTGGGTGACCATGTCAAAGGTCTTCCAGAAATCCAGGTAGATGAGATCAGTAGCTCTTCTCTTGTCTCCTGATGCCACCACTCCACCTAGGAAGGCCATTTCTATGGCCACTCAGGCACAACTTGCCCTTGGTGAAGCTGTATCAGCCTTTCTCTTCTGTTTTTGCTGCTGGAGAGGGGGCAGCTACGGCTGTACCAGATGGGAAGACTGCTCAGCAGCCAGCCCTGGATCAGTAAGAATGCACAATATTGACAGAGTTTGCTTTATCCACAACAAAACAGCAGAGCTGTGATGTGTCAAGTCATAAATAACTCATCATGGGGAAAGTGTGCACCGCCTGGGCAGGGAGCCACAGCATTCATCCTTAGATACGCATTCAAATCAGCACCATTAGTATCATATTCTTCTGTAATTACTCCATTGATTCAAACTGCATCTTATCTCCCCCCAAGAGAGGCAAACACCCTTTAATTTACTGAAGGGTGGGAGGAATGAGAATGTAACCATAACATTGACACTCTGCTGGGAGCAAGGCTATGGAGAACATGCAAACAGGGCATGAAAACTATGGAGCTAATCAGTACAGGTTCTGCAGGTGCTGCAGTGAGCAAAAGCCAAAAACTGAACTCTAATGGCATGCCAGTGTTTATTAACACAGCAGCATCCCGAGACCCTCGTGCTCACCCTAAGAGTAGAAGGGGTATGAACTCTTCACTGACCCTGTTCCATGTTGGTGATGAAATCCAAAACCTGTCAAGTTTCATGCAGTCTCCAATTTCCTAGAGGAGGTTTCAAAGTGCTCCTGTTACAATATCTTGTTTTCAGAAGTACCTTTCATGAAACTTCGCAAATTCTGCTTAATCCCCTTTAAATGAGGGTCTCGTGACTTCCAAGAACTTCCTGAAAGCTCCACTATTTCTATTATTATTGTTGGCACAGAGGAGGTTCATTACTTGCAAGAGCTGTTGGAGTAGGTTTCAGGGTGGGAGAGGGCATGAAAGAAGCTCTTAGGCTGTCCCTCATCCCTCTGTTAGGCAGGAGATGCTGTAGAGCAGCAGCTGAAATGCAACTGCATAACCCCTGTGCAAAAAATAACTCAGATAATGCAAGCTGAGGAAGGAAGAGGTAAGAGAGAGATTTAGAAAAAGCAAAAAGAAGAGCTTCTTGTCAAATAGAAGAAACGGCACCATTTTGGTTGGGGTCAGCTAAAGCAAGGCCATGTGAAAGATGAAAGGGGAGCTGTTGGATGGGGAATTTTGCAGGTAGGAGAGGGGTGGCAGTGCTCACTGGTCTGTGCAGAGATGGGCCAACCTAGGGACAGCACAGTCCAGGATGGGACATGGCATGTCTTTGACCAGAGCCTGCTGCTTCTACCACTAGAATGGATTTTATTTTGTGTGTGTGCAGGCCATGGAAGAAAATGAGTTGTGTGTTGGCCAGGATGAAAGGCTCTGTGCTGCCATTACTTCTGCGTTTGTGTGGGAGTGGAGAGCAAAGAAAAAATGTAATGACAAAATCTGGTTTCACTTAGGTGCTGTTTATGTTGAGAGTGAAGAACTGCCAGCCCACACACACTCTCCCCACACAGCTGCCAGCTACAGAGTCAAGATTAAGAGGGAGAGATGAAGGGAAACATTACAGTAGCTTGCTCTAGTAAGAGATTTTGGTCATAGAGAACCAGGAAATAGGGAGGAAAAAACCTCCATCCTGTCCAAGGTCTCTCTCAAGCTTCTTGGAGGGCTCTGGCCAAATCACTAGGGCCATAATCTCCCAACTGAATTTGCCAAAGCATTAAAACATAAATATAATTTGTATAAATGACACTGTTGTATTTGAGATGCTAAGCTCCTGCAGATGTCAGAGGAGCAAATGGTGTTAATGCTCCTCTGGCAACCAGCTCGTGGTTGAGCATCCAGCCCAGAGCACTTTGAAGAGATGGGGTTTACCCTTTGGGTTTAATTTTATTAAATTAAAGCAAATTTTCACCATAGTAAAACTGGGGAAAATAAAAGTAGTTTTATTTTGTTGTGCTGGAGAAAAGACTATATCTGCAATTTCTACCGTCCCATTGATGAAATGATCACAAACATCTTCTGCTGAGGGGTGGAGCGGAGCTTTTTCCAAGGTAAGCAAAAGGACAGCTAAGTACTGAGCAGCTGCCATTCACCAAGTAATGATGTTCATTTCCTGCTAGTTTTTAGCTGCTCGTCAAAATACTTAACAGCTCCCAAAGCATACTTGAAATGCTTCCTTCAGCAGTCAGGCACTCAGGCCCACAGGGCTGTCCAGCACCTGAGGGGTTTGAACACAACCACTCTCAGCTGTTTTCCCAGAGGAGCATGAGAAGTGTCAGGAGTCCTCATGAGCACTGAGTCCCTAGGAGCTGGTACTAAAAACCCCTGAGCATGAGTGAGTTTGACTGTGAGAAGTACCATTATTTTCACGGGACTGTTGATATATTCCATGTATTTATGGAGTTTACATACAGGGTATAAGTTCAGTGTATGGCTTCACCTGGGCAGCTGCTGGTGAGTTTCCTCCATCTCAGCTGTGCTCATCTCTTGCAGCCCTGTATCTCCACTCAGGGGGCACTTTCCCCTCTTGTAAATGTTGGACAAGTCATTAGCAGGCTCTGTTTTACATCACTATCTTGACACTCAGATCAGTTCTGAGCCATGGCCTGGTAAAGTTGTTTTAAGCTATCGTGGTACTAACACCCTTGTCTGTTATGTCCAGAGTCTTGAAAATAAGCTTCTCTGTGTCAAATCCACTGTGTGGCTTCTCCAGCCTACTAATCTAGGTATCAAAAAGGTGCAGGTGAAAAACAGACAAAGCTACACATTCAAAGTTTGATAGTAGCTGTGAGATCCTCTAAGGGCTTCTATGAAGCCTGCAGGTGTGACTGGTACTTTATCTAGGAAGTTGCAGGTGAAACCAGTTTCATTGAGGCTCCCCAGGAGCAATAGGTTCCTTCATCCAACATATTATTCCTAGGATCTCTGGTTTAAGGTCTCAGCTTCTGATTTTCTGTTGGCTCAAACACCTTGAAAGGGAAGAAATGATTCCATGATGCATTGGATGATGTTTGGGTCTCTTATCTTTTGGAAAATAAACCAATCTGAACTGTGAAGGTCAACAGAGTTCAAGTCAGGTGAGTGACATTGCAACTAGAAAGGGTCACTAATATGCTTTTGTCAACATGAAACGTTTATTGGAGTCACAGCACAATTGTTGGTTCAGAGCAATAAGGATTTTTTTCTAAGTTTCCACCCCAGAGTTTATCAGTTGCTAAAACTGTACTTGGAAAAAAAAGATGAGAAAATTTTTCATGCTGTAGCTGAGGTTGAAAATCAGGCAAGCAAGTTCCTGTCTTTAGTTCTGGCAGCTTTGATTTATGGCCTTGTAAAGGCTAATAAAGACTCTACAGGCAATAGACAAAACACAAGAGAATTAATTCTTTACACATCAGAATCAGGACAAAGATGCAAGATGTCAAGTACTTCATTGACATTTAATCATGCTTTATTACTGAGGCAATCCCTAAATATTAAAATGATGGTTGGTTATTTACAAGCATATTGCTGCCATGGTGATTGTGACCAAACAAGTCTAACTCAATCTCTTTGGTAATTATTTTCAAATCTAATTTCTGTTTGGATCATGTTTATATCAGATTTAAGGTTGGCTCCATCTGGAGCAGATGCAGTTTTCTCATAAAAAGAATAATTGATCAAATTCTGGATTTAGTTACATGCACGCAGCTCCATTGTAATCCAAAATATGTGGCTACATGTCCCAGGAGGGAGGGTCAGCTGGAATATCTCGTTAATTAGCATATTATGTGTTCAAATTAGAATGGTATGCAGCTGTTAGTAAAAAGTGGACTGATCCTATGCTTGAAAAGGATTATGCTGACAGGTAGACAGCAGGTCTCTTGATGCTGGAAGTTCTCAGTGTATTTGTCCTTAGCTCCTTGATGATGTAATTTTAGAAATGAAAAAGACAAAATACAATGAGTGTTTTTCCTGAAATTACTTCAGTTATTGTTGAAAAATTTGATGCATGAACATTAAAGGTCTCTTGTGTAGGACTGTGAGGTTCCTGTGTTGACATAGCATGTTTGCCTTTGCCACTTAGCAGCTATATGTTATTTTAATTCATAGATTTCAGTGTGATTGCAAAGGCAACAGGACAAATTCTGTCTGTTTTGTTGCTGGAGAAACTGAGATGCAAAGGGAAATTCAGATATGACAAGAAGGGTGGAAATCTCTGTCTTCTCCATTGGGCCTCACTGGCTCCTTTAGCAATGTCTGGATATTATTATTTTAGGACAGGCATGAACTCGGCTTTGGTACTGAAATGCCTTCAGTCCCTGTTCTCCATCAGCCCTGTGCTTTCTCCTCTCCACTCTCCCACCAAGGCCACCCACACTCTGCTCATGGAGACCCTGTGCTCTTCTTCCTCTCCTCATGGACCTTATTTTCCCTGGGTCCCTTCCCTCAGACATATACCAGATGTCCTGTGGGTCTCCCACCACCTTTTCTCTCCATCTTCTTCCTCCCTCTCACACCAGGAGTTGTGTGTGTGGTCCCCAGCCCATCATATGCCTTGACCATTACCTCCCTCTCTTTTCCCCACTCCCTGCTGCGGTCCCCTTGCTGGGACCCTCTTCTTCCTCTCCAGATTTATCATGTCTCTTCCCCAGCTGCAGCAGAAAGTCAAAATCCCCCAGTATGTCCACATGCCACACTTTTGTCCTCAAGCCACTGGAGTCAGTCCACATCCTGCATTCCTTCTTCCGCCCACTGCACTCTGACTTCCAACCAGTGCATCACAAAGCCTTCACAGACAGCCAGCCCCCTCTTCTTATTTTGCTTCAATTATTTATTTTCCCTTCACCTGAGAACAGTGAGGGTACTAACATTTTAAAACCATTTGAGCTGAGGGAGGACACTTCTTTGCTGTCAGGTGCCAAGCTGCCGCTAAGGAAGTCTCTCAGAAAAACTGAACGTGGATACTCAGACACACAGACTCTGTGGATCCCCTGTTTCTCTCTGACTTGCCTCCAAAATCATCTCAGCCCATTGGCTGCAGAGTGCCCTGACAGCCTGGGATTGACCACATGGAACACCTGGGCTGTATGTGCCACGGAGAGAGAAGTCCCCCTGAGTGTGGGACTTCACAAATATCACCAACCAGGCCTTGGCAGGAAGCTCTCAATGCTGAGCGGCAGCAGAAAGCCCAATTCTTGCTCTGACAAGGAGTTTCCTTGCAGATCTCCCCAGTGACTGGAAAACATCAAGGCACTTAGAAGAAGGTGTTCAGCAGGAACTTCAGGGCAGGACAACACATCATCCTGATGGATCGAGTTTTTTGTAGCTTGTTTTAAAAAATCCCTAAAACATAAAGTGATGAAACATGTGAAGGGGTGTCTTGGAAGATCGAATTTTAATCACCCAGATTGTCCAGAGGGATTTGGTACATTCCTGGCTTCTCCTCTGACTGCAGATTCATATAATTTTTACTCCTAAATTGGACCGTGTGTGCTCCTGGAGAAACCCCTGGCTCAGCTCAGCCAGCAGAATCCCTTCAATCCCTTCTCCACCACTGTGTAGGCATGGAGCATCTTTGGATTGCTGCAGTCTCGATCCATCAGCATTGCACGTTCCAACACCACAGGCCTGTGCAGGTTTGGGATGTCTGTGCCCAACATAAGGAACCTCTTCTGCTACAGTGAGCACTCACAGCATGAGAGGTGTTGGCAGGAGCTTTGACAGCACAGAGAAGAGCAGCAGGTGAGCAAAGGCAGGGTGAATGGTTGGAAGGGAGCAGGTAGGAGCAGAGAGAGGGAGAAATTGTCACAAAACCAGTGTAAAGCCGAGAGCACCACAGGCTGTCTCAGTGACAGCAAAATGATGCCTCGTGCTTATAAGCTGCATGCATCATCAAAACCCAGACATCACACAGTCACAGAAATGGTGACTGGAAGGAGCCCCCTGAAGTCTTTTTTCCAACCTCCTCCTCAAAGCCAGATGGCTGACAAGGGTATGTCAGGTCAGCCCTGGCTTTGTCCAGCCAAGTCTTGTAATCCTCCAAGTGCAGCATCCCCATCACGTCTGTGTGACCTCCTCCCAAGCTGCTCTGCCCTCCAGGTGAGAAAACCTTTCCTAACGTCCACCCTGAACCTCCCAAGAAAAAAACAAAGAGCAAGTGAAACCACAGAAATGTGCTGGTGAGGGACACCTTAATAAAATCTGGTTTGGCTCCTTGAATGTCAGCAGGACTAATTATACTCACTGCATCCCTAGGTAATGGCCACCTAGCTCTTCTTCAGAATCCAGAGCACCTTCATAGTGAGTCCTCCCTTCTATAAATTATTGCTCTTGGCCAGCTCTGTTTTTTCCTTATATTCTACATAGGAGCTGTGGTTGATGGCCACAGGACTGAGGTGGTCTACAGAGCTCCCAGCTCTGGTCGTCACAGCATTTCCACTTGGAAAGCCTGATTCTGATGAGTTTCTTAATTCCAGCAGATAGATCTCATATTAAACATTTTTCTAGAACTTGTTCTACAACAGGGGCAGATACCTTTCCCAAACACATTATTACCTGGCTGCAAAGGGGAAGCAAAGAGCAGCATTTTGAATATATGGGATTTGGCAGGAAAACTGGGAGAGGAATGGACTCCTAAACAAAAACAGTGATATAAAAAATTGAGTCACACATGTAGCTTCTATTCCTCAGTTTTTATCCAGGGGGGGAAAAACCCTGTGATCTCCAGTTACCTAGCCAAGAGAAAAATGAGAACAGCACTGTTTGTCCATTACTATTTATTATTTTTGTAGTAACAATGGCAAAACACCCAATTTTGTGATCTTATTAAAGCAAGAATAAATTGAATTCACCAAAACTACACTCAAAACCTTACTGTTGCCTCCAAGCACACACAAACTAGAAATAAGATAGAAAAGGCATTCTGCAGCCACTGGCACCGCAGCCTTGAGGCACCTGGCTGAGGTGGCAAAAATGCAGCGTTCACTCAAGTCAGGGGGAAAAAAAAAATATGTCTGTTCATTTCAAGGGATTTTGGATCAGATCCAAAATAAGTGAAGATCAACAAAAGATAGGAAGACAAGTGATCAAAACGTACTATAAAAGTGCCTGGTATTATTACAAACATCCCCTAAGGCTTCTGATAATAATGCAGGAAAGCTATAGCTGTCATATTGTATTATTTTAGTAAGAACAGTCATTAGTCCCTTCCTGACTGCATGCCGATCAATACAAGGTAAATGCTCCTATGGATTTTTTTTCTACCCTTCTTATACTTCATAAAAGTGAGCCAGTTCTCTTACCTTGCTGCATAGTGATTCCTAGAGCACTCACCTTTGGCACATGGATGATGGATGGCCTGGGGATGTGAGTGCAGAGTGCAATAACATCCTGGCTCAGCTCTTTAGCAGCGAACACTGATGGCTCGGTGGCAGCAGGCGCTGCCTGAGCAGCAGTGTGATTGCTGGAACTGCTGCTTGCTCGGCTCTGTTTTTCAGAGCGTCTGCTGGCTTTGAACATCTCCTCGCTGTCCCTCTCTTCTCCGGGCTTGTTGCTGCTGGCTGCTACTGCAGATGGCTGCAGGCACACTGCTGGGACTGCCTCCGTCCTCTCCTCCTCCATGGACACAGGACCTGTGTTGGGCTGCTCAAATGGAGCGTTTTCGTGTGTGTTTCCGAAGCAGGTGAGCAGGGCTGAGCAAGGGAAAGGATGCATCTTGGATGACAGGTTATCGGATCCACTTAGCCTGCTTTCCACATCCGCATAATCAACAGGCTGCACTCACATCCAGAAGGGTGCCCAAAATGAGAGCCCTGGCATGATGGCATTCCAGCCTTCCTAGGAGAGAGCACCCCCTTTTCTACTGTCAGAAGCATTCAGAAGTGGGGTACTACACCTCCTGCTCTGTCCTCTACCAAAGTCAGCCCACTATCTCCTCACTGCCGCCCACTCCTATTGTCTGCGAGGCAAGAGGTGCAGACACAATAAAAACGTGTGCAACCCTTGCATGCTCCTGCTGGGAGCTGTCAGCAGCTGAACAAAGCCCTCACAATAGCCCCATAACCCTGGCAGGCTACGGTTACAGGAGCGGCCGCTCCAGCATCCAGCGGTCCTCAATCAATAGTGCCGCGGCCTCAAGTTACCTGGCAAAGGAGGCAAAAAGATAATGTAGCCCGAGCTCTGCAGCCATAACAGCATCAACTCTGTATCAGTGTCATCATAACAATAGCAAAACTGGCTCTGGTTACACTGCTCAGGTGTTTATTAGCAATAAACCCCCAAATCATTCATCTGTCGCTGACTCAGATCAAAAATGTACTTCCAAGTTCTGGCTGGACTGTTCATCCTTAAGATGGGAAAACAAGCTTTGGTCAGGAAGATGGAGATGGGGTGCTGTGTGGGCACCCCATGTCCAGCACACCCTCCTACAGCACAGCCAGGCTCCGTCCCCACAGCTCCTCCTCCAGCCAAGAAACATCGTGTCTCCTGGCTCCTCTCAAAGCCACCCGCTGCTCTGCCTGGCCCTCTCCATTCCCCAGAGGAAATCAGGGAAGCTTCCCACTAAAACTCATCTGTCGTTGGGCAGTTGTAAAGGGAGACATTTCCTTTTTTCAGTGTGCAGTGGCTCGAGGCTGGCTGTTAAAACAAAAATATGCGGGAAGTGAGGGAAGAAGGGAGTTTGTGGTTAGAGCATCTGCTTCCAGAAAATCCCAGTTCCTTCTATTTTGTGCTGCCACAGGCTTCCTGTGTGATAGCAGAGATGTTATTTGATCTCCATCTCCGTCTGTAAAAGCGAGGAGAGTAATCACTTCTTTTTTCCACCCACTACACATATCCTGTCTCTTTATAAAAGGTTATAAACTCTTGAGGGCAGCAGCTTGTTCTTATTTATCTTCAGGCTTTTGATACAAAAGCTCTCCAAATACAAACATTGCACTTACCTGCTAAGAGCTTTTAAAGAGAAATTTGGGGTTCAGTCTTTCCCAACAAAGTCATAATCTTCCATTTATTTTTATTTTTTTTGGTTTGTGGTTAGATGTTGCTAGATGTTTGTCAGACCCTTGCTGTAATTTTTCCTTTCATATTTCTGTAAGGTGTAACACTGGGCAAAAAAAGTGATATATTAAGAGAAACTCATGCTCCCAGTAGTAGCTCACGAGGAACCAAAATGTAGAATGTTGAGGGTTAAATTCCAGATGTGCCAATTGTCAGCACTGGGAGAAAAACCATCTCAGGTCCCTCATCCCAAATAACTTTAAAGTTCTCTTGCTACCCCTTCCTAACCAATTCTTGCACATCTGTGTGTCTGTGTGGCTGGTGTTGGGTTTTAGAAAGGTCCAAAGTGGCCTCCAGCTTGCACAGCAATGCATTTTGGCCTGCAGGGGCTCTTGCTGTCCTGTATCACTCCCCTGCTCGTAAATACTGCCAGGGTGAGGTGAAGACCATACAGCTCTTGGAGTGAGAATCAGGTACCTGCTGACCCAAAAAGGCTTGGAAAAAGTTAGGAGAGGATCTAATAGTGGGGAAAGCAAACTCAAAGGCAAAAAATGTTCTGCAAAACTGGAAGCTCTTGAAGAGCATTAGCTGTATTGCCATGGAAGAGGTTGATTTTGGTTCAGGGTCCACCTCGCTTTACTTGAGGTGAAATATGTCAGCATCCAGCAAGTGCCAGGGGACAAAGGGCTGGCTGTACTGATGTGCAGCAACTTCCTCTCACTTTGCATCCAGTCATGGATCCCTCTGGAAGTGGATTCATTACTGATAAGTCAATTTTGCACATACCTGGGTGCCCTGCTCTTCTGCACAGCTCTGTGGCTGTGAGAGGGCAGATGCTGAGGCAGGACCAAAGAACTGTTTTTATGTGGGAACAGCTCTTGATGCTTAGATGAGAACGGTAATTTCAAAGTGATGCATAACTACAACTTCTGATCTGACATTTCTTTAATTAAACTGTAAGCTGTCCTTAGAATTAAAATAATTATTTCAGCAAGTCAGCCAACAACCTACATTCAATTATTTCCAGTTCTTCAGCTGCCAATGCCAGGTTTTCTTCAACTCTTTCTGAGAACTTAGTGAGTTTATAGGGACACCAGTCTACACTAAGACTAGTTGCATGAGTGAGTCATGACCACTTAAAGTCACCACATGGCACAGATGCATGTCTGAGTGAAGACTGGTTGTTCTAAAAATCAGGTGTGTGCTTGTATTACCTCTGAGGAGGGAGGATGTCCAGTGCCTGCTTGCTGTGAGAGACACAGAGATACTTTTTCAGCCAACAAAAAGAGCTAAATGCTCCATTGTACCTGTAAGAGAAGTGATCAGGACAAGGGTAATTAACCTGTGAGACTTGTCCTGAGTTCAAAGACAACATGAGAAATCTCACAAGCTGAGAATGTCCAAAATAAACTGGTGGTGACATCTAAGAAGTGACAGCCATGAGCCCCAGCAGTCAGACATGGGCTCCATCTCCTCACAGCTTGAGGCTACTTGGTTGTGCTTTAAGCCCATCACTCTAGCTAACACTGAAGTCAAGATTCAAGGTTTATTTCATTCAAGCAGATCTCCTTGCACCAATCAATCATGTGTACTAAGCACTTTTTATGTGTGATGAGATATTATTAGGACAAGAGACAAGACTCACTTTATTTTTCCTGAATTTGCTCATAAATTAATGATGAGATGAAATGTTCTGGCTAAACACCTCAGGGGGATGGACATCTCAAGTAAATGGAGAAGGTGAATTTCAGCCAACCCTTGACCTGTCTTAAGTATTATTCCTTCAAGAGAATTTTTTCCTTCACATGCCTGATATTATACTCTCTTCTCAGCAGGAGACATCAGGTCAGATTTAGCTCAGATGCTCCAGGCTTGCAGCAGGAACTAAGCCTAACTGTCTCTCACACTTCACAGGAGCCAGTTTTACAGCATTTACAGCTTTTGTTCTTCTGTGTTGTTCTGTCTTTCCTCATCACTCCTACAGTGGCACCGACTCCAAACATCTCTCAAACCCCTGTTTGTCTGGTGGGGTTTTGCTGTAGCTCAGCATTCCCCAGCATTTCCCCTTCCTCATCCTGACAAAAGCCACAGCCTGCATCTGCTGCCTCTGTGCTGCCTGCAGAAGGAATATGTTCCATGCACCAGAGTAAGTTTGGGTTAAGTCAGAGCTGATGAAAATCAATAGAGTTCCACTGTCTTCAAATTTGGGGGTCTGAAGCAGTGATCAGAGGATATAAATCCAGTCTCCTGCTATCCCCTCTAGCTCCTTTCAGACTGCCCAAACTTTATCTGGAAACCAGCTGAGCTTCTGGCTCCTTCTACTTCATATGAAACATATTAAACTGACAGAGGGCACTAGATTAGACATTAGGAAGAAAGTCTTTACTGTGAGGGTGGTGAGGCCCTGGCACAGGTTGCCCAGAGAAGCTGTGGATTGCCCATCCCTGGAAGTGTTCAAGGACAGGTTGAGTGGGGATTAGAGCAGCCTGGTCCCGTGGAAGGTGTCCTTGCCTGTGGCAGGGAGGTTGGGACTGTGTTTCTGTGATGCTTTCTATACACATACAGTATATACATTGTGTGGAAGATGAGAAGGATGTGAAGGGAGAGTAGCTAAACCATGAAATAACGAAATCAGCAGGAAACTTGGCACTGCTTGGATGGAGCTTAATAGAAGATAGTTCAGAGAAGAGCTTTGTGGTTGCCAGAGGGATCAGGTCTCATGGGAAGGCTTAAAGGAGCTCAGCTGGGGATGCAACAAGAAACCAGTAAGATATGCAATGAGATTAGATGGTCTGTGCTTATCTGAGACACATAGGGATTGAGGTTAAAAAATAAGATGATTATGGTAGCCCAAACACTCCCTAATAGTTTTAGATTTTCTTTCATCTTCTGTTGTACCTGCTATTAGGCATCACTGAGGGCAGGTGACTGGATGAGAGGGAACTATTAGTCTCATCCAGTTGTGGCAGAGCCTGTTTTTCTAGACAGGAAAAATTTAGACTGATTAGCAAAAGAATTTACTTAATAGTAAACAAGTTTCTTAAAACATGAACAGGAATTTTTTTTAAACTCATTTTCTGAAATTTCTAAAGGTTTTGACACTTTCAACACCAAACAAACAGCCCCAGCCCCATCCCACTCCCCCAAATTCCATTGCTAATCTGGTTTTTGAAGGTCTTGAGCATGCCTGTCAAAATCTCGCTCCTGAGAGGCTACAAAAACCTCCTGTCTTGGGATGCCAAAAACCTGACAGGACTAACTGATCAGCTGGAGGCAGACTCTGAGTACACCCCTCTGTCTTCCCAGGAAGGGCTATAATTTTGAGGGGCTGTGAAAATTCTTATTGCCTTAAAGGATTCCCACTGAGTAGCTGGGAAAAAAACACAAGTAAAAGATAAACTCATGTGGTGAGATTACAGAAGACTGGAAATGAAGAGCTAAACTAAAGTCCTTTGCAACAAATTGTGCTGTTGTACTGCAGAATTAATACCAGATTCCTGAAGCTGGATGGATGCACACATGCACCCTTTATATTAACAAAAATCATTGTTCAACTTTTCTGGTTTTGGCCATGCAAATAATATTCATACCAAACCAAAGTCTGGGCCTTGGAGCCAGAAGCTTTTGAAAAACAAGTCTTGATTCTGCTGTTGAAATGGGTACAACAGACATGATGATATTTACTTTGCTATCGTCCAGCCAGGCAAGTTCCTTCCATCAGTGAAAACTTGGAAAAATCAGAAGGCTGCTGAATATATTGGTCCTTTCTTGACAAGTGCTACTAGTTTCTGAGATGGATTTAGACCCTTGCTCCTACAGCTGGATTAACAGCAACTGAAATAAAACTTCTGTCTGAGCAAAAGTTGTCCTTGAGGCAGCAGTAGAATCTCTTCCTTTGTAGTTTAGAGGATTCAAGATATTTTTGTTTTAAATGGCCTTTCATGCACTAATGACACTTCAAACTTCTGAGCCAGAACAGTTTAAAATAATTGACACTTTGTAAATTACCAGCTTCATTTACTTTGTGCTCTTTTCTCAATTACACATCCAACCTTCACAACTTTATACATTTATAGCAATTTTCCGGTTTTCACTCTCACCCACTGGTATTAACGTGGTGTGACTGCAAGCATTAAGTAAAACAAAAGAGCAATGACAAAATATTTCCTTGAGTTTCAATGATTTTACTTCATAGAAAGATTTCCTTTGAATTTGCAAATATGCATTCTAGTCACCATGCAGCCCCTTTAAAATAACAGACTTGCCCAATGGCTGATTTATAGCAATCATCCCAAAAGGCAGGTAATTTTCAACGGATTTAAAAGAGGGAAATTATCTTGTTTGTAACTTAGAATCACAGAATGATTTTGGTTGGAAGGGGTCTTTAAAGGCCATCCAGTTCAATGGCTGCAGTGAGTTGGGACACCTTCTACTAGACCAGGTTGCTAAATGCCCTATCCAGTCTGGTCCTGAACACTTCCAATCCACCACATCTCTGAGCAACTTATTGCAGTATTTCACCATACTCATTGCAAAAAAATTCCTCCTTGTATCTGGTTTGGATCTGCCCTCTTTAAGTTTAAAACCTTGGCCTGTCAGAAGAGGCCCTGCTAAAAAGTCTGTCCCCATTTGGAACAGGCTGCCCAGGGATGTGGTGGAGTCACCATTCCTGTAGGTTTTTAAAAGACACATAGATGGATGAACTCAATGACCTCAAAGGTCTTTTCCAAACTAAATGGTTCTATGATTCTATGATCTTTCTTATAAGCCCCCTCTAAGTACTGGAAGGCCACATTAAGGTCTCCCTAGATCCTCCTCCAGTCTGAACAACAGCAACTATCTCAGCCTGTCCTCACAGAGAGCTGCTCCAGCCCCCTGACCCTCTTCATGGCCTTCCTCTGGACCTGCCTCCAACAGGTCCCCGTCTGTCTTGTACTGGGGTTCCCTCACCCTCGTGCAGTACCCCTGGAGAGCAGGGGGGAAGAATCCTCCCACTTTACCTGCTGGCCACACTTCTTCAGACTGGAAATATACCTTTGCTGCAGCAGACACATCTGTGGACCCCGATGGCCTGATCCAGAGTCCCAGAGCCATTCTCCTTATTCCAGACATTGCCCTGCTCACACGTGTTGGCATATGGATGGAGCAGACTGCCAGATGCCCTTTTGGAAAGAGATGGACTGAAGGCTGCTCTCCCAGCAGGGATTTTCTCCAACAGCTCTGATTTTCCCAGTTTTTTCATGGGGAAGCAGGGGGTCTCAGCCCTTCCTTCACTGGTCTGCAGCTGTGTCACTGCTCCCGGCAGCACTGGGCAGCTCCACTCCTGTGTGCACAGAAATGCCAGCCGAGCCTGGACTGGGGGAATCATTCTCTGGCTGCCCCTTCCCTGCTCTGCTTGCTGGGCCAAGCCCTTTTCCAGTTGCACACCACAGATGGCTAATTAGGATCGTGGAGAGAGAAGTCTGCTCTGTGGCCTTCTGTGCTGGGAATGGGCTCTCCGTTCTGCAGCTGAGATCCATGGCTGTGTAATTCAGCCCCTGTGTTGCAGCTGGGGCATGGCACAGCACCCAAGGCTATGGCACAGTCCTGCCCTCGGGGACTGGGAATCTGATTTTGGGCATGGATGGGCAAGCAGACAAATGGGACATGCAAAAGAAGGGAGCAACGTCTGGGAGGAGAGTGGATTTTCAGGTTATTTTCATTCCCACTGACTTCTTTGCTGAACCCTCCCCATATCCATCTAAAAAATATCTCACTCTGAAATTTCTGATGCAAAGAGAAGCACTGTATTTCCTTCTTCCCTCACAGGGGCTTGAAAATACATCATCATCGAGGACTTTAGGCATATATTGTAATTTGTATTCTGAGTGTTGGTGAATAAAACCTGGTCTTCAACTCAGCACCAGTGATTTGTGAGTATTAAAACCAGAATCAATTTTAAAGGGCAACATAGTGAGATATTTAGAAATTGTATAACTGGTTTGTATTTCCCTATAAACTTAGGGGCGTTTTGTAAAAACACTTCAAAACAAACATTTTATTTACATGAAAAAAAAATCTTTCTTATTTGTATAAAGAAGTAATTTTTCTTGATAAAAACATTTTTGTAGGGGAAAAAAAATCTACCAAAGCAATTGTCTTCTCAAGAAATGTTACCTTGTGAAGTGATCTTTCTGCTTTGGAATCCTACAGTTGAAAACTAAATAAAACCTGTACTTGTGATGGTCTTGACCAGGGCTAAGTGATTAAACCAAAAAAGGTCCTCAATCATTTCACTCTGTTCAATTTAATTTTGGCTATGTCTCCACATCACTTAGCTCCATTTACTTTGCAACATTCTTGCTTGATGCTTGGGAAAATGAACAGTTGTGCCTGTGGCCAAGATTCTGTATTTAATCAAGTAACACGATCATGGAATTGCAGAAAGGTTGAGGTTGGAAGGAACCTCTAGGGGTCATCTTGTCCAAGCCCCCTGGTCAACTAGGACCACCTAGAGCAGATGTCCAGAACTGTGTCCAGATGGCTTTTGAGTATGGCTAAGGATGGAGACAACATCCTTGGGCAACTTGTGCCAGTGCTCAGTCGTCCTCACAGCCAAAAAGTGTTTCCTGGTGTTCACAGGGAATCTCCAGTGTTTCACTTTGTGGCCATTGCTTGTGGCCCTGTCACCAGGCACCACTGAACAGGGCCTGGCTCCACCCTCCTTGCACTGTCCCTTCAGGTATTTACATACATTGATAAGATCCTCCTGACCTTTCTCTGCCCCAGGCTGAACAGTCCCAGCTCTCTCAGCCTCTCCTCACAGGACAGATGATCCAGACTCTTCACTGTCTTCATGGTCTTTAGCTGGACTCTCTCCAGTATGTCCTTGTCTCTCTTGTATTGGAGAGCCCAGAACTGAACAAATTACTCCAGGTGCAGTCTCAAGAAAGCAGAGTAGAGGGGAAATATCACTTCCCTCCAACTTCTAGTAACAGTCTAATGCAGGCCAGGATTTGCCTCCTTTGCTGCTGGGGCACTCTGCTGGCTCATGTTCAACTTGGTGTGCACCAAACTCTGTTTCTGACAAGCTGCTTTCCAGCTGGGTGGCCTCTAGCATGTGTTGGTGCCTGGGGTTTTTATTCCCCTGGCACAGGACTTTGCACTTCTCCATGTTGAGTTCCATGAGGCTCCTGCTGGCCCATTTCTCCAGCTCACAGAGATCTGGATAGAAGTGTAACCCATCAGTGTATCAGACACTCCTCCCAGTTTGGTGTCATCCAGTTTATGATGGGATAAAATCCATCTCAGATAGAAGTGGGCCACTTAAACATCATTCACTGAGTCCAGGAACCACAGCAATCAACCGGCTCAGGTCTGACAGTAAAAGCTCTGGACTGACTGCCTGACCTGGATCTGTGTGTGCAGCTGGTGCAGGCTGCCCTTCAGCATCGTGCTGCCTCCTGCCCACATGTGCAACAGGGGCAATTCCTGACTGACAGGCTGAAATACCTGTGTGTGTTGATGCAATGCACTTGTTCCATGTCTGCTTAAAGTGCCTGAGCAAAACACAGATGGCTGGGTTTGCTACTGCCTCTGCACCAAGGCTCTGTGGGCATTTCATCGCTGCTCTCCTTGCTGAGACCTCACAGGCAACGATCCAAAGGCATCACTGTGGTGTCCTTAAGACTAATTATCCAGAACTTCAGGCAGTGGGAATGGTAACCCAGCTACACAAGTTTCAACAGAGGATTCCTAGTTTTGCAGACATTTGGAAATATTCCTAAGCACAGATGACTCCTCACCACAATGCACTGAGTCCTCTCTCAGCCAAGCCTGCAAGATGATCCATGACGGTGCTATTACTTTTTAACCTCCATACAGATTCCACACTTCAGGTTTCATTTGTTTGATCCAGTCTTTAGACTTCTGGCTTTTTCCTTCCCAACCCCACAACAGGCGCATACACAGCTCGCAGGTGCAGCTTTCCACCACTTGACTTGTCGGGGTTGGTTTTGCCAGCTGCAGCTGTCTGCCTGATTAAACAGGCAGGAATTCCCCTCTCAGTGCCCACAATGCATCTAGCAGCTGTCTTGCTCTCACAGACTTCTCTGATTTTGAGGAAAATGGTTTTAAGGAGCTGCTTCCCCCTCACACCCACCCTTTGACTTCACTGCAAAGTAATCAGGTCATGATAAACCACAGCACAGGTATGTTTGACTCTGCCTTCAAGAGCAAATATTTGGAAAGAAAAATAGTCATGGGAACTTTCAAGACGTTCCAGAGTTGGAAAATCTGGCCATTTCATTCACATGCCTCAAATGTAAAATTAACAGCAAAATTTAAGGAGCAACTTTAAAAAATCTGATTGCAGCAAAATGTCCTCTGAAAAGATGGGTCCAGTGTGTGATTTAGATGTGAAAAAGCTGACCCAAGCAGTTGTAGGGGTGTTTAAGGCTTGAGAAGGAGTCAGTTAAAGCTCCTGGTTCCCAGAGGCAGGTGAAAATGCCAGAATTGCAGATTCCACATTTAAAATATGTGTCTGAGCCCTTGGGCTTGTAACAGAGAGTCTGAAGTTTGCCCTGGGAGTAGTCAGTAACGCACTGATGTGTGCCTGTGGCCCTATGCAGCTTCCAGCAGGGAGGAGACAGTGAAGGCCCTTTGGCAGGGAGGGAACGGATCCTTCATCAGCACACAGCATTGGGACAGTGTCCCACACTGCACCCCTCTTCTGCTCTGCACTCCCCACAGCAGATGCAGAGGATCACCCCATCAGCATCCCACACAATTTAGATGCCTCTGCAGGGCAGAAGAGCAGGAGAGGGGATACCTGGAGGGACCAATCCAACACATTTCCTGTGCCCAAAGGCACCTCATGCTGCTGCTTGGACACTCCAGAGATGATGCTGCACAGAGAGGGACAGACAACAGCCAATGAACACTAAGAAAGCAGATTTTAGCAAATACAAAAGAAGCCAAATTTGGCCTGAGAGCTGCTTAATGCCATCCTCCAGGATATTATTTAATTTGGGATAGCTACCAATTTCATAGCTGCATTTTGAGATCCATGGCAGGTGCCCAACTGGCAGAAATCTCTCAATGGCAAGACTGAGGGGAAGCATTGTCAGTGTTTCTGACACGGACCGGATCTCTGCCCCAGCATTTACAATGCTGTTAACTTCCAGGGAGCTCTTGGCTCAGCTCAGCTCTGCTCCCTCCAGGGCTCCCTTCAGGAGATGGCTTCACCTATCCACACTGGCTGTGAGCACAGCAAGGGAGGTCAGATCCCAGCCTGTGTCCTTCCGGCAGAACCTTCCTTTATGGCTCACTTGCCAGCAGCAGCAGTTCGTGTTTCACAGCTTCCTGCTCTGCCACTGCCTCTGCTGTGGGCAGACAAAAGGCTTTCTCTTGGCATGACATGCTGGGAGACAGAAGGCACCTCCTCTGCCAGAGTCTATGGAATGGTGGTCTCAGCAGTAGGGAAAAAATAGCTTTTCGGGCAGCTGAGTTTGCTGGCATCAGCAAATGTTGATCCACAGACAGAGACAGCTCCACAGCGCTGTGGGGTGATGGCAGCTATTCCTGCACCAGTTCAGTGGATGATGGAGTCCCACCTGGTACACAAAACATTCCCACTTCTGTGTTTTGTCCAGAGTTAATATTTTCTTTCCTAATTTTAAAATTTTAAAGGTGCTGCTTAAACATGGATGTGACTTGAGTGCCTTTCCCACTAAGTAATTTTGCATAAGAACCCACACCAAGCCATGGGCTGAGCAGAATTGTCTGGGCTCTGCTGAGCTCATTTGACTCCTGGCAACTGCGAGTCTGTCCTTAGGTTCACACCTGACTCTGTGGTCACTCCACATGCAAGTTAGTCATAGCTGAGCAGACAAGAGGTCCTGAACAGGATCTATGTATCTATCTATATTTTTATACATGTATATAAATATATTCTTGACCACAGGAAAAACTCTGGTACTTTGCAAACTTTAGGAAACACAATTAAATCCATTTATTGAAATACTTTGGCAATGAAATTCAAATTTATACATTTTGTACAAAGTTTTATACCTTGCTGCAAAAAGATATGGTGGTTTTGGATAAGAAATGCAGACTATGTTATTCAGATGTACCTGGAGGGAAATGGAGGTAGACAGGAAGCTTTAGGCAAGGTGTGTTTGACCACATCCCCAGAGTTATTACTCTGCTCTTTTATGAAAGTGATAGAAAATATTAAAGAGGTGGAAGGGACTTAACTTCTGTGACAGCACATCCGAAGGGCAAATAACAATAACAGTAAAGGAGGCTCTTGTTTCATTACTCATGGAGAAGGAGCAGTTCCAGTTCTTTTTAAAGGCAGATGAACCCAAATAACAGATAGATGGATGGATGGATGGATGGATGGATGGATGGATGGATGGATGGATAGATAGATAGATAGATAGATAGATAGATAGATAGATAGATAGATAGATAGATAGATAGATAGATAGATAGTTACCCACCCATGTGTCTACCTCTGTGACAGGAGATACTGAAAATTCACTGCAAACCCTAACAAGACAGGCTCTATTCAGTGATCTCAACACATTTCAAACCTTCTTGGCTGAGACACCAAGTGTGGGCAGATGTGATGTGGGACCTCCAGGAGATGCACATCCTTCCAGCCCAGCTGGGCCTCCCCAATGGCACTAGAGATGTCTGCTCGGTCAAGAGATTCAAGTCCAGGTTTTCCAGACAAGACAAGGCTGCCAAGGTTCAGGTGGGAATTTTTAGGCATTTATTAATTTGTAACATATTAGATATCTCCTTTTAACTGATTTTACTATTGCATTTAACTAACTACAGTCAGAGTCCTTCTTCCATGGGTGTTTGGTTATGAAATAACAAGCTGTTTCAAGGGCTGCCAATGCATTGACTAGTTTCTTTCTTAAGTACTGCATCTTGTTTTGTTCTGCTCCTCCAGCTAGTAGGTCTCCCTTTTTCCAGCATGGATCAAGTTACCAGAGGAAGGTTTCCTCCTGCTGTTAAGGGATCTGCTGCTAGTCTCAGACTTTGGGATCAGCTCAGATCCTGCCCATCAGGGCTTAAGCTGTTTGCCCACGACTCATGTCACAACCTGTCCTGCTGCCCCCCACACCTTTCACAGTATGAGGGTGCCTGGGCAGAGCAGCCCAGAATGAGAGATGGCACATTTCCTTCTGGTGGAGTTGGAAGGGATTCTGCTCATTCCCACAGGAATTTTTGAAGTAGACACATAATAGACAAGCCTTCTGCTTTCCTTTTATGATTTGTATCATTATCTTCTGCTGATCTTCCTGCCCCTACATTTTCTGTACTTAAAGTTAAGCTCACAGGCCCTACTTGTGTATGTGTCAAATAATCCCTTTAAACAAGCAGAATGTCCTGGAGCAGTGAGATTTTCTGGTTGTGTTGCCATCCATTGCAGGAATCCCTGATTGGAAGGGATTTGAAGAACACTAAAACAACAAGAGGCTTGAGAGCTCAAAGTCTATTGAAAACCTCTGAAAAGTTCTGTTTAATAGAGTAAAATGAGGTGGCAAAGTCCTTGAATATCTATAGCTTTTGGCAAAGTATGATACAATGTGGGAAGAGATGTATTTAGAGTAGGCCTAAAAACCTTGAGTTTTCATTTATAATAGCTTTAAGTGCATTCAGCTGCATATTTGTGGCAAATTGCTTCAAAGACAACAAGCAAAGGAAAACACAGGCTTGTTCAAGAATCATTCCCAAACAGCAAAAATCTATGGGTTAGGGAATAGTCTTCACAAGGGAACAAGTATGTGCATTGATGCCACACTGACTCTGCCATCCATTATAAGATTACAGGTGCGAGGTGAAACACTCATTTTGACCTTTGTGCACTGCAATCAGATTTTTGAAAAAAAAAGACTCTTTTTCCCCAGGATTCTGCCTTATTTTGTAATGTGCAATGGACAGGGTTATCCACAGGGACCTTGCCTCCTTCCTTCACTGATAAGATAAAAAGCAAAAAACCTTCCAATAAAACCAAGATGGGTTTGTGGCCAAGAACCTTCCTGTGGAAGCTGCAGCCAGTGCCAAATACCTTTGTATGAGATGATAAGGTGATGTGATTGCTGGCTGCTGCTGCTGCTGCTCAGTGTCAGCAGCGAGTGCTCTGATGGTGACTGCTGGTCTGAGCTGTTCTTGCCCTGACATGGCACTCCCAGGCTGCTGCTGCCGGCACTGAGGACAAAGCCCCTTCCTAATCCTGACAGCATCATGACATGCTTTAAATGAACTCACCTGAAACAAAAGCAAAAGCCATGATTTCTGCTAAACTTCAGTTTTCTGGTACAACTGCACTGGGAAGGAGTGACACACCATGTTTTATCAGGAGACTTTGTTTATGAGCAACCATCAGCAGACTGGGAATGCACCACTGGAAATCCACCCCCAGCACCCAGCCTAAATCTTAGCAGAGCTGGTATAACAAGACCAGAGAGATTTAGAGCTGCCTCACATTAATAAATCCTGTGCAAATTCTACCTGTGTCACGCACACTTAAAATCAACGGTGAACTTAATCTCCACTACAGCTGGATATTGATTTACCTACATCAACTTAAATTCCAATATAGTAAATCGAGAGCTCCCTAGAACTGACATAAAAATGCAGGTTAAAGGCTCTTGTCCTAAGAAAAAATAATTTTAGCAGGATTAATTATTTTTGCCTGAGTTTCCCTCGGGGCATAGTTGGAAAATCACAAGCAGGCAGGTTAATTCCTTAAGGCATGTAAGAGTCAACAGCAACCCTGAAAGAAGAAACCTCCAGGAGAGGCTGGAAAAGCAGAAGGTAGCACATACCACTGTGTCCTGTAAAGCTCAGCTGTCCCTGTTTTCATATGGCCACGTGTATGTGGGCATGTGAATTCTGTCACTTTCCTGCCAGACTAAAATAAAGTAACTGAAGCCACTTGCATCAGCAGTCTGAGGTTAAATTAAACCATTGGGGGACCTGGAGAGGACCAGATTCTGTGCCAGCTTGTAGTGGAAAATTTTTAGAGTGTCTGAGGCAAGGAATATTAATAAGAAAATCAGAAGAGTGGATGCATGCAAATGTCAATGATGCATAGTAAGAGGCAGATTGTTTCCTAGCAACACAGGCTTTAGGCTGGTTAGTTTTGGTTAGCATTTTCTGACTAATAGCTGCAATTTGTATCTGTATTGCTGCTCACTTGCCTACCTGTGCTGAGAGAAAAAGCAATGGAGAGCACAAGGTAGGATCTGTTTGTGCCAGGCTGTGTTTGCAGGTAAGAACTCTGCATGTGGGGGACCTGCCAGCAGTCCAAAAACGGATGATTTCAAAGTGTCTCTTCAGAGGCCCATTTCTGCCATGTGTGAACTAGCTCTGACCTTGTGCTTCAGGCAGCTGAGCCAGGGCACGAGTTTCACCCCCACTGCATTTTGGCTCTTCCCTCCTCCCCATCTCTATTCCACAGTACCATGTGCTCCAGGAATACCCTATGGCTTATTCTCTCAGTATCACCACTGAGAGACCCTTGACTTCACTGGTAACAGGGCAGAGCCCTTTTATTTATTTATGGATTCTGTCTGTGGCTTTATTTACACCATATCCTTAGAGAATAGTGTAGAAAAACAGCTCCTCTGTGTGTGTGTGTTGATGTGTGTGTTATGTACAGGTCCTGGCATACTGGGACCTCTGCTCACCTATTGCAAGGTAAATAATTAATGATTATATGTCTGTTAGAAATCTTTTCTGAAGATATTTGACAAATGCCTTGCACTGCTAGGGTGCTACAAAAGCAACTCCAAATAAAACCCCCAATCATCCCTTTAAGACAGTGTTTGTGATCAATATGGGCTTGATACCAGTGTCAGCTCAAGGGGTGATCTGGGCTTTCCACACAGACACTTTGGAACAAGCTCTGCTTTCTCCATACAGACCCTGCTGACTTCTCCCCAGCCTGTCAGTACTTCCAGTGCTCAGCCTCCCTCATTCTCCTGGAGAGCTCCATGTGTTTTAAGTCCAGTTTCCTTTCTGCAGGAGGAAAGAATGTGAGAGATGTTTTAGAGAGCATGTGAGTTTTCACGTCCTTAATTCCTCTGTGCTGTGGAGAGGAAAAAATTCACCCAGTTTATACAAATGCTGTGGAGCAATTGCTGTAACAGAGGCAGCACAGTCAGGGAGACCAGTTGTGGCATTCCAAATGAAATGGGCTTGCAGTCCTCTATCCTCCACTGATCTGTCTGCAGCTCCAAGTGTTTAAAGCCAAGGACCAGATTTTTACCAGTCCATGATGTCCCTAGTGGGGACAGCACCAGGTCCTCTGTCTCATTACTTTCCTCAAGAGGAAGGTTTTAGAATAAGACTCAGCCACTAGAAAAATCACACAGGAGGATTAGTCTGAGAAGTGCCCAGCCATGAAAAAAGCTTATGCCAACACCTGAACTTTACTAGGAAAAGTGTAGTACATCCAAAAGTCATTAAGCCACTGGAAATGAGGTCTCATTCCGTGCATGGGACTGAATATTTATGTTCTATATCCAGTTTTTGTCTGCCATGAAAAGCTGTAAGAGGAATGCAGGTTTTTGATGTACAAAGAAAGCAAGAAGAGGGAGAAGAGACTTCACTTATTTGGGTTATTTAAAACTCAGCAGTATTTGTTAACAGCTGTTCAACTTGAACAAGCAACCTCTCTGAAGGAGTCAGCACTGCTCCTCCTTCACTGCAGAGCTGGGAAAGTGCCCATCCACATCCATGAGTCATCGAGACAGGCTTCCAACAAAGGCTGCTCTGGCTAGCTGCAAGTAGATGAGAAAGAGGAGAGAGGGACCACAGAACTCTTTATTTCCCTTTCTGCCTGGGTTTAGAAAGGCTGAAGAACAGAAACAGTCAGCAGGAATGTATCCAACTGTGACAGCCAGACCCCAACACACAGAAATTCACTCTAAAACCTTGACCTACCTTATCCGAGCTCACCAACATGAATATCTGCCACATTATACTTTTCACAGATCTTTGGAAGGGGATGTTGCAAAGCTGGGAAGGCTTGCACACTCCTAGAAACCCATGGAAGTACAAGGCACAATTATGCTAGGGATGTTGACCACCACAAGCCACTGGCTAGAATCACAGGACTCCCTCTTCCATGGGGTAAAACAGGTGGCAAAGGAAAGGGCAGAGTAGTGCCAGACTCACTTGTAATGGATGTTGTAAATGTGCAAATAATGGATTTTCAAGAAGATATTGAATGATGTTGTTTCTATTTAGCAATGTTTTGTTTAACTTTGTACCTATAATAAATCCTCAAGGTTAAATCTTGGATTGTGTCAGTCACATGAGCAAACATAATGAATGTACAATTAAATGAATTAATGAGTAATGTGAGACAGCAAGGAAGCTCTCCTTTTCATGGTAGAATGCATCCCCTGAAAACAGCAGGGGTTTCCTACTAGCTTTTACCATACAGAGAAGGCAAAGAGACCACCTGTGGTTCTAAATCAAGAATGAGACTCTTCCAGCTCTACCCATTTAGTCTGTCCCACCAGGACCCATGATGGATAAGCACTCTTCAGCACAGGGGCAGGAGGCTGATCTACAGGAACCTTTGCTTATCTCCTGGCCAGACTGATTCACTGTTTCTCTGCACCCTAGGAAATTCCTCTTGGTTTGACTGTAATTTCTTCAAGTAGATTTTGTCTTTTTGCTCAGTGGTTGAACAGCACTCAGAGGAATAATCTCTGGGCATGAGAACAGGCCAGGAAAATCCCCAAAAGGTAACCTGGGAAAATCCAGAGCTGAAAATTCAGCATATACCTTTCTCCAAAGGGCAGACTCCTGCGATTGATTGGTGCTGCAGATGTCTCTGCAGATGTCTCTGCTGAAGTTGGCCCAAAGTTCCGTCTCTGCGGAGCGGGGTTTGTCCCTCTCGAGCTGCCAAAAGCAGCACACCTCCTCAGCAGCTCCTCTGGGAAGGCTTCAAGGATTCCCCTCCTGCTTCCACAGAAGTGAGGCGTCCCTGCAGCACGACTGATTAACATCAGAGCAGGAGGGATTTTACACCAAACTGCCTGACTGCACAGCCCTCCTGTGGCTCAGGAGGTGGGATCAGTCGATGTAATGTGTCCCAACTGCCCGGGCCCCGGGTCTGCCATGAATGAGAAGCGGTTTGGTCTGCAAAAAAACGTGTAGTTTTGCACAGAAGTGACAGCTGTTATTTCAGAGGCAGCTCTCTGGGTCCAGGTCATTAAAACCAGAGCATCACAAAGTAAAATCATTGGGTGTCTGAAATTCCTCGGAAGCCCTGAAGCTGACTCTGAGGAGTGCAGCTGTTTGTTCATCAGCACAGCAGCTCCCTCCTCTGCACCCTTGGCCTTTCCCAGCTTCCTCTGTAAAGGTGGAAGGGAATTTCAGTGTTATCTATTCAGTCATCAGCTGATGAGCTGCCAACAGCTCTGTTAATTTTCCTCTGCTGTAATAGGCAGTTTAGGGCCCCAGCCAATGACCAGGGAGGCTGCTGGAAGGAGTCCCACTGATTTCAATGGCTGTCCAAAAACACACAGCCATATTTGCTGAAAATGAAGCACAGATCCTCCAAATTGATCCTCCAAATTTGGTTCTCACAGGCCACAGGACTGTCATCTGTTATTCATAATTATCATTATTATTGTCATTACTGGATTTGAATTAATGCCCGTGAGTGCAGATGGGCAGAGATTTTTACTGAGCACCAATTCTGTCATTTAACTAGGACTTTATCAGAACTTAAAACAAAGAAGAATGTTTCCAGATGCCATTCTTTCCCCTTGCATCCCCACAGCTGCTGGCCAGCTATGATGTCCACAGCAAAAGCTGAATTTCTCTAAATGAATTGTAAAAGCTGTCAAAAAATTCTTTACATACAGCAAGAAAATAAAAATCTTAAGCTGAACAGAAGAGCCTGCCAAAGGAATATTAACAAGTTAGCTAAAGACAAGGATCATTAACATTTAAAAAAAATATGACTGCTCTGTAGTTTAAAGAAGCACTGTAATTTGAGCTTTATAGATAACAGTGGGATTGTGGGAAAGGAAGTAGTTCTGTCAGCTCTGCATGAATCCTATTAACACTTTTTTTTTTTAATAAAAGGAGCTCAAAATCTATCACCACTTTGATCTCAGTTCAATAACACTAATCTTAGTGTTGGTTTTAACATGGACATTTAATTGTGTTTAATCACCTTCTGCAAAAATCAATTTAATTGACATGATACTGACCAGGACTGGTCAGCAGAGATAAGAGCTGTGTTCTAGCTACTCCATCCTATTACACTCATCTCTAAGCAGGCAACTAATTAATGTGGTTATCCTCAGAACACCCTTGGGAGGAAGGGAAAATGCTGCTCCTATTTGTTTTTTGGTTTGTTTTTTTTTTCTAAATGAAGAACTCAGGGAACAAAATTAAATGGCTTCCACAAGATCACACAGTAAATCTCTGACAGTGCACAAAATGAACTCCTTGTTTCTAGCTGGCACCCTCATGCCTAAATCTATTCTTTGCCTAAAATTAGGACATTTTTCACTATCTAATCTGATGCTGGTCATAAACCTGTTGTGATAGTAGTCTCTTCTTAAACTGCTAGTTAAAACAGCCCTCAGTTTTCATAGAATCATGGAACTGTTCAGGTTGGAAAAGGTCTCTAAGAACAAAATTAAAACAGCAGCAGTGCTCACTATGACCCCAAGTGCCACATTTACACACCTTTTGAAAACTTCCAGGGATGGTGATTCCAATGCCTGACCTCCCTTTCAGCAAAGAATTTGTTCCTAATATCTAATTCTAATCTAAACCTTCCCTCACACAACTTGAGGCCATTTCCTCTCACCCTTTTGTAGTGATCTTGCCCTGTGGAGTATGAACTTCGTGGCAGTGCTTAATGAACACAAGGTTTTCCACTCAGAGCACAAAAGTAAATTTCAGGCATATTTTACCATGAAGTTTGCTTGCAAAGCTCTGAGCTTGCCTCATGGTATGCTCTGTAATTCATGTCACAACTTAGATCTGCATTACTAACCAAAACATTTTGCATTTAAAGAGCATCCTCCTGCCAAGGATCTCAGCACACTCCCTATCTATTATTAAAATCTTTCAACTTTCCTGCAGAGTGAACTTGACATCGTTTAAGAGATGGAAAAACTGAAACACAGAGAGGAAAAAAGGACAAAAATGTGCGGATGTGAACTTTTACTGTGGGAAATAAAAAAGTGGTAAATATATTTGAAAGTTCTCAGGCTTGACAAGAGTAATAAAGTTGTTTAGCCAACTTTGATCATCACAGATGTGTCCAAAGATGATACTGCCTGACACAGTCAACAGCAATTCCCCAAACAGCAATGAGAATATTGCATAATTTTTGTTTTATTAACACCAAGTGTACATACAATTATCTGTGGCATGTGCTTATAACTCCACAGTAATTCATACAAATTTGATTTTCCTAATAGCCAAATTTCAACAAAGCTTTGTCAAAGGTTACTTGTGCCAGCTCTCTGTTCTAGCCTTGCAGTGTGTTTGCGGTGTTTAATTGGCCTTCAGGGCCTCCTTGCTCCTGTCAAGAATAATTCACAACTGGTTGAGTGGCAGCAGAGACTAAAAGTACCAGAGTGAGCTGAAAAAGCTTCCTGTTTTCAGGACAACATTGTTTTCAGTGGAATCGTGGCAGATTCCCTTGGGATGCTTCAGTGTGGGTGAGTAGCTCACTCAAGGAGCACTGATCAATGCCCCAGGTACAGGTTGGCAGTTTAGTTCTTCAGGTTGTAAGAAAATAAATTTTTTCCTACATTGTGACTCAAGTTTGTGATGTGGAGTGCAAAATAGGTGATTTATTTTGAAAGCACTCTAAGATTTTTCAAGAAAAGGAAGAAAATTACCTTTCTTGATTTACAATCAAAATCAGAGATGTTTAATATACTTTAATATACTTTATGTCTTCTAAAACATAAACCAATCCTTGGATACTCTCTAGTAAGCACTCTGGTGTGAGTAAAAGAAAATTAATCTGGCTTCAACTTTGCTGCCAACCTACCGAGCTGCCAAGCGGACTGAATGCTGCAGAGAAGTTGTAGCACTGCGATTTCATGCGGCAGTTGTGCCACCTACAGGCAGTGAGAGCAGCTCTACAAGGAGTTTGCCGGCCAAACTTTCGGTGTACTTCTTTTATTTGGTCAGCTGAGGGATCCACAGCAGTCAGCACCGATCTTTGACCCATGAAAATATTTTATTCCACTTATTCTATATTAAGACAAGTAGTTAACTAATCTGACCCGGTATCTGAGCTTGCTTTTTCCCTATCATTTATATACTGTGGTTATGAAGCAAGGATACTGAAATCGATTTTATCAAGTGACTTTTGTAACGGGTGGCAAGTGTTAGAGCAAAGGCAGAAATAGCTACAGCCTCCATCAAAGCCCAGCAGCTTCGGATGTGACACACAGACAGACCCTCCAACACCATGTGTGCCCCAAATAAGCACTGTGACAAATAATGATGGTGTAATTACTTTGAGGGGGTTGGACAAGGAGCTTGAAAAGCCTCTTTTTATGCAAAGTGAGGGAGATGGAAGTTTCTTAACAGAGATGACAGTACCTCCAGTAAGACTGTGCAGTCTTGCACCTCTGTCTTGAAGAAGGAACTGTTTTCAAAGCTGGAGTGAAGTGCCACACAGAGGATTCCTGTCCAGGTCCCCCACAGCCAGTCTCTCACAAAGCTCTCCTGAGAATCCTGGCCACTGCACTGGCTCTGCTCACATCCCCAGGACAGAGCTGATCTCAGGCCACAGTCTTGCAGCTGCCATCTCGTCTCCTCAGAGCTTTCTTTTCTGAGAATTAAGTCAGAACACACATAAGATAGTTTAAAGAAATTCTCTCATCCCTCTTACCTCACCCCAAGGGACATTTTAGAGGACATTTAAAACTGCAAAACGTCTCTGTTCAATAGAGACACTTGGTTCCACTTTAGAAGGCTTTCAGTACTCAAAGGGGAGTTGTGAGAAAGATGGGGACAGAGTTTTTAGAAGGGCCTGATGCAAAAGGTGATTTGTTTATATGAAAAGAGAGTTGATTTGTACTAAATACAAGGATTAGATATGAGGATATAAGGCTGCTCTGGTTTTTGCATGGCTGAGAGATGTGCAACAGCCCAGAGGAGAGCGGACAGCTCTGGCACTGTGAAAAGTTTGTGCTACTGCTTTTTCAGCTGGGAAACAGTACTAAGGAGCTTCCATCAGAGAACCCATCTAATTCTGAGCTGAGTTTGATTGCATGGTGGGTGTTTTTTGGATGTAGCTGCCTGGAGATGTGCAGGACTCCAGGCAGACTGGGGCTGGATTTTTCTTCTCTTCCCAGCTCAGAGAAGTAGCTCTCACAGAGGTGTGCAAGATCAAATTCCCTTGCATCCTGAATCCAGGCTGCTGCCTCCACTTTTTATTTAGAGGTGAGTTGTTGCCCCATCTATCAGCTCACTCAAGATCAGTGCAGCCTCTGAACTTCCCATTAGATAAGAACAACTCCCAAAAAGATAGGAAGGGCACAGACAGACAAAGGCTTTTCACTCCTCAGCAAACACCAGTTGCCACCACAAACCTCTGCCAAGGCATTTCTTGCCTGCTGCCACTCAGGTTTGCTTACACATGGCAGGGACATTAACTGCTTTAGTTAAGATAAGCAGAACTGCTGTGTGTCCATAGGGACATGTCCATGGCACAACAACAACTGGAAAACAGCTGTGGATGTGCTTAGCTGCATAGGAGGTGTTACCAGTGTGGCCACAAGCACCTTTTAATGCACAGATTACACATTCTGGCTTGTGTTCTAAATACTAGTATATTGATATAAATGGTGCAACTGGTATTAGGATTTGGAAGAAAGCACAAGAAAAATATTCTTGGTCTCTGTATTGGGGCTTCTGTTTTTCTTTACCCTTCTATCTTCAGTGTCTCTTCACAGACTCCTTTCTCTTTTCCTTTGCCAAAAGCATCACTTGGAAGCCCTCCCCCCCTACTTCTACAACACCTTTTTCCAGTCTGCACAGCTCTCTCCTGCCCACTTCTACTCTTTTTCTCTTTTCATTCCTCCATTTACAAGAGAAGACAGAAAGGAGCTGCTATAGTTTGGACATGCTCCAAAAGTATTGTTTCCAGCTTTAAAAGCTTTTCCTTGTCATGCTGCCGTCATCTCCAGAGCTTGGACTGCTGGCATCTGAGCTCCAGCCTTTGGTCACCTTCAGCAAGTTCAGTTACCCAAAGGACGATTGTCCCATGACCTGGGACAGAAAATTCCTTTGTGACTCCAAGTAACAGCTCTCACCTCGATGTGATCTTGGTCCATTCCTTTAATCTTCAACATGTCATATATAAAGCAGGATAAGGACAATCTTTGCTTCAGAACAATGCAGTGAGATGGCGCAGAGGGCTATTTAGACTCCCTATGGAAATGAGATGCAAACGAGCACCCAAACCTACACAAGTGCTGTCACCTGCACAGTGTGAGGCTGCAAACATGAAGTGGCCTGTGCTGTGATAACTTTGCAGTTCCTTTTATGGGGCCACACGAAATCTGAGGAGCCTTCTGCACAACGACTCTGGCCAGGGTGAAGTTCTGAGTGAATGATGCTGGTTTCCCCAGGAATGATTAGAGATTTTTTTTCTTCCCTGTCCTGTGGCATTGAGGATGGATTTCTCCAACAGCAGTGAAGCATTTTGAGACACTGAGCTTTGCTTCCAGACATTGGTCATGCCTTGTTAGATGATGCAAAACCAGCACTTCAGCTCAACCTGCAGCACTACATATAGAGATATTTCTGTAATACAGGAAGGTTGGACACTAGGAGGAATTTCTTCACAGAAAGGATGATTAGACTTTGGAACAGGCTGCCTAGGGAGGTGGTGGAGTCACAGTCCCAAGGAAAGCTTGGATGTGGCACTCAGGTTTGGTTGACATGGTGTTGACATGGTGACTCAGCCTTAGGTTGGATTCGATGATCTCAGAGGTCCTTTCCAACCGAATGGAAAAGGCTGGAAAAGGTTCTGTGATTCACAACTTCTCCCTGCATGTGCTTCATTGCCAGCAATTAAACGGCGAGAGGCGCCACGGACACAGACCACACACAGAGCTGCTGCTTTCCCCACTTTAATTTCTCTGTTTTCTAATTCCTGCACTTTAACTTCTCTTTTCTCGCCGCCCCAAACAAACCAACCCTCACGAGCACAGCCCCGCCAAAAGCGCCGCTTCCCGCCAAAAGCCCCGCGCCTCGCGCGCGCAGTCTGCCCCCGTTGCTATGCGCGATGACGCCCCTCGCCCCGCTTTTTTTCATTGGCTGCTCCGCCGGTGACGTAGAAGCGCGGCGCCGGATTGGCTGGGAGCGGGCGCGCGCGGGGCACGTCGGGGAGGGAGGGGCCGATGGCGGCCATCGGGGTCCACCTGGGCGCCACCTGTGCCTGCGCCGCCGTGTACAAGGTGAGGGCCGCGGGCCGCTCGGGTGGCTCGGTCCGCAGGTCTCCGTCGCTCGGAGCTGTCCTCTCGGCCGTGAAGCTCCCAGGGGCGGCTCACGGCTGTGCCTCTCTTTCTCCGCAGGATGGCCGCGCCGACGTGGTGGCCAACGACGCCGGGGACAGGGTCACTCCCGCGGTCGTGGCGTTCTCGGAGAGCGAGGAGGTGAGGCTGCCCCTCCGCGGGGTGGTGTGGGGAGGAGGAACGGAGTGGGCTCTGTCTGCTACTCGGTTTCTCCTTTTCTCCCCCTTTATTTCTCATTCAGGTTGTTGGCTTAGCTGCGAAGCAAAGTAGGATAAGAAATATTTCAAACACTGTGGTGAAAGTCAAGCAGATCCTGGGGCGGAGGTAAGAGAACGGGCGGGAAAGGGGCGGTGAGAAATTTTTCTATTGGAGCTGATTTAACGTCTCAGCACTAATACTGAAGACATCTCTTTAAAAAAAATCATTCTGTTGTCGTAGAGTTACAGAATGGTTTTGTTTGGAAGGGATTTTAATGGTCACCTCGTTCCAGCCACCGTGCCTTGGGCAGGGACACCTTCCCCTAGAACCAGGCTGATATTATGAACTTCGTAGCTTATATTTCATTACAGCAGCAAAGAGATGCCTCTGGAAATGGAAAAGTAGAGCAGAAACATTGTATTTTATATCTGCATTTGTCTCTGAAAATTAAATTGTGAGATATAGTAGCAAGTTGCATGTATGCTTTTCCTGCATACTTAAGTTTCTTAACTACAGAGTTTTGTTTCCTGCCTGCTTTCCTCTGTGTAAAATCTGCTATGGTTTTGTTTGCGTGAAACTTTCTGTTGCTTTTATTGCAATCGTGAAACTACTGATTCGTGCCTGTTGTGATTCCTCTGGTGTGGTTCTGTTCCTGTTGTGATGCCTGTTAGTGGGCCTGTGAGAATTTGCACTGGCAATTATAGTGGCACTAGAACTGCACCTCTTGAGTTGGATTTAACATCAGAGATGTGACAGTTTTAGCAATGACCCAGCTGTGTGTTACAGCCCTTTCATTGACAGGAGCCAACAAGATATGGTCCATTCTGGTGTATTTCTCAGCAATTTTCAGATGCAGGACTTTACTGAAATCTTTATAATGGTGGTGGGGCATAGCAGGTTAAAACAACGTGTTGGCTTTTCCTTTTCCCTAAGTAGTAGGTATTTTTTCAGTCATAGGTTTTGGGGAAAGGAGGATGGATGAAAGATGCCAACAGGCAGAACTGTTGGGGTTGGTTTTACTCCATATATGTGTCTGTAGAGTGAAAACAGGATTTTTTGGTTTAAGTATAGCTAGATGTGTTGGAGATGTTAGAAGACATATCAGCAAGATGAATTTGTGCAATTAACCTTGAACATGTGATTATTTTAATATTTTTATTTTTTTCCGGGCAGCTCTGGTGACCCTCAAGCAAAGAAATATATTACAGAAAGCAAATGCTCTGTAAGTATGATAATTTGTATCATTTTATTCTTTTCTTGTCATTGTTTGGGCCATACCATGTCCATGTCCTGCAGGGATCAGCTCTCATCATGTGAGGTCCCTTTGCTGCTATGTGCAGTGTTTCTGTTTTTATCCAGTAGATAACCATGCTCTGAGATCTGCCAGCATAATATAGCTACAACAGAAAAAAATTTATCTCTTGGCCATTCTCTAAAAGGATGAATCCTGATGTATTTAGGTAGTAGTATTGTGTTTTTTCTTAGAGCTGGTAGAAGATACTCGGGTTGCAGCACATTGTGATAAAAACCTTTAACCACTTGATTTAATGTCAGTAGTTAATTTGCATAAGACTGTGCTTGTTACTAGAAAATTTTACAAAAGAGGAGAAAAATTATCTTAGAACATGTATTCATAAAGAAGAAGTTTTTCTCTGGGTCTTGATTGTTCTTAATGGTGTGATTTTATAAATAGCTGGGTTTTTTCTTACAGGATATGACCAGGAGTGTACTTTCATTCTAAACATTGCTTTTGTACTAAGGAAAACTCAATAGAAAAGGGAAGCCTGGACTCTTTAAGTCCTTGAATGTTACTGTTGTGTCTATCAGATCCTACAAGTGTTTTTGTGATCTTTGATAAGCATCTTGAAAGCATTTATTCCTTAGTAGTAGAGTACTAATGCAGAGAGTATTTACACAGTCCAGTGCTTTTTACTTTAAACAGAACAAAGTTAAACATTACTTTTTGTTATTAACTAAATTACTGTCTAGCAAAGGTGTGTTGGTTTTGCTTACAGGTAATTGAGAAGAATGGAAAACTTCAGTATGAAATAGATAACAAACTCATCAACCCAGAAGATGTGGCAAAACTAATTTTCAGTAAAATGAAAGGTACATAATAATTATATTTATAACATGTTTTAGCTTTTTAAGCTGTCCTTGTATTTTCTGGAAATAGAAAAGTAGAGAAGTATTTTTAAGATGTCATTTTTTTGATTTGTTTTTTGCTTTTACTCACCATGCTCTACTTGTGTTTATAAACAGAGACTGCCCAGTCTGCATTGGGTTCAGATGTGAATGATGTTGTTGTCACAGTACCATTTGATTTTGGAGAGAATCAGAAAAATGCCCTTGGGTAAGAGCACTGAGGTTTTTCACTTTTTTTATGTGCGTAAAGCAGATGGGCTGGAGGATCAGCAATGTGAATTCTGCTACTGGACTTCAGCTTGTGACCATCAGTCAAGATACTAGGATGGTATTTAAACTGGGAAAATATGAAAGCAAGAGATTAAATCCCGAGTTGAGAAACTTTCAGTGGAATTCACTGATGTCACCAAAAGGAAATTCTGAACCACTAAAGTGACAGAATTGTGATTTCAAGGATAGAACATCAGTCTAGATCAGGATATTCAGTGACCCCTTTGAAATGCAAGTAGTTTCTCACCCTGCTCCATAATTTCCCCTCCCTGCCCTTCACACTCCCCAAACCAAGTGGTGCTGCTTGGCCTGTTGAGGTCTGCTTTGTCAGAGCACAGGTGTGGAATACATACCAGGTTTCTACTTTGAAATTCTGTTTGGAAACACTTCTGCTCTAACAGTTAGTTCCTCTGTATGAAAACATAGTAAGTATGCTTAAAGCTGAGCATAAATGGCAGCATCTCTTTCTGATTTTTTTTTTGATTTGTAGAAGCCCTTACATTTAACAGTCATAAAATAAGTAAAGCATGCCTAAAAGTAGGTCAGAAAACAGTGAGCTGGGGATTTGCAGTGTCCATAATGAAACATTGTATTGCTCGGGGATAACTTGAAAGTGGAGGAAAACAAATTGTGGGGTAGTCCCAGGGTTACTGAAGTTTCAAGAAAATACGCAAGGAAAATGTTATAAGTGAGGCACAGTAAATTCATTTTGAAGTAAATCAGTTTTCTTGGTGTGTTAGCTGTTGAAATAATGTATGAAGAACTTTTAATACCACACCTGAAGATAAGTTACCAAGTTTGATTTAGGGTGGGGCTTTAAATTTTTTAATTGAGGGATGGGTTGCAGTTTTTCTGGGCTGTGTAGACTGAGAGACCAGTGTTTTCTTTGACAACAAGCACACAGCAGATCCAATTACCTGAAGAACACAGTAGCAACTGAGCTTCTTGGTACTTTTCCAGTCATTCAGTTTTGTTAATACCATGCTATAAACAAGGTCTGATGAGGTGGCACACGCAGTTCAGGTGAAATCTTAATAGTGTGTGACTATAGTGAGACCATTAAAGTAAAATGAAATGCTGTTATGGCTCGTTGCAGGGAAGCAGCTGCAGCTGCTGGGTTCAATGTTATGAGATTAATTCATGAACCATCTGCAGCTCTCCTTGCTTATGGAATTGGCCAAGATTCACCCACTGGGAAAAGGTAAAATCCTAATATTTTACTTCTTTTTAAGCTGCTGTACTTAAATCCTGAGAAATCTTAAATGAGAAAATGCTGTGTTGCCTTAGCGTAAGGCTTGTTTTGCTTTTTTTCTCTCAATTAAGACAAGAAGCATTTAGAAGCTGCAATTTTATAGTGTTTTAAATCCCTTTGTTTTGGTCTTTATATTTTGAGAATTGTCTTTAAAGATTTGTCCCCAGTTTCTGACTTTAATAAGCTGATTGGCTTGAAGAAAAATGCATTCCTTTTTTAAACATATTTTGGCATAGCTGGTTTTAACTGTGGGAGATGGGATCATTTTACATGTGCTGGAAGAACTAAAGCAGAGTTCCTGAGTTCAGTAGGTGCATTTGGTTGTCTTTATGAATGTACAGATAATTCACCTTCAAAATAGCAAAGACTGATGTCAGTTTGAGCTTTTTTGTTTGTGTTTGGTGTTTCTTTACCATTCTCATACACTTTTTGCCTGATTAAAACCTGTATACATGGTAGTAATCTTGACAGTGTGTCAAAATTAATGCTACTTTCAATATTTTTTTGATGTGGCAGCAACGTGCTGGTTTATAAACTGGGTGGAACATCACTTTCTATCACAGTCATAGAAGTAAACAGTGGAATATATCGTGTGCTTGCTACAAACACAGATGACAGCATTGGTGGAGTTTGCTTCACAGAAGCTCTAGCTCAACACTTAGCTTCTGAATTTCAGAGGTAAGACTTGAATTCTAAGTATGTTGCTGTTAGGACAGGAACTTCATTATCTGGTGCTTGCTGTAAAGAAAACAATCTAGCAGACTGTCTGTGGGTGAAATGGTTCAAGTAACGATGGTGTTAAAGGAACAATCAGTTGTTTGGGGCTGAGGAGGAAGACTGGGAAATGCCTGGGTTTGTGTGGGTGTTGCTTGAAGCTGGTATTGAACTATAAGGGCTCAGCCATGAACTCTGCTCTGTTGAAGTATGTGCAAACTTATAGTGGTGTTGTAGTTAATACTGAAATGTTTACCAGAAAAATTTCAAGAGCTCTAACCTGTTTTTCCTTTCAGAAGGAGTTATCAGTCCCAATTCCTGCCTCTTTAAACTGGTATCATCTTTTTTTTTTTTAAATACAGGTCTTGTAAACATGATATTAGAGGAAATCCCAGAGCCATGATGAAGTTAATGAACAGTGCTGATATTGCAAAACATTCTTTATCAACCCTGGGAAGTGCAAACTGTTTTGTAGATTCACTGTATGATGGATTAGATTTTGATTGCAATGTGTCCAGGTAAGGCAGATCTTGAAGTTACTGAAATCTTTCTAGGTGCTGTTATGGACGTTCAGTAAACTTTGATTTCTGGTGGCATTTATTTTCGAGAAGGAAGTAAGATTGAAGGCAGATTTGTTGTTTCCTATTGATGCTGCAATCTGTAGTGGTCAGGGCAGTCACACTAACAGTGTTGCCTAATGGTTAGAAAATAAAGTGTGAAAAGGCACAAGGACAGCCCATCTTTGGAGTCTGGTTGTTGGTGGGAGGGGAATAGATACTGTAATGAATCAAGGTGGCTGTTTCCTCCCCCTTATTGTTTTTGTTGTACATTCCTTAAAGAAAAGACAGCTTGTGGACTCTTCATCTAAATGAGATCCAGAATGAGAGGATTGCTGGAAGTCTTGATGTTGCCTCTCAGTGACAGCTGGAGTAGAAAGATGTTTTCTTGTCTTTTGTTCATGCTACTGTGTCCTACTCAGTCTCTTTTCCCTTGGGATGGTCTCTTACTGAGATTTTTCGCTCACTTTGATTGCTCTTCCAGACAGCAACAGCTTTAGCAAAATGAAAGAGACTTTTCCATTCCAGAACTCCAGCAGTTGGAGCTGCTAAAATAAGGCACAGCATGTTTGAAAGTGGGAGAAGCAATACAGTATAACTGGGGTTGGCTCACTTTTGGATCAGGATGCCTGTGGATCAGTGTTGCACACTTTGATTTGTTGTATTCGTGCAGAGTAGAACTTCCTCTGCAGAGATGAAAGAGACAAAGGCAAACACAAGTTTGTTTTTTAATTTGCTTAATCTGCTCCCTGTATGAAAATCAGGACACAGCCTGATTTACCTCTAAAAATTGACTCTTTGTATCAATTTTAAATGTCATGAAGCAGTTCCAGGATTTTTATTTATTTTTTCACACAAGTCAAGACAGCAATACTGGGTTTTGTCAAAACAACAATACTGTGGTTTTTTTTTCTCTAGAGTACACTGAAGAAGAATGAATGTGCTTTTTGTGTAGGTGGTCATGATGGAATTAATAGCACAGATACTTCCACAACAACAAAATCACTTGAAGACTAATAATGGGAAAATATGATTTTTTTGAAAATCCCTTATTACCAGCTGGAGAACTAAACTATATTCTGAAAATTACTGTTCTTCCTTTTCAGGTATTTGTCTTTAACAGATGAGATGATACTTTTTGAATGTTATTTTTTTTCTCTTCTAGGGCCAGGTTTGAACTTATCTGTTCTTCACTTTTTAGTAAATGTGTAGAAGCAATTAAAAGGCTCTTGCAGCAAGTCGGATTTACAGCAGATGATATTAATAAGGTAATAACAGAAATCATTTGTCTGTAGGATGCTTCATAATTCCACAAGAACAATACCTGTGGGGCCTGTTTGCCTTGCAGATGGAGATTTTAATGATATGTTTAAGCATTTTTAACTGGAATCCAACTGAATCTATAGACTCGAGAACTTTAGGACTGCTGTAGTTGCTTTCATTTCAGCTACTTGAAGTTAACTACAAGGTAGAGTCAAATTCAATTGTGTGTTTTTACTGCTGCATATTGAGTAGATGGGGGAGGATTTGTCTCTGTTTGGTGTATTTGTGTAATTCTGCCCAAATTCAGGCTGAGGAGTACCTTCCTTAAGTTCAGTCTGTGCACTTTGTTCTGCCTTCACTGAACTTGGGATAGGGTTTGCTGACGCTTCTGGAGAAAGGCAAAGTTTTGACTTAAAGTTAAATTGACTTAAATTGCTTCATGTCCACTTGGTGCATGTGTCCCCCCTTGCCAGATTAAAAACCACATAAGGTGCCAAACCAGGAGAGGGCTTCAATTCCAAAAATGGTGAGCAAGGCAGCAGACATTAGCAGTTTAATTCAAATGGTGCGTGCCTTGGTGTAAGAGAGGAAATTCTTCTCACCCCCTTTGTACCTGTGCATGGCAAATGGTGCTGCATTCATTGCTGGTGGAATTGGCTCATCAGGTCTGCAGCTAAAGCTGCCTGGTGCTTTCAGTGACACTTGGGGCCATTTCAGACTCTTAATTAGTGTTTGCTGTGTCACATCTCAGTTTCACTGGTGGATAATGAAGTATCCCAGACCATTTAGAGAACAGTTTTTGTTTTCTGGTGGCAGTGGTTCTTAGGTGGCTTTTTAGATTCTCATCTTGGGCCTTAATGCTTTGGATGAGGGACAGCAAACACTTTAAATGTAAAAATAAAAAAAATTCAGAGTAGTAAATTAGGTGTGTGTTTTACATGAGGAAATGTGGGAGTTAGCTTTATTTCCAGATCTGGCTGATTTTCAAAGTCACTGTAATAAGACTTGGACTTATGGATAAAACCTGACTTGCTCCTTCCTAGAGGTACATGGTGGAAGGCTGAGTGGCAAGCAGCACAAGTTACAACATGGGAAAATTTTAGATTCCAGAAAAGAAATTTGTAGTATGAGGGAAATCAGATGCTGAATTAAGGGCCTACAGAGTCAGTGGAATATGTTTCTGTGGAGGACAGATCCTGAGCAGCCTGTTGTAACTGTGCCTGTTCTGACCAGGAGGTTGGACTAGGAAGTCCCTTTCAACTTGATGTTCTTTTTGTGATGAATTTTTCAATTTGCAAAGTGTTACTTTATCTAGGTGATTCTTGCTATAAGGGAAATTTTTCAAAGACATCATATTTCCTTTCATTTCAAAACCAAAAGTATTAGAAGTCAACCAAAGATTACATCAATTTTTATTTAAACAACTGCAGATAATAAAATATCCCAGAGCAGTTTGCATTTCTGCACTGCAGGGTGTGACCTGTCTGTTTTATTTGACAGAATAAAGATTTGAAATAATTTTGATGTTTTCCAGGTAGTTCTTTGTGGTGGGTCTGCTCGAATCCCAAAGCTACAGCAGCTGATCAAAGATATTTTCCCAGCTGTGGAATTACTGAATTCAATTCCTCCAGATGAAGTTATTCCCATTGGTGCAGCCATAGAGGCAGGAATTCTGCTAGGGAAAGAAAATACTTTATTAGAAGAAGATGCTCTCATTGAGTGTTCTGCCAAAGATATTCTTCTTAAGGTAAGTCTAAAATTAGAATATTAGGAAATTTTACTGCTGCAGTGAATATGTAACTTAAATTATGTATGATTGTTGTTAGAGAAACAGCATTGTTTTATTTTTACTTCTGCAGATTTGCTATAGATCACCAGTACATGGTAACTTAGGTTTATTGACAAAAAAATGCCTGGAAAAACTGGATTTAAAGGGGAGATAGATTGTATCTTTCCTATGTTGTAATAGCTGGACTTCTCATTTGTAGGAATGTCGTGTTTTTTACTTGCCGTGATGGTAAATGTGACAGAGGGAATGAATGTTGGATTTCTTTTCTTGTAGAGCATTGTTGTAACACTTCCAGCTCAGTGAAGCACTTAAAGACATGAACTCTATTCTTGTTTTTCTTTTTTAAGGGAGTAGACGAGTCAGGGGCTGATAAATTCACAGTGCTGTTTCCATCGGGGACACCACTGCCAGCTCGAAGGCAGCACACCTTGCATGCTCCTGGAAATATTTCCTCAGTGTGCCTTGAGCTCTACGAGTCATTGGGGAAGAGTCCCATGAACGAAGAAGAGAAATTTGCCCAGGTGAGTCTGTGCACACTCGTGTGCTTTTTTAACAGCAGCCACCTGGAAATCAGTTGGACCTGGAAAAAAATGGAAACCAATCCCACCACTACCAAAACTTGTTAGAAAATGATAATGAAATGCATTTCTTTGGCATTGGTCTTGATTCATTCTTTTGTATGTGCATAGTATTCAAACACTTTGTAAAGGAACTGAAGTTTCCCCTTTGAATTCCTTAATGGCTGACAGGGTTTCACACTTGGCACTACTGTAATGAGATCACCTGGGATGAGAGATCTTTACCAGTTCTTCCAGCACAGATCCTCCAACACTTTAAAAACAAAACTGATGAGGAAAATGGCATAGCTGATGTGTTGATTACTTTTTGATCTTTCTAGATTGGACAGGATCTTGATACTAAATATTGAATTCAATTTATCACAGTGGTAAGATGAAAGGATTCTATCAAGTGTGGGTTTAAAGTTATTGGTTAGGAGTCAACCTACAGAGAGAACACACGTTTTTTGAAACAGTGATGATGTGTTTTCCTTGGAAAGCTTCAGGGAAGAGGCAGATGTGTCTGAAATTGATGGAATATTTAAGAAGACTTACTCCATCTTAATTCTGCCCAAATACCTTTAAAGGGGATAGGGAAGGGATGTTACCTAATAATTACAGTTCTGATCCTAAAGGACACTGTGGGAGTGATAGGTACTTCAGCTGTCTCAGGGATAGATCCTGAACCAAACCACTGAATCAATAGTGCAAATAGCTAAAAATACATGAATTTGCACATCTTGGCTGTTGTGTCACTTTCCTTGAACTGCTGTGCAAGAACTTGGAGAACCTGATTATAATCAAACTTTTTCTTTTAATAGATTGTACTACAGGATTTAGATAAAAAGGAGGACGGCCTACATGATATACTAACTGTTCTCACTATGAAAAGGTACCCAAAACAGTTGTTGTTCTGCTGTTTACCCTGCCATGTCACACTTCTGACAAGCAGTCTTTGCTCCTGTTACACAGTGTTTAATTTCATTTTGAGGAACTTCAGCATTTTATTGGTCACAGGACTGTACTGTCCTAGCAGGGGTACATCCTGTAGAAATGTGGGACTTCTGCAATACCTTTGGTGCTGTCATTGTTTGATTCCTAAAGAAACAAAGCTTGATACAATTGTGTAGGTTATTTTTAGCAACTTCTGAACAGTTGATCAGTTTAACCACACTTGAGAGCAGTCAGGATCTCAGACTTCTGTGAAGTGGGTTGGGAACTTTTGCTGAATGCCCATGCTTTTGGGAAAAACTGAAGGAGACTTTATATTTTTCAGTTATGAAGGATTGTAGAACTTACAGTGGCTCTGTCCTTTTAGAGGCAGGATTGTTAAGCAGAGAAACAGCACCACAGGAAATTTCTACTTGCTATTTAGGTTAAAAATACTTCATTTCCTTATGTTAGCTATCAGGTGTATTAATGCCTGTTAATAGACCTTGCCTAAAATGCTTT